>CM021103.1:569201645-569801645 GCA_007115665.2 Sequoiadendron giganteum | reverse complement strand
ATATATATAAATATTTATACATTAACTAAAATATATAAAGAATATTTAAATATTATACATAATAATATAATATATTATATATTATACATAATTCCATAAGAGATTATTGTAAATTATATATTATATGTTAAATTATAAACTATATTGTATATTCTCAACTAGATATATTAAAATAAACTATAAACTATTTAGTGCATTTTTTAAATCATATATTAAAAACCATATTACATTTTTTAAAATTATATATAAAATAAATCGGATATCTGATATGTCTGACAAACACCCTACTACCTACGGATTAGCCTCGGGTTTGCTTTAGAATTTGGCTAGGATATGCCAATCCTAAGAAGTCAACACAAAAAACGTGTTTAACAACTTACCTTGCTTTTCTAGACTTCACCCATGTGGCTAACGACTTTTTTTTTACCCTAAATTGATGAAACGAAAAGGGTTTTTAAAGGAGATTCTCAGCTTTCTACCAATATAAATTATGATTTACTTTGAACTTAATAAATAATTATTATTTATTTTCTATTTGAATTACGACTAAAGTCCTGATTGATAGGCTGATTGAAAAACATCTATAGCTTTCAAACAGTATCACATTTTTTGAATTCAAAACATGCGTCACATCCTATAGGATTAAAAAATATTGAATTTCATGAAGTTTTGACCAAGTTAAGGTGGTCAGACATACAAGTTTTTATATATTTTTTTAAAATTAATAAAAAAATCATAATTAATTATTTACTTGGAAAAAATTACAAAAAATATGCATCACATCGGGACATGAGTCCTCTACTTATATCTAAAATCTTATAAAAACATATTATCATTTTATTGTGGTTATGGTGGTTAGATAGACACCTACTTCTTATTTTTTCCTTGAAATTTAAGTACTACTGCATTGAAATTTCAAATTTTCACCAAATAGATTTTATTTTATTTTAAATAAACCTAGTAGTTTAGAAACTACATCCAATTTTCTACAGATTCTATTCTTACATATTTTTGAAATAATATAGATAACTTATTCAAATTTTTACGTCAAGTTGCCTAACTCTGATTTTTTTGAATTTTCATCGCCACTTAAAGGCCTATTTTTTCCATGATGATCCTGCACATACCATGTTTCTCTTAATTCAGATTTTTATTAGGAATTTTTAATTTGATACTTTTGCATTCAGTAGATTAGGAGTTTTTTCTATTACTGACCTCTGGTTTACAACATGTGGCTTAGGTTGGAGGATACATTTGCACTTAGACTTGCTAGCTTGTTGTTTATCTTGTTTTGATTTTGCAATATCTTTTGGTTTATTTACACGCATTGGGCTTAAAATTAACCACAACTTGCATTTACTTTCATGGGCTTAAAATGAATAAAAATCTTGCATTATCACTCATTTGGGTTAAAAATAACTTGCATTCTCACACTCATTGGTCTTAAAAATAACAAACAACTTGCATCAAGTGTCTTTGCAACTCTCACATTTCAATTTGGGACTTAAAAAAACTATTGTCTTGTGATTTTGTTCTTGTTTTGAGGTGTGTATGCTCTTCCCTCACACCTTGGGTGATCTTGAGAATAATAAACACTTCTTGAAATTTGCAATATCACACCATGCATTTGGTTTTATTAAGGTTAATGAACTCTTGCTAGTGTGAGTCAAGTACATTGTGTATGCTCTCTCCTCGCACCTTGAGTGATCTTGGAGATCAAAAACATTGTTCTTGTATTGATTTTGTTATACCCCATTAGCATGGGCCTACCAAAGTGAGACACATCCGTACGGAGAACTCCTTAGTGACCCAACCAATTTTTCTCTCAGACTGGTATATAAAAGGATAAGGCAAAAGCTGAGTCTGATCTGCCTTGTCGCCTAGTCATTTCACTTGCTGGGAGGTAAGTCCTCGAGTTGTGACTAAAATGAAAACTAGTTAGAGGCCCACCCTTTATGATTTAGTTTTATTGGTGTCATGCTCAGTGCAGGGGATGTGCATCACACCCCGAAAGTTACTCACCATTCAAAATCCCTTGAGTTGAGACAAAAATCCCCAACATTGTATAAGTTACTTGTTTCTTACTTGTAAAATTTTGAGGAGACGGTGATTTGGGTTGTCCTTCCATTCCAGGAGGCCCCTAGCCATCCTCTCTCAAAGACAAGAGTGCAAATATCCCCTAAAGGTGTCCCTCCACTTATGTTGACAGAGCTTCCAAGTTGTGGGCCTGAGGGTTGCGCCATTGGCCATTGACCTTAGGATAGGAAAGTGTTTTATGTGTGTGAATTGTCTTTGATTTATGTTAGACCCATGGAAATTGAGGTGAATAACCTCCAAACATACACATTACGATCATAAATTTTGACAATCAAACCAACCAAGATACTATTTTCAAACTGTTTGTTGTGTTTGCCATCACAATTTCACAAAAACTAGCCAAAATCGGTCAAATTACAACAAAACATGTTATTCACTAAATTTTCAGACTGTTAACCACAATTGCTTCTTAGAACGCTGCATCTGCTAAAAACTAGAACACCACAATTGCTTCTTAAAACACCACATTTGACTAGCTACGCCGTATTTGCTAGTTCAATAATTTTTTTAGGGAATTCTAGTACAGTTCTATTTCTGATCAATTCTTGATTGTATTCTTGTTATCAGACCACAAACTTGCAAGTTCCTAGATTTGTCATTCCAATCCATCCATTGGCTTACCTTTGCATTAGTTGCATACATCATAGGTGAAACTCTAGGTCATCTTTTAGTTGCATATACCTTTTGCAGACCTCAAATTAGGAAATTCATTAGACTTTAGATTAAACCATAGTCACGAATTCATATTATCTTGACCTTGTCTTTTAAATCAAATAAGTCCTTGTCTTTTAGGTTGGCTCTTTAAACTCACAAGTCTAGTTTGAGGCCACCTTGTCACTTGTCATCAATTTTAGTCTTTGTCCCTCCTAAAGGTCTTGATAATCAGATTTGTCACTTTGACTATCTTAGTTTGGTTAATAACCTCTTCTTGGGTTCACCAAAAGGGTTTAGTCATCATAATTAGGTCATATTACACCTACTATAAATGGTTATTTCCAAGCTAAGGGAATATATTATGGCAATATTTATCCTTATTAGCAAAGCTAACATCCATATGATTTCTATCGTGTCTTGTTGTAGTGTATGATCTTGAGGTTGAGTAAATGGAAGTGAAGACCACATTCCTTCATGGTGATTTGGAGGAAGAGATTTACACGACATAATCGAATCACTACATTAGTAAAGGTAAATGGTACATGGTTTGTAAGTTGAAAAAATCAAAGTATGGTCTTAATAAATAACACATGTTAAGTTTAATATTTTTGAGATCCAGCTTGGATCATTGTGTTTACTATAAGATAGATTTTGTGTTCTCATTATTGCATTATATGCTGATGATATATTATTTTTGATAATAGGAAAAGTTTGGTTTATGAATTGAAGTCTCACCTTTCTAAATAATTTGAGATGAAGACTTAGGGGTAGATAGGTACATCTTAGGGATGGAGATTAGAAGATATATAATAACATTAGAGTTATTGATTCATGCCACCCATCACTAAGTTACAAGAAAAAAAGAACATGTAATAAAATAACAAAAATCCTTCTACATCTAGTCATCATACTCAATAAAAAATTCACAAGATCAAATCCACCATTGGATAAATGAATAAAACATGGTAAACCAACTGGATTAATCTCCCAAGATCACATAATTTATCAATGATGATACTACACAAGACTACTTGGATCGCCTTGTGAACTTAAATAAGAACTACTTCCTCGAATAGTTTGTAGAAAGTGGATTCACACTTCCCCCTAAATTTGAACCATCGAAACTTAATAACCTCATTAGGAAAGATCTCATAGTCACCCCCACCTTCAAAAATTTATGATATAGCCACTCACAACAAGCACTTACTTACCCTTCCAATAATTATCCTACACTAGATAAAGTTTTTTCCACATTTCATAATACATCATCGTCTAATTATTTCAATTTGGATACAACCATGATTCCATCTACCTCACAACACAACATTTCACATCATATTCTTGAAGCAACATCCAACCTTGTTTATCTTAAAATTTGAACTACTTCAACTAACCAAAAAATTCCTCCATTTAATCCACCTCAAACAACATTCCTATTCATGTCATGCTTAATTCAATCTCCACCTCCTATATCCACACCAAAACCAAAATTCTCTCAACTCACCACATACATCTCACATCTCACACTCATCCTTATCACAATCTCCCTCAACATCTTATCCACCTATAATATCCTCTCTTCTACCACCAACATTTCAATCTACTTATCAACAACCACAATTTCAACAATAACAATATTTACCACCCTTAAACACATCCTAATTCATCCATCAACAACAAACATCACAACAACAATATATACCATCGACAAACACAATTCATTTCACTTATCAACAACCACCATATCACTTACCAAGAAATGACGGGCACACTCAAGAGAACTTTAAACACAAATAAAACATATAAATTCAAAAAGTTGTCCCTACCCATTTGATAGGTTACTAATATTGGTACCTTTCCCTCAAAATTTTGAAGTATCAAACTTAGACAGATATAAGGGAAAGGGAGACCCACGTGACCATGTAATTTTTTTTCATGGCATGCTAGGAAATCTCCTATAGTGACATATATCTTATGTGACTCTTTCCTTAAATTTTGGGAGGACAAGCACTTGAGTGGTTTTTACACTTACCTCATGGATCCATTACCACTTTCGGACAATTGAATTAGAAATTTGTAAACCATTTCTCATATAACATAAAACATGAACTTTCAATGCTCGACCTTTGCAATGCCAAACAATAAAATGGCGAGAGATTTGCTTCCTTTCTTTAATGATGGACACGTCTTACTAGTTGTTGGTAAACAATAAGCAAGCATGCAAATGATGTAAATGTGAATTCTAATGCAAATCATTTTTTTTTAGTGCTCTAACTCTAGAAGTTCACAAGAATGCTCCTTGATGCTTAAGATGTTCAAATGATTGTTAGACTGATTCCTTGATTTGTTAAAATCTATGAATAAATCTCTAAATACCAATATATAATGAATTGTTACAGAAGCAAGTGCCAAGTTGATTCCCAAAGACTAGATGAAAGGATAGGAATTGATAATTTGAATTTTTAAAAATCTAAAATCTGAATTATATTAGTGCCATATAGAATTTGACTCTACGTATTGTAAAATTGACTTAGAATGAAAAATCTTTGATCTTAAAATAAAAAACAAATATATAAAAAATAATTGATAATAAAACAAATAAATAAATAAATAAAATCAATTTATAAAAAAAATCACATAATAATAAATAAAAATTAAAAAACCAAAATCTATCATTTATTATTACTATATAATTATATTAAAACTTTCTGAAAAATAATCCTAAAACTAAATGAAATTTTGATGAATATTCAACTTTGCACCGTTACCATCCTTCACAATCCCCTTTTCTCGAATGGAATGAAAACTGGCTCTTCGTGTTTAAATTGAGAGGCAGTCAATTTCAAGAACACAGATTTTACCCCACATATCTGGGAGTATACATATAAGTAACTTTCCCCAGAGAAGAAATGAGGAGGAAGAAGAAGCAGTCAGATTTTCTTGAAGATAACGGAAATTCACCAGATGCATCTTTTCATTCTTCAGACAACGAGGAATTGAAGGCTAGAGAACGCAAAAGTAAAGCTAAAGTATCTTCTCCAACCATAACAGACTATGAAAAGCAGAGGCAGAAGAAAATTGAGGAAAACAAGGCAAAATTACAAGCTCTTGGCCTTCCAGCACTTGCAGCCTCCCTCCCGCAGCCTAAGGCCAATAATCAGAAAACATCTTCTTCCAAAAAGGGAAAACGTAAACAAGATGACAACGACTATCAACCCTCAGAAGAGGAAGACGATAGAGAACAGTCAGATTCGTCAGCCGACGAGGAAATCCAACAAAAGTTGTCTACACCCAGGAAGAGTACTCCTGCAAAAAGAAGAGCCCCTGCAAGGCCAAAGGTAATTTATGACCTAAAATTGTGTTATACTAATATCAGAGGGAATTTTACAGTTTAGCTTTTTAGCTGTTTAGCTATTTAGCGTCTAATGCTAGTAATCAAGCACCGGCTTCAATCTTATTTCGCCGATGATGGATTCAGTAGTGAGACCCCAAAGGTCGGATATAGTTTCATATACACAGTTGATTCTAGAAGAATGTACTATTACTTTGAGGCGCCTTGGACAAAGTAATCTAAAATCTAAGTTGTAGGAAATCATTTGCGACGATTGAAAGAAATACATGCTCATGGTAGTCCAAGTTTCTTTATCTGGGAAATATAGGGTGTGGTAATGGATAGCCCTTAATGCTGTATGGGTTGAGCTTGAGTCATATACTTAAGATTTGTAAATATGGTGCAGAATGAACTCCATAATTGCTACACTACTGACAACAACCCCAATGAGAACCAGAAATTTTGCACATTTTTTTTACAACATTACAATGATATCAATGATTAATCAATAACCAAGGGCAGCAGTGCAAGTTTATTTCCAGCAACAAATCATTTACCATTCATACCTACAACAATTAAATCCACTAATGCCAATAATTTAGAATAGAAAGGCCAATGAAGGAATCACAGCTAACAGTACCTGAAGCTTACCTTAAGTGTTCTGCGAGGTCATGTGGACTCCATGTCTTTATCCTGCCATAGTTCATCCTGGGGTGCAATATGATTCCTCCAAAGTGGATATTATCTTAATTCACCCCTCCAAGCAGTTTTTGTGGCTTGGGATGAGAGAGTAGACATCTATACCAGCCTGAGTGCGTATGGTCAAGCTCCTAATGATCAGCTACCCAAGGTGTTCCAACCATTGGTAAACTAAGATATCAACTGTAGCGTCGTAATTTGTCACCCTTGATAATTTTACACTTTGTTTTGCTCTCCCCTAAGTGATTGGATCTAATTGTACCCCTAATTTCTTAAATTACGTATCCCATGGCCTATTTTAACATTTATCAAGAAATCAAATGTGCAAGATCCAAAGTACATATTTAATATTTTGCTCCTAGCACTTTGGATCCCAAAAATTGAGGGATCAGGACTAGGGCGTCCTTGCACCCTAGTCCCCTAAATGTGGCCCCAAAATCCAAAGTGTTGGTGGTAGTAAGTTAATATTTGAAATTCAAATTCTGATTGTCGGCTATTGGGATTTAATTTTTGGGAAATTAGAGCAATTTCATATAAATACTAAATATTTTCACAATTTCAATTAATAGGGAAATCTATTGGCAATTATTATACTTCAAGATCAAGTCAAAAGCATTCAAGAGTAGATTTATGAGCATTATTGCAGTATTAGTTTTAGTCAAGCATCATTTCAAGCATTCATCACGTTTTTATGTAAGTCCATTCATGTTTTGTGATCATTTGTTTTGTGAGTACTAACACTTGTAAGTCTTCAAATCTATTAAAGCCAAATTGCAATCAAGCCTTGAAGAGATTTGCATGACTTCAGTCCTTCAAGGAAATCAGATTTAAGTAGTGAGTTGCATCCAATTGTTGATTGATCATCCATTTGTCATTTAGTCTCTATCCTTGAAAAGGATAAGCTCTCTTTCATCAAATTCTCCATTGTGGAGGTGGAAACACCAACATGAGGTTTGACTGAGGCAAGCCCCTATATGGCACAACCCTTCCTCTCATTTTGAATGTGCAGGTATAGATTTGAAGAAAGTTTAAGGAAGATTTGAAGACAATTCACTCATTGATGCATTCAAGCCCTATAACTTGATGAGATACAAAAACTACAATATTTCATCAATAGACGAAGATTCGACAACGGGATTTGGAATTGGGAAGCTACAAACTGGGGACCAGATGACTGCAAAAGTAGATTTCAGTTTTAGATACCTGGACTAGGTTGTCCTTGCACCCTAGTCCACCAAAAATCAGCTTAGATTTGGACCACAAGTGCATAGTACTCTGCTCTCTTCAAATTTGGTCTCAGAATTTGGCTTTACAGTTTTATTATTACAAAAAGATTGTGTTTTCAGAGTAGGTCTCGTAGTTTCATTAAACTAACAAAAGAAAATCAATTTCAATCAATTTCTAAAGAATATGATCTTGTTGAGAAACTTCGTAATAGTCCAGCCAAAATTTCCCTTTGGGACTTGATTCAAACATCACCTACATACTGCAGGATGCTCTAAGAGGCTTTGCAAAAGATTGATGTCTCAAATTTTGTTCAACCGAATGATGTAGCTGCCTTGTTTGATTGTATGCAAGTCACAAAGTTGGGTTACATTCCCTCAACATGAATTATTCTGGCATGTGATCCAAAATAAACATGAAGCTTTAATGATAAAGGTGGTCATTAATAAAACTAGGGTTAGGTGTACCCTCATAGACAATGGATCGGGTCTTCATGTTTGTAGCATTGACCTTTTGGATAAAATAGGTATGGATAAGAATCTCATAGAACCTAATGATGTTAATATTAGTGGCTTTGATAATGTTAGTAAGCAACCATTAGGTGTGATCACACTACCCATTAAGGTAGGGCCCGTTGTTTAGCCTACCCTATCCATATCATCTAAGACCTCTTTTACACAATCTTCTCCTAGGTAGACCGTGGATTCACACCATGAGGGGAGTCCCGTCTACTCTTCACCGTGAGATGAAGTATGAATATAATAACAAGATATATACAGTTGAGGCAGATGAACAAAGCTATAATTCACAAGTCCAAGACGATCATAACACTTCCAACTCTCTTAATACTTTGACCCCAACTTCAAAGGTAGAGCCTATACATGTTGACGATGATCATGATTGTATTTCATTGATAACAAAACTCTTAGATGATGATTGGGATTCATTAGATTTTACACCTTCCTTTATGGGAGAGTACAAAATCTCACAATCTACTCCTAAGGAGTCTTGTGTATCATTTTCTCAATCAACAGATTCAAAAACATCACCCCATGATGGTGATGGGGGCTCTTTAACTTTCGTTCATCATGAGTGGAAGATGCTTAACTTTAAAAAACTTAAAAAGGATTTGTGTTCTTGCGAAAGAACCAATTTTTCTCATAAGCATGTAGATAAGATTTCTTCATCTGAGTTGGAAGGATGTTATGGGCTTGGGTTCAAAATTCTTTCTAAAAACGGATATAATGAAAACATGGAACAAAATGATAAGGATCAAGTGAAGTCTATACTGTACTTTTCCAAATAGGGTCTAGGTTTCCAACCTTTGTCCCCATCTTCATTTAATGCTTTATCATCTATTGTATTTATGACATCTTGTGGTAAGCGAGCAAACTTTTCTTCACAAGAGAAAGAAATGTCTCCTAATATTGAGAAAGAGCACATTTTGTCGAGGCTTCTCAAAGCCCGCTTGATTAATCTTCCTCCAAGAACACGAAATAAATTTTATAACAAAACTCATTTTGTGCATATCATCGAGTGCATGGTCATTCTGCTAATGAATGCCAAGCCTTGAGTAATAAAATACAACTTAATGATTGTGGCGCTCTTCTATGTGTTGATGCACCTAATGACTCTAAACAATAATGATCTTTGTTCTATGGTGTTGCTCCTCACTATGTGGCATTTGTAGCTTTATGTGTTTTCCCATTGCCATTCATGGTGGTACAATCCTAAGTGCAACCAGTTTTTCCATGGAAGCAACATGATAGTCTATTGCACGGTTGTCTTTGCCTCTTACACTTTGGGGGAAGGATAAATAGTTTTTGGAGGTGTGTATTCCTTTCAAGGATCCCTTCTTCTTAGATCTCTCCTTATATTGAGCATATATTATCCCTATCCATTTTGTTTTGTTTGTAACGCCCCCTGAGGTGTGGTTATCAATTCGTTTCCTATGACATTGAGCATTTGTTCATTCGCTTGGACGTTAAAATTTTGTGCACCCCCTGAGGTGAGTTGTGTTTGTCCCCTTGGATGTTAAATTTTGTGCACCCCTTGAGGTGATTTTTGTGTGCTCCCTGAAAGTGTGGTTTGCATAGTCTTAGCATAATGGAGTTTGTTGGTCTATGAGTTTAAAGCATTTTTAACATGGCCACCTAGCATAACACAACTTGCTTGCCAGTGGAGCCATGTGTTTCATGAGATAGCTAACATAATGTAGCTTGCTAGCCAGTAGATCTATGTAGCTCATGAATTATTTAACATCCTTATGAGGGCATCATTTTGTTTAGAGAGCACATTCGATAGATGACGTTTGGTATTTGGGACAAATTTAAGTCTGAGGTCTCTTTACCTTATCGACTCAAATCCTTTTAGTATTAACCTTGTGTTTATGTTTGTATATGTTTTCTTATGTTCATATCATGTTGCATTATGTTCGTATTATGTTGTGCATTGTGTTCGTGTTGTGTTTTCATCATGTATGTTTTGTGTTGTCATGTTGCATTACATTTAATACATGTGTGTTCATTTGCCTTTATGTTGCCTTGCCATAGGATCTTGACTCCTAGGGGCTTGCGCACCTCCCCTAGATTCATTGTCATCCTATCTCTTCAACATTTGGATAATTGGACCCCTCTCGACATATTTTTACTTTAGTGTGAGTTTGAGCGCAAGTTCATACTCTCACTAAAGTGGGTGCTAAATGTAGTGTCGTAAATTGTCACCCTCGACAATTTCACAATATGTTTTGTTCCCTTTAAGTGATTGGACTTAATTGTACTCCTAATTTCCTAAATTACACATCCCATGGCCTATTTTAACATTTATCAAGAAATCAAATGTGCAAGATCCAAAGTACACATTTAATATTTTTCTCCTAGCACTTTGGATCCCGAAAATTGAGGGATCTGGATTGGGGCATCCTTGCACCCTAGTCCCCTTAATGTGGCCCCAAAATTCAAAGTGTTGGTGGTAGTAATTTAATATTTGAAACTCAAATTCTGATTGTTGACTATTAGGATTTAATTTTCGGGAAATTAGAGCAATTTCATATAAATACTTACTATTTTCACAACTTCAATTAACAAGGAAATCTATTGGCAATTATTATACTTCAAGATCAAGTCAAGAGTATTCAAGAGTAAATTTATGAGCATTATTGTAGCATTATTTTCAATAAAGCATCATATCAAGCATTCATCATGTTTTTATGTATGTCCATTCATGTTTTGTGAGTACTAACACTTGTAGTTCTTCGAATCTATTCAAGCCAAATTGCAATCAAGCCTTGAGGAGATGTACACGACTTTTGTCCTTCAAAGAAATCAGATTTAAATGATGAGTTGCATCCAATTTTTGATTCATCATTCATTTGTCATTTAGCCTCTATCCCTCAAAAGTATAAGTTCTCTTTCATCAATTTTTCCATTGTGAAGGTGGAAACACCAACATGGGGTTTGACTGAGGCAAGCCCCTATATGGCACAACCCTTCCTCTCCTTTTGAATGTGTAGGTACAGATTTGAAGAAGTTTGAAGGAAGATTTGAAGACAGTTCACTCATTGATGTATTCAAGTCCTACAACTTGACAAGATACAAAAACTACAATATCTCATCAACAAGACGAAGATCCAACAATAGGATCTAGAATTGGGAAGCTATAGACTGGGGACCAGAGGATTGCAAAAGCAGATTTCAGTTTTAGATACTTGGACTAGGGCGTCCTTGCACCCTAGTCCACCAAAAATCAACTCAAATTTGGATCACAGGTGCATAGTACTCTGCTCTCTTTAGATTTGGTCTCAAAATTTGGCTTTACAGTTTTACAGTTACAAAAGATTGCATTTTTAGAGTAGGTCTCATAGTCTAATTAGGTCAACAAAATCAAGCTAATTCCAATCAATTTCTAAGTCATTAAAAGATCAGATCCAAGGCTGATTGACTCACCTTCAAGGTTGGTAGTCAATCTAATTTCCTTGTTGATTTGCATCTTAATGTTCTTTGAAAAATGATTGATGTTGGTGATCTATGCATTAGACCTAGGATCCCTTTTTCAACAAAACACCAACTCCATATTAGGTTATACCATATCAATTGTACAAGATATGTCTAATTCATTTCTTACTTAAGCTTCATTAGAAATTCTCTTCCCTGCAATCCATTGGATGGCTAAGTAAGCAAGGCGGTCCATTGCCTACATGTTGTTGGCCTTAAGGCTTGTATGCTACTGGCGGAAAACCATCCAACTGTCTAGCATACTCTGGACTTCCATTATCGACATGCCACTGGCCCCAAGGCCCACATGCTCCTGGCAGAATTGGTCCAGGCCTCTAGAGTAACACGGGGTATGCATCGTCAATATGCCGTTGGCCCTAAGGCCCACATGTTCTTAGCAAAATCCATCCCGCTATCCAAGTGGTATGGCTAATAGTCCGCCGACATTGTATGCTCCTTGACTCCTGTCTATCTCGAGCATGGATAAGCTTATCTCTGAGCGGGTCATAGGATTTCTCCATTGGTGATCACTGCAGATGGATAGGAATAGCCTACGTGTTAGAGGATTACCACCTCTACCTATGCCCTTGTAGGGTCCTAATCCATTTATTGCCGTACAAGTTAGTGCTTGCACCCAGCTTAGCACGATAATTGGAAGAGAGGTTCCTAATTCAGAATAAGTAGGTTCTAAATCCAGCCAACTCAAAGGTTCAACTGCCCATTGTGGTGTTGTGATACATGAGGGGTTCAAAATCCATTCATTCCGAATTGTTATGGTTGTTACTCAACCAAAAGGAGGTAACCATTCACACCTAGCAAAGGCTAATAAGGTAGTCAACTCGCTACACATTCAATGATGGTTTGCTACTACCATTCCCCCGGCTTAAAAGGTATTGCAGCTGTTCTAAGTTTAATTACAGCCATGAATGGACTCCAAAATGTGTATATAGATGGACCATCACTCGCTCATAAACTCTTTCCGATTGGAGGTGGGGATAACTAATCCTTTCTCTATTAGTTTGCATACGACCCCAACTCCTTCTCAAGGGTATAAATTTGTATGTGACAGATTTCTCATTTTAGGACAGATTTTATCCGTTTTCACTAATATTGACTGTTTTATCAGTGAACACCTCATTACATAATTGTGTAATATAGTTATATGAACCTTTATCTCACCATTCCTTAGTTTTCATTATGCTTGTTTCTCCCTTACTGCAGGTTATAAAATGCTGACTTGGTTCAACGTTTAATGTTATCACATCCGGTTCCATCATGCCTTGGCATTCATTAAATAATTTCATGTATTCCAGTAGTTCATTAAGAGTCTAACAACATGGTAGAATAAGGATGGATTTAAAGAGAATTTGCTGCTTCTTGGTAAAATAACCTTTCATTATCATCTAAACATAAGGATAATGCCTGCTAGTATCCAGAGTACTATGCAATATTGTCCTCTCCCAGGTTTGAGTCTTAGAGATAATTGACAATGGGTTAAATAAACAGTAAGTATCATTCTATACAATTAAATATTCAATCTTCACCCATCCAGAAGAACTAGAGTGTGAAACAGGGTTAGAAGGGGATGGGGGATGATTTGTTTGAACTATATTTATTTCAACCAGCAGAATGAAATGGACTGTTTTTCAGTTTCAGGGTGATAAAATTGCAGGCCTAAGCTTTTTCATTTTAAGTGATCATGCTTCCTTGTGGCGAGCTAAGGTAGAAGTGTATACAAATTCAACAAATAACAACACCACAACATTCAGGCCCTAGCTTGCAGTTCTACTAGGAGGTGTAATAACATTTTCTACTTAATTTTGAAATGAGAACAACTCTAAAATAACACCTCTAACAACCTCATAAAACCAAAATAACACAGTTTTTAGATGTTATCTGATCTCCTTTATTCATACCCAAAATCTTTGGTCTCTCATGCCCACTCCTTCCCACAATTTCCTTTACCTTTTTATTGAGCTCCCATTGGCGAATTTATAAAGGTCAAGGGTTTCAGTCAACTGGCGGGTGTGGCTTTTCTCATGACTTGCAGAAAAACTCCTTGGAACTAGGGTGCTATGCCTATCAATGGCATGTTCACCCCTCTTCCTCCATGCTTCCGCCATAAGCATTGAATGTTGGTTGTCTCCGCAGCCGTAGAGAACAGGAGGCAGCATTAAATAGCCTTTTTTTGGTTTTCCTTATGCACTTGACGCCTTTGTTCACCCTTTTCTCTTCTCACGCAATTTCTTCCCTTTATTTTCTTTTTAGTTTTTCATTCGATGGCTTCACAATGTTTTAAATATTTTTCATTACCTTATGTAACGCCTCACCAAGTCTATACTTAAGCCATAGTTTATTTACTTATAGCTGATTTATTTAGCCATATATGTTTTTTACTTATAGTCTGTTTATTTTTTATTATTATTTATGTTTATATGCATTTATCCAATTAAGTACTATATATTGAGTTTGCATAATCATGCAATACCTTTATTTGACTGAATTTTTTTGATTATCATCAAGGTCGAGGTCTTTTGAATAGATGATGGCGGTAGCATTGATGCTTAAGGTCCTAGGGTTAATGAGAGAAACTAAACATCCTCAGAAACCCAATTCATTGTTGCGGAATGATCACATTAGACAACCTTGTGTGCTCAATTACAAAGATCATTTAGCAACATTTTACTTACTCAGTAGTAGGTTCAATAAACCTTAGATTAGGGCGAAGTTACCTATAGACTTTGTCATTGGGATCTAGCTTTAAAGTTTATCTGTCTCTCATCAACATACCACAAAATCCACCTTATCTTGCACCTTGGATACCTGCATCCAATTTCAAACCTCACACAACTCTACCAATTGAGTCATTAGTCCGAGTCATTATAAACAAAATCAATGCATTTAGATTTCACCAAAACATGATAATGTTATAATTATATTCATTAGTAATAGCATCTTCAAAATATAACCATCACACCCACACATAAGTTCATTTAACATAATATGGTCATAAATCCACTTCTAGTCCAAATTATCATGGGGCTAGGGGTCATGCATGAAAATTAATGAGTCTTAGGGGATATGGCAACTACAAACACGCCATATGTTAACCGGAGTTATGGGGTGCCTTATTGCAATTGGGGAATTCAACCATGCAAGTGCATGCAAGGGTATGTACGTGAGAAACATTGTTGCAAAGAGGCAGTTCTGTCATATTGAAACTTTTGTATCATTATCACTGTCATAAAGGGATGCCTATAGTCTTCATCGTAGGATGCTTTTGATGATGATCTTCTATTGTTTTTCTGGAGAAGTGTTTCTCTGACAGTTTTATAAGGTTTCAAAGTGAAAAGGTAGTATAAGTTCCTTGTGACATTTGTGAAAGCTCTCATCTCAGGTTTGGGTAAGACAAGAGATAGTATATGTGTTCCAAATGTTGTTTGAGGGATCTAAAAGATACGAGGTGTCATAACTACATAGCAAGTTCATAAAGTCCTTGGTCAAAGAGTTACATGTTGCATAAGGTTATAGTCACTATACTAGGGTTTGCAAGGGTTTGTTTCAGTCATCCATTGTTTACTAAGGTCCAGTATTGGATTGTGCATGATTGTCATTTTCTTGTTTTTGTCTTCATTATTGATGTCAAGGGTGAAGGTGTGTCTTGATAAGTATTGTCAAATGTTGAAGACCCTTTATCAAAGTCTTGTTAGCCCTTACCGACTTTCAAAATGTGACTTGCTATATGGATGAAACCCTACAGGTACCCTATAGAGTTGCTGAGATATCAACAGGGTTGGGTCATCATTATCCCATGGTGGAAAATGAACATACCCTTATGGAACTCTTAAAACCCTATCTCTATCTGAGGTGAACAAACAAAGATCCCTGCCAAGCTTGGAAAGGGCTAATCACTCTCTTCTAGGACAACTAAATAAACCTTTGTCTTTGTCCAAACCATTGTTAAAATCCTTGCTATTGTCAATGTTGACAATTAATGGTAATAGTGGTAGTGAAAAAGGAGGTTCATCAAGCACAGTTTCCAAGGCAATGGGGCATTTAATAGAGTTGAAGATGACAGTGTTAAGTATGAGGGTGTAATGTCCCCTTCTCATCAGTGATCCTATCAGTTGCTCATTAGCCTATTCCGGAGGCCCGTAGGCTCGTTGAGGTGAATCAAGGGTTTCCTTGCTTGGAGGTTTTGTGGTTTTTCCTTGGTGTTTACTATTTATAGTAAATACTATTTTTGGCAGTTGGCAATTGTCAGTCTTCAGCTCTTCATTTCTTGTTGGAGCAGTTGTTCGGGGTTGAGCTTTGACTTTTAAAAGCATTAATTTTGATGAAATTCTTCATTTCAAGGCAAAATGTTCTAATTTGAAGTTGACCCCTTGGCCTAAGGTGTTAACTTAAAGTTGTGTTTAAAAGAGGGACTTGAAGGGGGTCTCCTTCATGAAGAAGTTTAAATAATTTTTACTAAAAGTTTTATTTGCTATAAAGTGGAAGCCTTTTGGAGAAGGATTTTTTTTTTTTTGAATTTAAAATATGACAAGGCTTTTGGCGTCCCTTCTTGAGAATTCGAAGAGTCTTCCCATCTTCTTTAAAAATGAGGCTTGCTCCAGCATTTGGTATCTCATGTTTATGCCAAACTTATGCTGTCAAAATGACTACTCATTTTGCACTTCGAGGAATGCTGACCTCCTAGTATCAATTCAATTTCGTGTTTGCAAGATAACACCTAATTGATTCCAAGCTGCTTCTCAAATCAAACTAGTAGATAGAGCTTCAAAGTGATGAATTTTGGTGTGTTTTTCTAGATTTCCAGTTGCTGATATCTACACAGTTGAAAGTCGTTTTTATTCACAGCATCTTGTATGATTTTTATTTCATTGTGGGCAGTTAATAAATTCATTGCTATGGTCATGGTGACCCTTTCTAGTGAATTTCAGAATTTCGTTTGAAGTTTATGAATTGTTTTAGCAAAATCGCCCTTGCTAGGACCGTACCTTCTTGTATGCATTGAGAATTGTTCTAATAAATAAATGCTGTCTGTTTGGAGCTGTTTCTTCATCATGACATGGGTGCCTATCCTCCAAAGGTTCATTGCACTTGGTTTCACGCAATTCAGAGGTAAATTGATTAAGATATAAGCATTTCATCGATTCACAGGTTGCTGATTTACTGTTTCAGTTTGCTGTTTTTAATTATCAGACCTCAAAGAGATCAGATTTTAGCTTTTTTTAGTGTTTAAGAGCTTTCTAGTTTGAGATAATCATTCTTCACATTGAGGCTTTGTCTATCATTGTAATACTCGTAAATTGCAGATTATTTGATTGTAAGGTTGTGAATTAGTAGTACTAATCCAACCATATGTTATTGCTGCATTTACTTGTAATTTCTCAAACAAACATTAAGTACCCCTAGATGGTTTACTGCCAGTGTGGAGAATAAACTTGTATCTCTCATCTTACCCATTGAAAAGTGGAGAATTCCCACTCTTGAGTGGATGCCTGCCGCAACAGATGAATTGTTATTTGTAATTTCTCTCATGGCTGGTTATCCGCCTATTTCCTTTCAATTCTGTATTTAGCACTCCACCATATGTTAGCACTCGCCTTCTAAAGGATCTTGTGTGCACATTCTTGGTGTTGAGTTTAGATTCTCTCTCTTTCGTTGTAATCATTTCAATTATTGAATCAGTAGATCCTAAGGATCCTTTGACCATATGCTCGCCCCTCCTCAAGTGGTTTTAGGGCGCATTCTTGGTTAGAGTTCTTTTCTGCAACGTTTTGGTTTTAAGCTAACCTTAATGGGTGCTTGGTTACATTGTAATTGCTATTGAAAAAAAAAAAAAATTGAGAGAGTATATTTCAGAGGGACAGTCTATGGGAGAGGTTTTGGCCCAAACATCAGACACTTGACAGTCTATATCAATATTTCATTGTGTGAAGTCAAAAGGATAAGGATAGTGTCAATCAAAGACAAACAGTGGCAGGGCATAATGAATCCATTCAAAGGACAACCCACTCACCACTATACAGTCCTATGGTGATAATCAAGGCTATAAAATACAGTGAATTTAAGGAGAATGCAAGAAAGGCATAAAAACCAAAGTTCAGATTATAACATAGTGAGAAGGGAGAGAGGTAAGAGTTTATCATGAAAATGACAAGAGGCAAGGCAGGATATGGAAGCCCTCAGTTAGAAAAATGGCAGATGTGATAGTGACAAATTTGCACAAAGTTTAGTTATGATAGCGTGTCAAGGGTTACATCTGTCATGTTGAAAGACTCGCTGATTATTTGGCGAGCTTTAGAAAACCCGCAAGTTTTTCTGCATGATGGGTTTTTCTTGCAAGTACTTGCTGACTTTACTTGTTGAGTCAAGGCAAAAAGCTTGTCCAGTTTTTGCCAAAAACTCGGTGATTCCGACAAAAAAACTCAGCAATCGAAAAAATAGACTTTTGCAGCCGCTAAAAAGGAAATTTCATTTCATTTTTTCACTCATTGGTTGCTCTCCTTCATGAAAAACACCCTCCCAAGCGTTTAGCACGTATTTGCGGTGATTTTGCATCAAGGAAACGAGATTTGAAGAGGATTTTGATCAAATTGCAAAGGAATTGGATTTCCAGGCATGGTTATTTGAAGAAGCTAGAAGGAGAGCGGGTTGCATGCATAGTCTTCGATAACCTATTTGCACAAAGAGTTGCAGAGATTGTGAAGGTAACTTCAAAACTTCGAATTTAAATTCAAATTGAATATATATTTTTTAATGTCTTTCATCGTAAATTTGTAACTTTAATCTTTTTGCATTTTTATAGTGTAGGTGTCAGAGCCCTTGGTTAGAGTTCTGCTTGGTAGATAGGGATAAAACCCCAATGGGGTATCTTTATGAGGCCATGGATAGGGCCAAGGAAGCTATAAGAAATTATTATAAGTGGGACAACTTCAAATTTGATCCCATATGGGAGATTATTGGTAGGAGGTGGAACAATCAACTCCACCAACCCATCCATGCAGTAGGGTACTTCTTGAACCCCTGTTTCTTCCATTTAGGCACCTTCTCAGATCCTACTAGAGAGGTTATGGAGTGCCTCACCACTTGCATTTAGAGGATGACACCCCAAGCTGAGGTGGTAGGCCTCATTGTTGATGAATTGCAAAATTACAGGGAAAGAAGGGGTAGGCTCTTTTCTTCAGACTTGGCTAAGCGAGCAATAAACAATAAGTCACTAGGTATAAAATTTCAAATTTACAAGTTACAACTATTGATAATTTGATAAAATATGTTTTGAACTTTTGATTTTCCTTTCTAAGTTTCTAACTCTTCAATATTTTTTTGTAGAGGTTTGGTGGACAAATTGGGGTGGAAATACCCCAAATCTCCAAAGATTTGCCCTTCGTGTCTTACGCCAACCTTGTAGTGCATCCAACTGTGAGCGCAATTGGAGCTTGTTTGAGACCATCCACATGAAGAAGAGGAACAAACTAGCTTAGAAACGCTTCAATGACCTTGTCTATGTGCAATATAATCTTTGGCTGCACACCAGAAAGGTAGAGGAAATATTTGGTGATCCAATTGATTTGGATGAGATAGATCCTTACAGTGATTAGATAGGGTGGGATGAGCAACCTTCATTGTTTTCTGAGGATGATATCTATGATTTGGAGAGACAAGCAATGGAGGAGGGGGGTGGATTGGGATTCTCATTAGATGACATTGAGGATGAGGAGACTGAGGAGGAGTCATTGCACCAACATCTACATACAAGATGAAGGTTGAGCCACAACGTGTCATGTTGAGGATGGAGGAGCCATAACAGAGTCCTAGGACTAGACCCTCTAGTTCTAACTCTCCCCTAGTGAAAACTAGACATGGGAAGAGGAAGATGTAAATTTTGTAAAATATATTAATGTAGTATTTACTTTCAGTTTTACAAAAACAATTTGCTATTTTCATTTTGTTTCAGATTATTAGTATCAGCGCATTCCACATGAGGATGCCATTTTGCACCCAATTTGCTTTCAAATCAATCAAATACAACTAGACTCAGCTTGTTTCTTTTATGTCCTCATTTAATGATTCATTGGATGCATCTCATCATTGAATTTTGCAAAAAAAATGTGTTTTTAATGAAATTTAAACAATTTTTTAAGTTGTCGAGTTTTTTGCTGAGTTGTGTTTTTTGGGTTTGGCGAGTTTTTCAATTTGGTGAGTTTTTCAACTATGGTCATGACAGTGAGATAGCAATCCTTTATGTCTGTTGAAAAGAAGAAGAAACTATGCTAGTGCTAGAGAGCAATAAAAAACGATGGTGATAATCAAGGCCATAAAACATAGTGATAAGTTTGTCTATCCCTTATGAATCTTAAGGTCCAATGTGCATAGTTATGTGAATCTAACATTATAATACTGATAGTTGTTAGAGAGTTTGTGAGGAATGATGAACACTAAGGTTCTTAGACCTTCTAGTCCTCAAGTCCAAAGAGTGCACATAACATTCCATGGACAGAGTTTATGGTATGAGAAGTTTTCATTAGGCATAGTGGTGACAGTCAGAGGACAGGGACACAGTTGATATAAGGATCTCTTGATCCCCATAATTGTCATGAGTCAAAGTGTAGCTATGACATGAAAACATAAGACACTCATGGACCTAGCCTTATAAAGAATGACATAATAGTCATAAATCCCTAAAGGGGCCATGGGATACTAAAGTAGTCGGCAGTTCAGTGGTGCATAGCAGAGTATAAAACAGTCCATGGGTACAAGATACAGTGAGCAGAGGGTTGGTCTTGGTCTGTCATGAAAGGAGAAGAGGACAATGAAGTCAAGAAAGGTTGAATATATGTTCACTGTGTTTGTTTGAATTTCAGTGTCAAAGACATGGCAGATTGAGGGTATGGCGGAGATAACCAGATGACAGTGCCTATGTTTGGATGAAAACATGAAGATGGAGACACCCTAAATGATGACACATGTGTCAAAGAGGCCCTTAAAGATATCCCATGCCCCTAGGGCTTTTATTCACTTCAAACCTCTTTTTCACATGCCCTATAAACATGTTTGAGGGGAATCATGACAGTTGGAGGAGGTCAAAGCAAGTAAAGATTCTTCATTCAACCAGCATCATGGAGCACTTTAAGGGGTTAGAAAACAGGGACAAGTCAGCCAGGTGCCCAAGAGGTTTGACCCAGCAAACGGAAGTAAATATTTGTCATTTTGCCTTCATAACATGTTCCTAATGTTTAGCAAGCTGTTGGACAGCATAAAGGGAGACCTGAGGGTAGATTTCAGTTAGTTCTTGCTGCTGTAGACTTCCTATTGTAACTGTTAAGGTCAGTTCTTTGAATCTACAAGGTAGTATGGCAACTCAAACTCAGTTTCAGACTGAGGATATCATTGTAACACTTTGTTTTCATGAATAGGAAGGCATTTCCAGACTTGTATTACTGTAAGAACACCATTTTATTAATAAAATTCTGTGATTTTGCCTTCTCAGTAACTGTTTTATTGTGTGTATATGAGTGATTGATGCATATTTCTGTGATATTATGTGTTAGTCCTCAAATATTTGTCTCATTCCAGCACCTTTAGGCAGAAAGTACATGTCTTATACAGGTCATAAGTTATGTTATTGATGCTAACAGTCCTTAGTTGTGAAAGTACACCTGATTTTCCTTTTAAGTTGTAAATATTCTAGCTTTCTTATGAAGTACTGATGTATGGGCTTGTGAAACACTCAAATTGTGTTAAAAAAAACTAGCTAAATAATTGAGAATTTGTGTGTCAAACAATGGCATAGGTCTTAAAAACATTTGGTGCATCACCCTGCTGAATTGTAGGTTTCATTTCAAGTCATTCTCTATTCATTTTTTTAGCAAAAGCAGTAGCATAGGTTAATCTAGGTGAAGTATCAAGGGAACCAGCCCTCTCTGGAGGTTAACCTCAAGCTATCAGAGCCCACACTCTGTGAGGTCTTCTCATAATTCATTGGATAATTGAGTTGAGAACTTAGCTACGGTGCATATCCAGGTGACAATAGTAGCATTGCTTGGAATTGGGATTGACTCAACAGATCAAAAGTATAACTGGAATTCAAATACTCAAGATATAATCAGGAAACTATAAACTGCTGAAAAATTCATAAAAATAGGGGAAAAATGCTGTTTTGGTTATCTCAATTCAAACTAAAAAGAAAAAATCTCTGCAATTCTAAAATGAGGGTAGGAATCTGGGGTTGGTAGCGATCAATGGGACCAAGGGGCTGCTATCTTGGCAAGTTCTGGGGGTTGCACCTCTGGCAGGTTCTCTGTCATGAGATAAGGCAGAGTTGAGGGGTGGAGCCCCTGCCACCAGATCCAAATTAATGACTTTGAGCCTTGAGGTCACAGGGACTTTATGGCACATCCCAGCTTTCATTATTTTATTGCTTTTAACCAAATGTTGATAAATCCTTTCAATCACTTGATGATCAATTCATGCTGCTGAGATCCTAATTGTTGTGGAAGAAACTGACAAAAACACAGAAATTAGGGTTTTAACTTGATGTTTTTAGTAGCTGAGTTGCAGGCAAAAACTTGCCGAATTATTCACAAAAAAATCTCAAGTTTTTTGACAGACTTAGAAGAGTCTGTAGTGAGTTACTCGTTTGGTAAAAAATGTTGCAAGTCTGGTGAGAACTTGCTGAGTTTTAGAACTATCGTTCAACCATCTTTCCTAATTATATAGGTTTGAGTATGCATTGTTCTCAAAAAGTAAAACATGAAAGAAAGCAATATCTCTTCTAAAAACCATATTCCTGTTTGTTCAATATCAAGGATTAAAATGGTCATGGTTAATTGGTAATTTATGAAATGGGTAAATGCACATTTTGCCTAATTGTAGTAATAATATGCATAAACTGATTTTTTTTTGCATTATGAAATCTCATATTGTACTAAGTTACTAACAATTTTCTGGACAAGTACTAGAAACATTTCTGACTTGAGTAGGATTATTTCAAGTGATTGCATATGCTGATGGTCAAGTACATTAGAGATTGCATCATAAAAGGTAATGCACTGATTTCAGTTTTAACAATCATTTGGTTGTTGTCTATGGTGTCAGGGCAAGAAAATGAAGTCTTTGAATTCTTTAATCGTGGACAAAGCATCTAAAGAATATGGATCTTTACTAATAGACCATGAAGCAAACAACAATATTGCATTACAGCAGATTGGATTGGATGAAGATGCAGCTTTACAACAGGTTTAAATTTTTAATGATATGGATAGTTTTATGTAGTTGCAAGGGCATGTTTATCTGTGAAAAATTCTCCGTCATGTCACTGCATGTTCTTTAGTAAGCTGATAATGCTGTACTCTACTGATATGTAGGCCCTTGCACTCTCTATGGGGGTTTCCATGGAAGATGCTTCTGTAACAGAAGCTTCTAGACAACAATCACAATTTGGAATGTCAAAAGAAAAAATAGATGATTCTGAACTTAGAGGAAAGTGTAAGGATATTGCTGAGGCTGATAAAATTTCTCATGGTAAAAGGCAAAGAAAGAAAACAAAGGTACATTTCCTACTGTAATTGTTTTCAAATACATGCCCAAAAGTAGTGAAGCAGATTATTTTAAATTTTTTGAAGGTCACATGGTTCAGTCCAATACCCAGTAATAATATAGTGGTTTATTTCTTTTGCTTCAGAGCGTTAACACAATACAGCTGACTGAAGATGAAGTTATTGCATATTTCTTTTACTTTGATGGTGAGTTTTCAAGCTAGCATTTAGCTGCAATTTTCCCCCACGCATTATTTATGAACAATTCTTTTTTGCTTAAAAAGTAAACTACCCTTGCTTATTGGAAGAAATGCATTCCTTTTGATTTCAAGTCAGATTCTGATTGCCATTTGATCTTTATATTTGAGTTTTCACATCTCTGCAGAGTCAGTCTGTTGCCTGCATAGTGCGCTTATATCTACTATTTCTGCTGTGGTTTTGCTTTCTTTATGTCATGTTTTCACACACCCCATTCCTTAGCCAGAATGGAACAGGTTTTATATATAAGAATTTGCAGCGGCAAAATGTGGATGTTTGTTCCTTTAATTTTGGCCTAGTGTAGTGAATCATTTTCTTTGATTCTTCAAGATATAAAATAATGTATTTCCTTCATATATAAATTCTGATTTCACAAATAAGTGCTGTAAAGAAAGAGAGCATAAGCACATGGCATGTATTAAAATATAATCATTAATTTCTCCTTAGGAGGCACTTTATTTTTAAAAATTGCATAGCATGGTAAGCACAAAAGGATGGGGAAACATATTGCTAAATAAGAATATTATAGAATTTACAGGAAACAATTTTGCTCCACAGTTCAACTGAAACATTCTTTACCCTAACCAAGAAGAAATCCCTCTTTAACTCCTACACCCGACTTCCCTACCAGTGTCCAAGCATTGGAAAAGTAAACCTGCCTTAGTTCCTAAATTTCCTTTCTTAGTTCCTCACAATCACCAGCCAAACATTAGAAGATTTTCCATAACAACCAACTGGTGGACAGCCAAGCTCTTGAGATAATGTTACCATCTTTGGAGTCAGAGAAGCCAAATTACAAGTTACTCTTTATAAAACTTGTGTTTACTTATTTTCTTGTATATATTTGAAGTGTTGTCAAAGGCATTGATACGTGATTATATTTTTTACATATACATTTGTAAGTGTGCACTCATACACGTTTGGATTTGTTCCTTTGTAATTATCTCATGAATAATTGTGGTAATTTTTTTAATCAATTTGCCTCTGTTTGCCATTGCAGACTGTAAATATTTTGTTATGTCTGTCTATATCTGCATTTGACATTAGAGAATACAACTCAGTCACTCATATAAAGGTCCACCCTTCTCACCATAGAAAGGTCTATGATAGAACCCCTAAGGAGAGAGGGGTGAAGGATAGGGAGTGAAAATCTCCCCTTGATACAGAAGTAAATAGCCAAACCTCAAGGTCAATCGTCTCCCTTTGGTCTTTATAGGAAATCAGCTCGCAAAATCATTCCTCATTTGAATGAAAAAGGCATGGTTGAGAATTGCAACTACTATCTATGGGGGATGTGAGTGATGCTGATCCACTCATATTGCTAGTGTGAGTTTTATGTTTATCATTTCTTGAATTATGTGGTCCTTCTTAACCTAAATATGATTTTAAGTTTGTTTCTCAGCACATCATAACCTGGCAAAACCAAAAAAATTCAGTTACATATATCTTAGTGCAAAACCACTGTGCACATTAAATATAAAATACATAGATACTTTTAAATGAACAAGGGGTTCAAAATGAGGATATTGCATGTGTTGCAGAATCACATTTCAGAAGGGATTTTGATTTTAGGATAGCTGGTAGTACTTATCTAACAACATTAACTAACAGATCAACATTGTGGCCATAGACAGTCCTTCGTCTTTCTTGACTACAATTGGTTGTGTTTTAGTAAGTGGATGGAAGAGTATGTACAACTCCTCTCAGACATAGACAAACTAGCAACCTATTGAGACAATGTTAGAGAGTTATAGTGATAAGATTTAAAGGTATAAATGAAACTTTAAATTTGAAAATGTTTGTCTTTTTATTTTAATTTTTAGATAATTTTTTTATAAAAGTACTTGTGGTAAACCTTTGATTGCAAGAGGTTGTAGGTATTGGAATGCTTGGCCTGTTAAGTACTATCAACTGTGAGCATTCTTTTTAAACTTGTCTTGAAGAGCTTTAATATTTTGACCATTAGAGTGTACAAAATCAAAAGTCGTTTGTGACCACATCCTGCAAATAAGGATTAGGGAAAAGTCTGCAAAATGTTGCCTTGTATTTTTTGTTGATTTTGAAACCTCTGTATGTTGCAACTCTTATCAGCACATAAAAGATCTTAGCACTATAACATTTTGGACTCAATACAAAGGCAAGAAGATGTAGTGGAGTGGTCATTGTGTTCATCTCTCTTAAATAGTTTTTAGCACTTGTTTATTTTACTTTTTAAGGATCTTGCTGTTTTTCATTAATTATGGTCTTTATCTTCTTAATCATATAGTCAATACCATCATAAATCTCTTTCAAATAATGCTTATCCATATTAGTATAACAGATCATATTTACAAGAAGCTCAATAAAACTAAGGAGATATTCTATATGATCCCACCAATTGTCATAGAAAATCATCTATCTAATATGTGCTTTCCTCCAAGTGTTGGATTGCCTCCATATGGACCAAACTCGGTTGATCATCATTTTAGAAAGTGCTATCGAACCTTCACAAGTCATTTCAAAATGATTGTGTCGGAGGCAAAATGGGTCTAATAAGCTTATTTGAAAATAAAAAAAAGAAATACTACAAAATAAAGAAGAAAACACAATTAAGTTCTAAAAAAATAATTACTATAGGGAAAAACGAGTTCTTATATTGTTTTACTCACCTTCTTTAGCTCCAATTTTTATAATGTTTTGAATATGCCTTATGACATGTGGTGGTTGGTGATGAATATTTGGATTTCTTTGGCCTCAACATACACCTATTTGATCCAATCAATTTTTGTGTTAGTCTTTTGTAGCATAAGGTTGAGAGAGTGGATAGCACAAGGCACCCAAAAGATCTGTGAATAACATTCCTCAATCAACAAACCAATCGCTTTACAATTTTTTGCATTCTATGCTATGACTTGAATAATGTTACGAGGCCCCACTTCCTTAATGGTTATCATGAAGATGTTGCAATAAATTGGCCACCCTTCACCCCCCCTCATAATCCATGGCTTTCAAAAATATTGCCCCTTTAGGGGACACTGCAATTGTATTGAAGAAGGGTCAATTTTTGGTATTCTTCCATCCATAAAAAATGATGAATCCCATTGTCTTGGCTCACAAATCAGTTATGCATGCCAATTAATCTCTTACAAGTTTCACCTCCTTTTCCAATAAGGTGCTAGACTCCTCATAATTCATGTTCTTGTACTTTTTTGGAGCCTCACTAATTTTTCTCACCATATCTTGCCAATATGGTGAATAAACAAACATTGAATGCCAATCGTTTGCATAGATACATATCTTTTAATGTGTTGATTGACAATCTCTTGAGATTCATTTTGAAATGCTATTTGTTAGAATAAGCAAAGAATGAGATGAGAGAAGAGGCTTGTTTATCTCAGGGAGGGATGGTATTTTTGTATTATTGAAGAATGTCTAATAATAAACGACGGTTACGAAGACCATAATGATGGCAATTACAAAGATGCTATCGGACAAGTGTAATAAGACTTACACTATTACATTATTACATGTTATTTTAATATAATATTAAATCCTAATATTTTTAATGACTAAACCATCAAAATTGGGAGGTTTAGTCAAATTACAAGATGTGCAAATATAGGGAGAAATATTTGCACGAGTAACCTGATAGGACTTGCAATTTTTTTTATGGTTCCAGGTCCTTGTCCCAAAATTTTGAGCTTTCTGGTTAATATTTAGTGGCTAGGGCTTGCTAAAAATTGTGTTTAGGGTTTGTTCTAAGTCCAAAACCCACCTAAAACCCTATAGTTCAAGTGCTCTTAACACTTTGTTCTATTTCTTTGTTGACCTGCTACAGCCGGTGCTTGGATGTTTAAGTCATTACTTGTGTCCTCTAAGTCATTTGTCTACCGGCCCCTTTTACCTAGCCAAACTTGTTTGGTCTGTCGTCTTTGGTTTCTTAAAACTTGCCTTATGCGTGCCTTCGAAATATTTCCTGAAAAAATCCTAAGTCCGCATACTTTGTTAAGCCTAAGTCATGTTCTTTTATTAACCTAGGCGTGACCCCCTTTAAGAACATCTTTTATGCATGTGCTTTAAGTTGTCTACGGGATCAATTATATGCTACCAAATGTCTGTGTTTTATTTGCTTTCGCCATTCTATGGGCATTATTTTATTCATAAAAGCTAGGCCTGCAGAACATCGGGAAACTACCATATGGTGGGTCTTAACAAAGCATTCAAGCGGGGCCCATTGGTCAATCCCACCACATCCTACATGGCGAGCGTAAGGTTTTCCGCCGTTCCATTGCACCCTTTGGGTGGACCCACAGTTGAAAAGGGAAAGAGCAGGAAGATGACACATAGCAGGGCTATGAACAGGCGCTGTTCATAGCCTTGCTATGTGTATTTTGCACAATCTGAACTGCGAAAGAGCGGGAAGATGATACAATCAGGTGCGTATTCTGCCATTTTGCAGGGGCTATTATATGAAGACTTGTTTTGTGCACGGAATTGTGAGAGGCCGCCATGTGGAAAAGTTTGAGCCGTTCGAGGGATAAATAGGTGATGCCAAAGACATTGCTAAGTATTGTGGACACAAAGCATAGCTTGAAGGATGAACATTTAGCGCCACGTGGTAAGATCTTAGTGGTTTTTCGCCATTTCACGGGCCTTCATCTGTAGCTTTGTTTCATGGTCACATAACTACGGGAGGCTGCCATGTGGATACTGCTGACTTGTTTCTTCGGTGGCGAGGCTTCAGGTGAACTAAAAAGTGTTTCCACGTGGAATTATTTGATTGGCTCGTGCTTTTTTCAAAGCAAGTTATTCTTTTTCAAATCTGCTTGACTAATTGACACCGCTTGATCAAGTTGCTTGCTGGAAGATCAATGGTCCAGATTCAAATCTGAGGAACCTGTAGTTGCAGGTACTTTGGCTCGCGTGAGTTGAGAAGTAATGGCAGACAAGACACACCTGGGCTAAGAATTTAATGCTTTTTTCTCATAAAAGCAAGTTTTTTAAGAATTATTACAGTTCACAAAATCATTTTGAGCATTCGAAGATCAAATTTGGCGAACTTGCAAGCTGTTCCGCATCAAACTAGGGTTTTCGCATCTAAAAAACCAGTAAATGCATCTGTGATTGAATTATTGCTCAATTTCCATCAAATTGCCTTATAGCTACTTGTGTCAAAATTTGCATTCTAGTGTTTATTCTAAGCTAGAATATTGTTGCTTGCATTCAAATTATCTTAAATTTGCCCTAGTTTCTACTTATTTGCATCAAGAATCCTAGAATTGTTAAGAAACCCTAGCTCTTCCTCAAATTCATTGCAAAATGTCTCCTCGTCGAACCCAATCTTCTGGTTCTACCCCAAGCCGAGCGTTGCATGAGGATTTAGTGGCCCAATTACCTAGTTCAATTGCTAAAAATGTTAGAGTACAAGGTCCTAGGTTAGACAAGGGTTTGGTAGATCATTTCTATGACATAAGGGATGCTGAGCTCCCCATAATAGGATGGTCACTCTTTTGCCACTGGTATAGCAAGGGAATGCATCTGCTCCCACATCCAATGTGTTTAGACTTGACCTAGGAAAATTGGTAGTTCCTAATGTTTTCTCGGATGTTGACTTATTGAAAGCAGTTGCAGCCAACTATGATGAATCAATTAGGGTAGTAAGAACTGCAATGGGCAAAGTCATGGTTATGGTTGACAAGGAGAAAATTTCATATGTATTCAAACTCAATATGAATGCCAACAAGCCAATTGACTTTGAGGGTTTCAAAAAAAAGTATAATCAGAACAAAAGCATGTAAAAGGCAGTCTTGTTGCCAAAGTTCAGAGTAAAGGGTCACAACAACAAGAGTGTCAGAATGTCACCCATGGAATCAAAGCCTTTTAAGGTTGATATTTTTGAGAATTACTTCTCCAAAACTTACTACTCATTGTGTTAGATCCTTGGATTTGACAAACAGGAGGTTATTCCCATTGCCTTAATGTATATGGCAGCTCACATTCAGAATGTTATGGTGAATGATGAATTTGATTATGCAACATATCTATCTGATGCTATCCACAAGGGACTAATGCAAATAAAGAAGGGTGAGCCAGGGATCAAATTTCGGTGGTATTCTCTCTTATGCCACATGTTCCTATTCAGGGGAAGGCAAGAATTCAGCCTTGCATTGCAAATTAATCATATTGATGAAAATGGAGATTAACTCCCAGTCCAACGTTGGACCCATTTGTTGGACATGCATTGTGGACAGTCAAGCTATGTTACTTTTAGAAACCACTTTGTTGGTAAACTCCTATCTTTTCTGCAAGGTCAAGTACCTAGGATGCTAGCAAAATTGTTAGATTTCTTGTAATGTCCCCTTCTCAGCATTGATCTCATTGTGGACGGATAGCCTATTAGATTTCTTGTAATTCAGCCTTGCATTGCAAATTAATCATGTTGATGAAAATGGAGATCAACTCCCAGTCCAATGTTGGACCCATTTGTTGGACATGCATTGTGGACAGTCAAGCTATGTTACTTTTAGAAACCACTTTGTTGCTAAGCTCCTATCTTTCTTGCAAGGTCAAGTACCTAGGATGCCAACAAAATTGTTAGATTTCTTGTAATGTCCCCTTCTCAACATTGATCTCATTGTGGACTAATAGCCTATTTTCGGAGACTTGTAGGCTAATCAAAAGTGCAAATTAGGGTTTCCTATTTTGTAGGAGGTTTCTGATGTGTTTCTGAAAGGTTGCATGCAAGAGTTTGGCTATGATATTTTTGGAGCTTTTTGGGTTTGGAGAGCTTCAGGGTGTGGTAACATGCATTTCATTAAAATGACATGCATTTCTATCTGGTACCTTGCATGCAGGAAAGGTTTCCGGTTTTTTTCTGGGTTTTCAGAGAGCTCCAGAGTGATGTAACATGCAATTGCTTCAGACAACCTTTTCCAGCACTTATTATTTTTAGTAAGTCATGACAGCTGCCGGTTTGTGTTCAAATGGAGTTTGCAAACACTTACTATTTATAGCAGTTTGCTATTTTTGGTAAGTTCTATTTGTGGCAGTGTTATTCTGACAACTCAACTTTTTCAATCCATCATTCTATTTTTATCAGTAAGGTAGTTCAACTTTGGGTGTTGGCTTCTCCATTCTTCTTGGGGCTAAGTTTTAATAACTTAGTTATTTCTCAGCCTTGCTTTTTGGACCTCGTGTCTAGGTGAATGACTTCAAGTTGTTTTAAAAGAGGGGACTTGTCTTGGATGCCTTAAGTGGAGAAGTTTAATATTTTTAAAAGTTAAATTAATTACCTCTTATCTTGGATGCCTAGGGAGTTGTGCTAAAAGGCAATTTAATATTATAATTGCATTTTGGAGATGGGTGTCCCTCTTGGAATTGGAAGTGGTTTGTGTTCTTTCTTGGAGGTTTCAAAGTGATTCGATTTCCAAGTGAAGTTTTTTTATTCAAGCCTTGCTCATTCATTCTCATCTTTGGAAATTATTGTAATGAAATGTTGTTAAATTTAGAGCTCGCTTCGAGGAACGCATATCTCCTAGCCCAATTCATATTAGTCTTCGTACTTGAAAGATAGTAACTAGCTGGTCTACTAAAGATCGTGCTTCACTCAGGAGTGCGGATAGTTGCAAATTCTGATTTTTATAAGAAGATTGCTGTTATAAAATCTGTTTATTACTGTTGCTAATGTACATGGCTGATGCGTATTTCTGATCATAGCTTCGCCATTGAATTTTATATGGTTCTGGGTGCTGGTGCTATCTTTTTCACTGTCCTAAGTACCAACTTTGACCAATTTTCAGATTTGTTCGTTGAGTTTCTGATTTTCTAAGTGAGGTTGACCTCACTTGGAGGCCATACCATTCATTTACTTCTGCATTGGGATTCGTGCCACTAAATAGGTACGAAATTGAAGGTGCCTTTCTGCTGCAAATTGGATGCCTAGCTCATAGCTTCCTTCTGCTTTCAGTCTCATGTCAATCGGACTTCGTTTGACGAAGTTATGAGCATATTGGTGAAATTCTATACTACTGGTCTGATTTTATGTTACATTTCTGTTACTTATCAGATCTGATATACTGCTGAATGCACTTAATTTCTGATCATTTTCATGTTATAATAGTTAGGGAATATTTTTCTAACAATTTGATGTATTTGGAGACAAACTACTGAGTTGTTGTGCAGTTGTTTATATTTGTAAAGCTGATTTTAGTAGTACTAAAATAGTTGTTTAAATCTGCACTTTAATTTCTTTATTATACTCCCACTGAAGAAGTGGCTGAGATTGTTTTACTTTCAGCACTTTGTTCTTAATTTTTCCCCCGCTGAAAAGTGGTTGTGCGGATTCATGGCTGGCATGCCGCCTAGTTATTGTTTTACATTTTCACTCCCGTTGCATAAGTGGTTGAGTTGTAATTTTCCTTTCTTATATGGCTGGCTAGCCGCCTTTTGCAAATTGTACTTTCATTCCAGTTCGCTAACGATCCCCTGGCACTGTATGCTCTCACCTCGCCCACATCGGGAACTTGGTGATCGGAAGGTGAAGGGTTACCATTCTTGCTGGTTTATATTTGGAACTAACGCTAACAGTGGTGAAATTGTGTTGATATTTCCAAAAAGAAAAAACTAAGGGGGATATTACATTTCTTGAGGCCTATGGTGAGAAGGTCTAACTTGGGCATTCAACATAACTGGGGTGATTTTATACTTATTCAGATTGCACTATCTCAAGAGTGTATGGAAGCCCAGTAGGACCCCATGTCCTACCAAGGTTTGTACTATTTAGAATTGGCTTCTTAGAAGTCATATGGCAGCTAGTTGTGGTTGAGGAGGCACATTTAGCAAATCAAAGGAAAGGTTCATTCTTCACTTTTCTTACAGTCTTTTCAAATTTTAGCATGAACAAAGAGGGATGGAAGCAATTATATGATAAATTTAAACCTTTCAGAATGGCTCAAGTGCAAGCAAGAAATTTTGACCCAGAAGGATTCATAAATGAGCTCAAAACAAGAATTAAGAGGGCAAAATTCTTCCACCAACTTGACTACAGACTACAGGGAGGATGTGATTAGAAATATCTTGGATGAGCAGGAGCTGAAGTGAACTGCCTTTCAGAAGAGTGAGGAAGCAAAAAAGAAGGATGCTTCATACAAAGGAGCATATCTTGATGTTGATGATCCTATCCTAAGGATCCAAGCTGTATGGCAAAATATTGAGTTTGTTGGTGAAGCCCCTCAAATTGATAAAAGAGCCAAAGGAAAGACCCCAATTTTGGAAGAAAGGCCTTCATATCAGCATTAAAGGTTACACCATATTTGTTTAGCAGAAAACCAAAGGGAATTGTCATCAGGGAACAGCCAGAGTCCCACCACAAGTGCAGATGCCCCCATCCCCTCCAACACTAAATGTAATAGACATCGACTCTCCCCCAAGAGAGTCATCACCTAAAAGGAGGATGGTTGAGAAAGTTTCTTTGGTTGATTATGTTGTTGCTCCTAAAGAGGAGGATGAATATGAAATAACTGGTGATGATGTCCTACAAACAATGCAATCTCGCCAGGGAGATGAGAATGTGCCTCCTCCTGTAAACAGGATAACAAAAAGTATTCTTGGAGGCATTGACCACACTAAGGGCATTAGGGAGTTGGCCTGCACCAAATTTTTAGATGATTCATTTGTTAAGTCCCAAGAATTCAAAGATATCCTCTAGAGATGCAAGAGAGAAGATTATGAGAGGAAATTGAGAGAAGAGATGGCCAAATCTCCTAGAGAGAGAGATAGAGAGAGAGAGAGAGTGTGTTCATAAAATCATTCTTTAATGGTGACTACAATTGGCAGGTTTGTAAGGGATAAGATGGAGGCCATTCCTCTGATGAGAAAGTGGGTCCCTAGATTAAATTCTTTGATTGGTATGTGCAAAGGATCAACATATGATCCAAATAAAACAGTTGGTGAGTATCAGGGATTGGTAAGTCCCTTGGAGGACAGAATAAAGGAATTGATCAAAGAATTTGATGATAGTAATTTGGGCATATTGCTTGATATAGTAAAGGGCCAAGGCCAATGGGGAGGTCAAGCCATGTGAGGAATGGAAGGCACAACTGGAAAGTTTTACAACACTGGCTTACCTCATATGTGAGAAGGACCTAGTGGATATTGAGCTTATGGAAAATAGTTTAGATAAGCTTTGGGACACCAACAGGTTCTTGGAAAAGTTTGACAAAGAAGCAGATGAGGTGGTGTTAAAATTTGGCACATACAAAACCAAGTTGGATGAATTTATGGCATTTAATTGGCCAATAGAAGAACAATATACATCATGGGACGACAAATATAACAAGTTGCCAGAATTATAAAGTTTTAAATGATGTGGCTTAAACTATTGTTCTTTTTGTAATTAAGTGGTGCAATTCTTTTGTCTTTTCTGCACACTCAAGCGCCAACATGGACTTCATCAATCTTAGTAGGAATTTTGTCTTCTAGTGGGCCTAGGTTTTTGTCCTCATCTACCAAATCAACATTTCCCAGGTTTTTGGAAGACAGAGAAAGTGAAGACAAAAGAATATTCTGTTCAAGTACGACCACTTTCTACAACGAGCTTTTTTGGAGGAATCTTCTACAATTGCATGGATAACAACTTTTGTCCTTTATGGAACATTCTCCTCACGAGCAGTTGTGATCATATTTTGTCATGTAATTGTATGCCAAATGAAAATGTGACGTGTGTAATATGGCTTGAAGCTTGTTTTGCTCCCTTGTTTCTATAAAAGGGAATTTAGGGCCATTTGCATGGGATCTTGGAGTAATTTTTGTACTGCAGAGCAATTTTGTAATAAGAGTTAGTGTTTTGAATCTATGTCATTGTCTGAATAGGAATGCTTATAGTTTGTAATGTTGTATAATAGTACTAGCATCCATTAATGAGAATATAGAAGCATATTTTCAATCTAATTGTCTCCTATATGTATACACTCTACAATTTATGAATAAAATGATCAAGGATTATTTTCTTCATCTTTGCAGTCTTTCCTGTGTTTGAATATTGCTATTATAGTCTTTATTCAAGGAGTAGATTAAAATGCTTGAATGTAAGTAATGAATTGTATGTGTGTATGCAAGGAGTTATAAGTAGAGTTGGTTTAAATTTCTGAAGAGTAGTAATGCAATGCATTATTACACAGCTTTGTGATTCTTGGATTAAATGATGTTATATAGGTTTTAATTATATTCATTTGTTTCTCCATGCCCTAGGATAAGGGACCAGTCTTTTACATTTGTTTGTGATACAATTCCCTGGTCAAATCTTAATTGAAAATCAAATGAATTATTTTTCTTCAAGCAATAATTTATTTTGCTAATCTTATTCCCCATGTTCTCCAAGCAAGTAAGTTCATAATAGCTCAAGAATCTTTCCCATTCATGTGTTTATTTGCAATTCTTGATTTCCTTCTTGAGAACATATCTGTTTACTAAGCAATATTCTGTATAATTGTGGATCTTCTATATCCACCTGATGATTATTAAAATCCAAGTGAGTGTTGCAAGGATCACCCTCCTAGGTTTTGCAGAGCTTCAAGTGTAGAGGAGATAAATGTAGAAACCATCTCTTGTTCGTTGGCCAACCCCTTGCAGCTTTCAAATATCATGAAGTGGCTATCTTGTAGAATGTTGTAAGATCTTGGTTGGGAAAATTATGTAACCAACATAACCTTCATGTTAGTAGGTACATGCTAAAGATATGCAAAAAAACATAATGAATATGCTTTGTTTTAGAGTTATCAATTGGTTTGCTTCTCTTTCGAGGTGATCTATCTAATTTAGTGAAGTCATCATTGGGCTCACCTTCAAAGTACCAGTGGGATCTTTGAAGCACAAGAGACAAATGTTGTAAAGACAAACTATGTATGGGATGAACCTTAGCTGCAATGGAGACACCTCCAGTTCTATGCTGTTGATATATAGGTGGAAAAGAACCACCCAAAGGTTGATGCATTGGAGCACCCTATGAATTAGAAGGTACATCGGCCAATGTTGTCACAATACTAGCTTTTGTCTTGGATCTCCTTAGAGTCGTGACTGAACCGCGATTACTTTGGTGTAGCATGCAAAATGAGATTAACAAGTTTGTACAAGTCTTTGCACACATTGCCTAGCATAATGCCTTAAGCAATTATTTTATCTTGATTTACATTAGAAAGTTGGAACAATGTACTCTTTCCCATGAACTTGAACTACGATGTTAAAATTTCTCTAATCCAGCTAATAGAGGGTAATTTTTTATTTGAACTTAGAAAATAGGTAACATTCCTATTGGTGTACATTTTATCATTCATCGAACATTTTAGAATAAAAAAGTCCAAAGACACATTATCCTCTCTTGAACAAAATCATCGCATATGCTAAGATTGCGAGAAGATCATATGGCGATTCCAAGGTTTCTTTTGTTAGGTCTTGATGTGTGGATAAGGTCAATGAGCATTGTGATATGCTGGTAATACACAAAGGGACTTACGCCAACAAATCGTTCACAAGTTAGGACTTGGGCGAATTCAATAGTAAATGTTCTTTCTTTTTTTTTTTTTGGATTTGGATTTTTGGTTTTGGAAGAACTCAAGAGACAGTAGAGACTAGGTGAAATCAATAACAATACTTTGCTTCGCCACATAAATGACAACTACACAAAGTAAGTGCAATCTTCAAGGGTTGTGCTTAAGATTTTCATACCATGAATTAATACCATCAAATCGAACAATATTTATCCACAGTAGAAGTTGAAGCATCCACAATATAAGCTTAGGCTTGTTGTACCCCAAATTAAAATTTTTGCTACACTTAGGCATTTTGAAGAAATGAGTTAAAGTCTTGTCGAAATTTGTCAAAAAGGTCAAAATTGGGGTTTGTATGTCTTGCATGGGGGTCAAAAACTTGAAATTTTCAAAATTTGACAATTTGGGTTTGCTTAGAACTATCAAACCATCAAAACACAGATTTCAGTTTTTTGTCCCTAAATTTTAGGAAAATTTCTATTTTTTGCAGTTTTCTAAAAATAGAAACTTTTTTTGGGTTTCTCAAGAAATAGATACTGGTAAAATTTTCTAAAAATAGAAATTTTGGCCTCTAGGGTTGAAACTGGTTTTGATTGGCTTAAAATACTTCCTCATCAGGCTGGTGCAGTCAGAATCACGAAAGGATTAGTTTTACCTTGGTGGGTCTATTCTAGTTTTTTCAGAAGCAATTCTGGTGGACCAAGGTCATCAATGGAGGTTAGTTAGCTACCAGGTGCCAGAATTAGACGTTCAAGCTGAACGAAAGCTATCAAAGATGAACGAGCATGAGAAACGGAGAATGGAGAGGAGAAGCTAGAAAAATTGAAAAATGCAAAATTTTGACTAAGGTTGGTGAATCTAGGCGCCCTTGCTCAAATTGGGCGCCCAAACTTTCACGCCTTAGAAATTTTTCCATTTCGGTAGCCAAGCTCAACGGAGGCACGTCAAACGAGGAAGGATTTTGAAAGTTGCAAAAAAGTGGCTAAGTTTGCCAGCCATGGGCACCTCTGGAGAAGAAGGGTGCCCATCTTTTCAGAGGGTCAGATGATAGAGGCAGAGGTTCATTCTCCTAGGCAACGTTGTTCAGTTTCCTATTAGCTTTGCAATGGGTGTCTTCGTCAGCTCATCCAATCTCTCAGCCGCCGACAAACTCAGATCGAACAGGAGCCATGAAAAGAGGTGCTCAAACTCTAAAGGTGAAAATGATGAAAAATATTCTAAGTTTGGTGAATCTGGGCGCCCCTAGAGAAGAAGGGCGCCCAAGTTTTTAAGGTGTTAAATGAATGAATTTGTTGAAGGCACCTCCAACATGACTTCGTTAGATTTGATCAAGCTTTCCAACGCAATCATCAACACGTTTTTCGGAGCTGGCAACCGTCAGATATCAGAGGCTGAACAGAGGAGAAAAGGAGAAACGACAAAAGTCGAAAGCAACGGTGAAAAACTCAAAATAAAAACCAACTCTGGAGAAGTTAGGCGTCTCTAGTCAAGAAGGGCGCCTAGGGTTTTGAGGCTTCAGATGTTAGTTTTCAGAGATGCAGTGTCCAGGAGACCCCCTCCAGAATCTTCTTAGCTATCCAGTGAACCTGACAGCCAGTTGATCTGATCAATACAATGCCCAGAATCATGAATTCATCTGAAGTTTAGAAGACAAGAAATTTTTTGAAGATCATTAAAATGGCTAACACTGGAGAAAGTGGGCGCTCCTGGAGGAGATAGGCACCTGACAATTTGAAGGGTCAAATGAAGTCGTCAGAAGATGTCTCCAAAACAATGTTGTCAGATTCGATCAGGCTCCGTGGTGAAACATTCAGTTCGTCTGTCGAATCAATCTGGAAGCCGGGAGACAGGATCAAAGGGTTAAAAATTGAGGAAAAATTGAAAATGATGAAAAAACGGCTAAGTCTGGAGGAGTTAGGTGCTTCAAGCCAAGAAGGGCACCCAAGTTCTAGTGCCTTGGTCAAATTTTTAAAATTTCCAAAAATTGAAGATGATGAAAAACGTCTAAGTTCATTGCATAAACTCAAATTAGGGTTTGAGGAATTAGGGTTAGAAAAGGCTATTTCATTCAAGACAAAGCTTATTTAAAGGCACCTTTGTGTTTTATTTTTCATATTTTCTTGCAGGTGGCTTCAAGGAGAAATAGAGCAGCAACTTCAAACCTATATTTTCAAGATTCAAGAACTTAAACTTGTTGGTTTTTCATGAATTTTCAGATTAGCACATAAGAAGGCTTGCTTTTTCATGCTTTTTTCATCCAAAATATCAAATCTTTGAAGAAGGAGGCCATTGTTTTCAATTTTCAGCAAGCTGGTTTATACTAGTTCTATCTTCTGGATAATTTTTGAAGAATTTTCTCAAGGTTGCAGCAGCTGCTTTTTATTTTGCATGTCAGAGAAAACTTCAAAATTTACAACTTCCAATCTTCTGGGTCTATTTCAAATATTCTTCTGGAACAAACCCATATCATAGCTTTTTCAGTGAAACTTCGAAGTTTTTAAAATCTAATCAAATGGGTTCAATCCAGAATGTGCCTCTGAACAATACACAAATGGCAACTTTTTTCTGCTTTTTCGAAGAAAATTAGGGGTTGCTACTTTTTCAGTCTACACTCGAAATTTTAAAAAACGGACGATCTGGATTTTCTCGTAACAAGATTCTAAACAAAACCAATATCTCAGAAAAAATTCTAAAAAATTCATCCGTTTGACGAAGAAAATCAGCAAGTTATAAATAGAAAGTTGTGCAAAAATTGTGAGAACATAGGCGTGTTCACAGTCAATCTTCGAGTTTTGTAGAATGGAGTACACTCCCACAAAGTTTAAGACTAAATCAACACTGTATCATGATTTCATTGAGACAACTGAAACTGACTTATACCACATTAAGCCAGTGTTCAATCTACATGCTTTGGAAGACGCAGACAATGTCACCATCAGGCATCTTGGCCATTCAAGTCTTCTTGCAGCAGCATCCTTTCCTTTTTCAGTTCAAAGCTTGGAGTTCGTAATTGCTTGCATCAAGCATTACAATCCAGCAATGAGGGAGATTCAATTAGTGGATGGGAGAACTATTTGCAGTCTAAAGCCCGATGTGATAGAAAAATGTTTCTCTATTCCACCTTGGCCCGGAAGTGTTACTATCTCTCGAGATGAATGCGAAAGAATATGGGAAATGGATAAAAACAAGTACAGCAAGAAGATTGCAACAAAATGGATGAAATAAAAACATAAGACATTGCCAAAGAATGTTGGGAGAGGCGAATTTAAAGAGGAAATTGCCATTATCATCACCTTGCTCAACTGGATCACATGCCAAGAAGATGCAACTAAGTTTCAGCCCTAGATGTTCTACGTGATACCTCACATCATGAAGAAGACGAAATTCTATGACTAGCCTACATTGATCAGTGATTGCCTTCATCATCAGATAATTGAGTATTTTAACAGGCATGAATTCCACATGATCTTCTACCTAGTCTACCTAGTTGCCTTCCAAGGCAAATTCAAAGGGTTAAACATTGAGGGATCCTTGAATGTTCAGCATGTCTACAATTACTACACTCAATTGGAGTTTGTTGCATCATCACATCATTACAAAAGAGTGAATGAAGCATTCCTAATGTATACAGTGCATGATCTGGACAATGAGCTACATGTGCGCATTTTATCTATTGCCAAGGAAGCGATGTCAGAATGGGCAGATTGGTATATTCAGTACTTTCACTTACTTGAGAGTCTATGGCTATTCCGGTGCTCCTTTCACGTTACCAAGGTATCCGTCGGATGAAGTTGTGTGTATGGAGTTTTTTAGGCAAGTATTAGATGTTCACACCCGCTTGCGAAACAAAAAGAAACCAGCCTTCAACTTCCCTTTTGCTTTAGGCATTTACAAGTGCAGGTCATCGGTTGATGCTAAGATAATGGGTAACGAGTTAACTAGACTTGGTCTCAAGCCTTTCAACGAGAGACAATCTTATGATCCCCATGGTGTCTATGCAGCCAGACTTGGTCCAAACTTCGCTCATGTGCCCGCACTGGAGGATTTTTGGGCCAACTACAGAGATGAAGTCGAGGTCTGAAGACTTAGCAATAGTAGACTCATTCTTGATCAGATGAAGGATTGCTTGCTCGAGGATATTGAGGGTTTTATCAGATGATGACGGAGATGTGCTTCTCCCAGCTTACACTCGTAAGCAGATTGAGCAACAACCTCTTCCATAGGTTAATTGGGCTAATAAAGAATGCATCTCAGTGGAAGAAAGGACTCGTCAAGTTGTTGAATATAGTAAAACTTTCTTAGTTCTTAAAAGGAAGAAGTCTATTCCTATAGCAGAGCCGCCAAGGGTTCATTCATCACTTCTTCTTCAAAAGCTCAATCAAAGGCGAAAGAAAAAGGTCAAGAGGTTGTAAAGGGCAGTAGTTCAACAAAGAATGCAAAAAAGAGGTTGGACTTCACAGGTATAGTCATACAGGAGCAGCCAATGATGGAAATAAAAGTCCTTCCACATGAGCCCATACCTCAAGAGGAAACAAAGATGTACCTTTGTCACATGATCCTTTGCCATCCCCAAGGTCTTCACCAATTCACATTGATTTGGAAGATGAGGAGGTAGAGGAAGAGATTGTAGTTGTACTTCCCATGGATGTTAGTCGAAATACCACGTTTTGGTTTGAAAGCTCCTTGGGAAGGACAAGAAGAAGGCCTTCTTATCAGGTAAATGTTGATGATCTCAATGTGTATCAGGGAGCACCCAAGAAGAAGGCAAAGAAACAAATGCATTTTGAGAGAAATCCTGATGGTGAGATGGTCATGGAGACGGCTACACCTTCTGAAGATAGAAACAAGGATGAGGTGGATATGGATGATTTTGTGATGGTGAAAGCCAATCTTGGCAAGAGCACTAGGCATGCTGAGATGAGCTTGTTCAAGATGGTATCGGAAAACATTCAGGAAAGAGTGCACAAAGATGGGGAAGACAAGGCAGCCCTCAAGGCTAAAAACCGTCAACTCCGTTTGTACATCTCAAACCTCATTTAGGGCACTTCAAAAACAACACAGTTGCTGCCCCAGGTTTTAGAGACACTAGCTAATCAACAACAGTTGAGACAGTTGGTTATTTGTGGAAAACAAACTCAAGAATGGATTGAAGAATTCATTAGTAGAGGAAAGGTGGTTCTGGCACAAATATTTCAGCTGAGATACAAAGCTCATGATTTACGTCAAGGCATCCAGGATTTTGAGCAGTTGATAGCTGAGTTCAAGCCTATGCATGAAATCATAATTGCAGATTTAGATTTGGCACATGGCTCTACAATGGCGAGAGAACAAAAAAGATATATCTTGGAATGGAAAAAAGGTCACCTTTTCAAGGTTAAGACATATGAAAGAATATCCGAGGAGCTCGTTGCATACAAGCAAAGGGTTATTGATGCTCTCAAGTTCATAAGAGAGTTTGTTGCAGCAATTCCTTGTTGGTATTGTTAGGATGATGGTTCCTATTTTGGATTTGATGAAGTCCAAACACAGTTTCAGAGTGTTGGTCATAGCAGTGATGGCAGTGTTGGAAGAATGAATCTGATTTCCATGATGTCAGCAAAATTTGAGAAAGCGGCCAATGAGGGTGAAGATTTCCTAAGATCTATTGCAGATGGTGAAAAAATCTTGGAAAAGCGGCATTTTGTTATTAATAGTATTGGCACTCCCACTAGGGATGAAGTTGCCCGCTTTTTAGCGGATGTAATCGAGATTTAAATCAGCTTTCTTCTAGAAGCTTCTTCCTATCTTTCTTTCTATTCTTATCATGATTCTTATCCATTCTTAGAGAATATAAAGAGTTGGCATTTTCTATTTTTAGATGCTTTCTAGGTTGTAGATGCTTATCTTCTTTAGGTTTAGAAATAAAGCTTGCATGTTGGCAAGTATTAGTTGTAAAAGCAAGGGGATTTTAGAGTTCCCTACTCCTTTGCTTAGTTATAAATAAGATCAGTGTTTGCTCATTTTCTTTAACCGTGCTTGTGATAACAAAATTGCTAAGCCTATGCTTTCATGTTTGTTATCGATTAGTTTCAGTTCACTTTGTGTTAAGGGCAAGTTTGCATGCCTCTTTTGGCTGCAAATCCTTGTTCAGTACATGTGTCTCGTGTCAAGTGATAATCTGGTTTGATCGCATGTTGCGTGTATTTTGCCACAACTTGCTGTCTCAGAATTGTAATCTTGTGCCAGAAGTTTGAGAATATAAAGTCTTGAGTGTGCTTTTGCTGCCTCAATCTAAAGTTTCAGATTTTCGATTATTGTGTAATGCTTATATGATCTGTCATGTCCCCGAAATAACAATACCATAAAAACCAAGTGTTAAAATACAAATAAATTAATAAATAAAATAAATAGCAATATTAATGTTAAATATAAAATAAATGTGTACCATATCAATATAAAAATATATAAATATGAAATAACAAATATAATAATAACATATAGGCAAATTATTGTTATTACATTCCAGTATTAAGTAACTTAATATCAAAAATAATAATAATAAATAAATATTATAATCATTACACATCAAAGATTGTAATACATTAGAATAAAATAATAATAAGATGTTAGAAAATTGGTTTTATTATTATACTTTAATGTTAAAATATATTCAATAAAACATCAAAATAAAATAATAAAATAAGTATATAATCTGAAATATCATAATTATTAGTAATAATATATTATTTTCAAAAATAGATATTATTGTGATAATAAGCCTTTAAAGGCAGCAATTAAATCTAACAAAGGTATATATTTTATGAAAAGTCACCTCTTTCACCAAACAATACATTCTCCCTATGAGTCACCTACTTTGAATGGTATAAATAGAAGGAAGGAAAATAAGGAAGAGGGAAAAACATTGAGAAACAAAACAGCAGCAACAATGATTGTTATGCATTGGAGTATAGAGCCATTTAATATATATATATTATTTAATAGGCATACAAATATATATGCATAGATATAGATAAATTTTATAATGAATAATATGCAAGAATAAAGAATATATATGAATAAAGAAAGAATAATTATAATTATATAAACATATATATATGAATATTAATGGATATAAGTAAAATAATAATTATATATATATGAAGTATATATGTTCACAATTATGCAATAATGGTGCTTGCAGCAATTATTGAGCCTTATAAGTAATTACGATCTTAATATAATAATGAATAGATTAATATTTATTTATATGATCAATCAAAAATACGATTGAAGGAAAGCGATTAAGGACTAAAGAGTCATGGGAAGACACAGCCGATTAGATTGCAAACCAAGATTACTTCATTAAAAAGAACAATCATTTGGAAAGAAGAAACCCTAAACCTAATCAACAAGTGAATTTTAGGGCAAACTAGGTAAGGGACATTACAGTGGTATCAAAGCATAATCCTGCCATTCTGTGGAAGAAAAAAAGAAGGATCCATTGAAGATTATATATCTAAATTTCAAAGGCTATCAATAATGGGACAACGCCCAAGCAAAGAGGAAAGGAGCACTTTCATGGGAAGAAGAATGCAAGGAACCACACCACGACTGAGAGGACTTGAGCCAACAAGACAATGAAGACTTCTTCTAGATATGCCACCCAAGATGGGACAAGATGAGCCCACTTGGGCCAAGGGGGTACTTGCCTCTGGGGTATCCGAGGGTATTGCCTTTGGGTCTAGAGGAGTTAAGACACCAAGTGTCCTATAATGGTTGTCATTGCGACCAATGGTGGACATTGTGTCCAATAATGGCGGTCATTGCGACCGATGGCGGTCATTACGACCGATAATAGGCGGACCTTGTGTCTGATTATGGCGGTCATTGCGATCGATGGCGGACATTGCGTTCGATAATGGCGGTCATTGCGACCGATGGTGGACATTGTGTTTGATAATGGCGGTCATTGCGACCGATGGCGGACATTGCGTCCGATAATGGCGGTCATTGCGACCGATGGCGGACATTGCGTCCGATAATGGCGGTCATTGCGATCGATGGCGGACATTGCGATCGATGGCGGTCATTGCGACCGATGGCGGACATTGCGTCCAATAATGGCGGTCATTGCGACCGATGTTGGACATTGCATCCAATAATGGCGGTCATTGCGATCGATAGTGGCAGTCATTGCCATCGATAATGGAGAACTTTTTTCTATAAGAGAGGAAACTAAGCAAACTCGAGAGGTTAAATCATAAGAGGAAGGGAAAGAGTTGGCATGATGGATCCTAGGCTCCCCATCAAGTCATGCTTCCTATACTCTCTTATGGTTGAACCCTCCAAGGATAGTGTTGACGTGTTTTTTATGACAACACCAACACAGAATAAAATGTCCAACGGTCACTCTATTCTCTCTTGATCATAGTATTCCGCATGCTAAGATTGCGTGAAAGTTCATGCGTTCAACTCCAAGGTTCCTTTTATTGCGAATAGACTCAGTTGGTTGATGTGAATATGCTAGGTATTCCAAGGGGACTTACGTGATTGTTCAACTTCGTGAAGCAAATGAAAGATTTGACTGATTTGACAATGAGGCTCTGATTCCTAAGTTAACCGAGAAAATGCTGAATTTAAAGGAGAGAAGGGAGAAATTCTATGATCTACTTCTAAAAAGGTGCAATGTGGGGGATCAACCCGAACAATCTTCGAACTAGGCTTCGCTTTGCCTCCCTTCGGACAACCTCCACAAAGTCGGTGCAATCTTCAAGGATGATTAAGATATTCAGATTATGATTCAACATATGCACCCCATCACAACGATGCAAGTGGACACACAAATCACAATCGAAGTTAAGTACTATTACTCCAGTTGACCACGCAAGGCGGGCTCACCGTTAGCAAGCCTGCTAGTGGTATGGATGAGAGAAGACTTGCTCAAATTAAATACCACACTCCACAGCTAACGACCACTTGCATGAAATGAAAGTCTATTTTACTCTATCTACTAAAATTGGAAAGATGAAAAGGCCTTGTCAACTACCCACAATGAAAGATGAAATCACCAATCAATGAAGAATCTTTATATTATGAGAGCCTTCTACAACAACCTCTTACAAAACTTTCAAAGGGAAAGCTTTCTTTCCTTTTCAATCTAAACTATGCAATCTATGCTATGCTACTTCTAAGTTCTATCTCCTAGCTATCTCTCTTATCTTTTGATCTAATCTACTTCTAATAGATTACAAATGAGGGGGGATGCCCCTTTTATAGTTGGCCCAGTCCAACGAACGACTTAGATTGAATTACAATAAAGGGCTCAGATCGAGCCACATATGCCCTAATTAGGGTTTTTGCCCTAAAAACCACCACAGAGAGGAGTGGGGCAATGAATGCACAGAATATTCTCCACTCCCCACTACGAGCAATTAATACCCACTATCTTCTAGAAGATTCTCGTCCAGAAACGCGTTCCCACCGTTCTTCTCTGCCAACTCTGTTGCGTTAGGGGGAGGCAAGCACACAACAACACTTGGTTCAAATCCTCCTTGCAAAAAGTTCTTCTTCGTTAAGTCCTCCCGTTGCTTTCATTCCTGGATGCATTTCTCTCTTGTAACTTTCATATTTCTTTAGCCCACTGCCTTGGGCGCACTTAGCCTCGTTCTTAATGCCTTAGCCAAATCTTCACTGCCATTTCTCCTTCCTTGGGAACTTTTTCAACTTTGTCCCAACACTTAGACATTTCTTTCAACATCTCCTTCCTGCAAAACGAACAAAAGGAAGAGCATCATAACATTATAATATAAACTCACTTCACTTACCTAGTTCTCACGTTCTGACTTCCAAGGCCTGCTTGATGTTTGAGCTTCACTATGCCTTAGACGAATTTCTTCCCTGTGAGTGTATTTGACCTCTTGAGCTTTATTTTACCATGCCTTAGAAAATTTATCCCTCAGAGCCTTAGGAAATTTGCTAAACGAGTGCCAGGCTGAAATCTTTGTCGAAACAACACGAGCAAGGTGTGGAAGAACTTTAATTCATCTCCCGGTGGGAAATGTCCAATACCCAGAAGAAATTTCCCCTCTGAAATCATCATTTTCATGTGTATCCAAACGAAGGGGTAAGTTTAATAAAAATTGCTAAGGTTTATTCAACTTTTAATTTTGGACGTACTTCACACCTGTAGTCTTCATTTTCCTGCCTCTGCATTTTTCCCTTTTTCCTGAAGGATCCCCCCCTGCTCATGGGTGCATACCACCTTCCCTCTGGAAATTTTTAGCATCACCTCCTCCTTAGGTGTATTTCTCACTTTACCTTAGAAATGCCTTAGAAATTTTTTTAAAATTCTGTTAACTTACCCATGAAGGGCTCATTTTCATGTATCAACTTATATTGTCAATGTAATGCCTTAGACGTTTTTGTCCTTTCAGCAACCTTGGGTGCATTTAGCTTCTTGCACTTTCATGTTTATGCCTTAGAAAATTTTCAAACATTGACTCAAGGTGGGCACACTTAGCCCTCTCAACTTCTATTTTCCACGCCTTAGACAATTTCCTCAAGGCTTTCACTATCCCTTCACCTCCTTTGGCGCATTTGAGGTAGGCTTCTTTCATTTTATGACTCAGAAATACTTCCAAGTCATGTTCCTTGCTTGGGCGCATCTAGCCAGGCAAGCTTTAGTTTCTCACGCCTTAACATCTTTTGCTTGGTATCATTAACTTGGGCACATTTGAAGGGGGAACTTCCATTTCGTACTTAGAAACTTTACCTCATTAACCTTGGCTGGGCGCATTTCAGCCTTCTAGCTTCTACTTTCAATGCCTTAGAAGCTTTTACAAGTCCTCATTCCCCTTGGGCGCATTATATGGGGTGTGCTGCAATTTTCATACTTAGAACTTTTTTAAGCTCCTTCACCTCAAGTCAAGGGCGCCTTTGAGGCCATGTGCTGCAATTTTCCACGCCTTAGCAAATCTCCTTCAACTCACTTCTTAGCTAGGGCGCATTTAGGCTCTTTGAGGTTCATGTTTCACATGCCTTAGATTATTTTTTATGTTCTATCTCTGCTGGAGGGTGCATTCAGCTTGTCTTACTTCTGTTTTCAATGTTTAGGAAATTTCCTTCCTTTAACCCCTTCATGCCTGGGCGCATTTTACACCATGGGCTTCCATTTACTTGCCTTAGAAATTTACTTTGAAGTCTCCATACAAGCTGCTTGAAGTGGGCGCATTTTGCCTAGGGAGCTTTCATTTGTGCCTTGGAAATTTTTTTATTCACCCTTGCTCATGATGGGCGCATTTAGAGGGTCAAGCTTCCATTTTAAACTTAAAAACTTTTTAAACTTCTTGCTTCTCATCTTGGGCGCATTTCAGCCCATGCACTTTCATTCTTGAAGACTTAGAAAATTATCTAAGACTCATGCTTAACTTGGGCACATTTTGCCCATCAAGCTTTGATTTTCAACACTTAGAAATATTTTTGAGTGGCCTTCACCTCAAGGGCGCATTTAGCTAGGGGAGCTTCCATTTTTGAGGACTTAGAATATTTCTTGATGCCACCCTCTTCCTTGGGCGCATATGACCCCTTGTACTTTCATCTCCAATGACTTAGGAAATTTTAATGCCCTGCTACCTCAACCACTTGCCTAGGGCGCATTTAGAGGGGTCCACTCCCATTTCAGCTTGCCTTAAACTTTTTCCTCAAGTCTTTCTCCCTCTTGGGCACATTTTGAAGGTAGCACTTTCATTTTCACTACTTAGCATTATTTTTCACCTTATTCCTTGCTTGGGCGCATTTTGAAGGTAGCACTTTCATTTTCACTACTTAGCATATTATTACACCATCACCTTGACCTTGAGGGCGCATTTAGGGGTGTGAGGAGGAACTTCTCCACACTTGGAATATTTTTCCAACATCTTTCCCTCTTGGGCGCATTTACCACTCTATGCTTTTGTTTTCTACGCCTTAGATTTTTCAAGGCTTTCATCAACTTGACTTGGGCGCATTTCACTTGTCCTCATGCCAGTTTCCATTCGTGGACTTAGAAGTTTCTTCAACGCCTCAGCTACCTTTGCCGTCTATTTTTAGTAAATTCTGGAGGTGTGTGCCTTTCCATGGTTTTTCACCCGTTCTGACTCTGGTGCTGGCATGATACATTCCTTGTGGCCTTGCTACCTTGTTTATACCTGTTGCCCAAGCTCATCTGCTATTTTTAGCTCGCCTCCTATTTTAAGCAAACCCTAAAATTGCTTAACTTCTGCAGCTCCGTTTGACTTGAATTTTTTACCACGTGGTCCTCATCACTTGGTGAACCTGTTCACGCCTGCCCCTCGTGCTAACTTGCTATTTATAGCCTTGTTCTGGAGATGACTTACTATAAATAGTAAGTGCCCGGATTATGCCCAAATTTCACCAATAGATTGCCTGAAGGATGCTGAACGCAGTGGGATACCTTCGTTTTCGAAGATTCTGGCCTTTTACCCCTCTTTTTGAGTCCTGAAGCTGGAAACCCTAATTTGATATGCATGTGCCCTGAACGGTCTCCGTTTGACCTGATTTTTGTTGCATGCTGCTCTGTTCGTGATACTGAAGTGTCGGGTGGCTGCCGGAGTGAAACTGCCATTTATAGTAAGTGTGCGGAAAGCGGTCAATCTGATGTCGGATGAGTTTGCATGTCACAGTGTCCTTGGGATCTCAAAAAAACCCAGAAAACTGGTCAACATGCGGGCACTGGCTAAAAATAGTAAGTCCTTGAAAACTGATCCATTTTGTTTGCATGTCGCACCACTGCGAAGCTCTTGAAAAACCCATAAAGAATATCCGGACATGCGTTGAAAATCTCTACATGCAAACCCTAAAAATAGCCTCTGAAGGCTGAACTCTGAAAGTCACCATCCTGATTTGCATGTTACATCACTGCGAAGGTCTTGAAAAACCCAGAAACATTCCCCAGACATGCATTTGAAAAGCACGTGAAGATTCTGAAAATGGCCCCTGAAGCCTGAACTGCTAAAAATAGCAAGTTGTCTGATTCTGCCCAAATTTTGCATGCAAGTAGCTTGAAGTACCTGGAATGCGATGGAACTGACAGAATTCCAAAATCCTGATGAAATGGTCCCAGGTTGAGTACTTACTATAAATAGTAAGTTGTCCGATTTCAATAAAAATTCAGTGGGAGCCTATTGGAATCCTCCTAATAGCAATGTTAAGCTCAGCTGTCGATTAATCAACTCAATTTAACTTCAATTAAGCTTGAAGAATGAAAACCCTAATTTCACAGACGGCCAAAATTCCAAATTAGGTCAAATAATAGGACATCCCCGAAAAGACAAAAAGATCAGAGAGAGAGAGAGACAAAAACAAAGCCAAAAGACCAGAAATGGAGCAAAAATTGGGGGTCCCCATTTGAATGGGGTGATGTGTGAAAAGGTCACAACAGATAGGAGATGCATTAGGAATATGTGTGTATCAACCATTGTGATGTGCTAGTTAGCCATTGTGAATGTGATGAATGTTAGAGCTAATCACTATGTATTTGGAACTTGTCATTGTGTTTATGACTACTTTATGTTGAAAAACTATAAAAATGTAAAAAATGTTGTTTGGTAAGTTGTTTAAGCTGGTTGGTTGTTTGTTTGAGCTACTTGCTTGCATGATTGAGCTACTTGCTTGCCTACTTGAGCTAGTTGCCTACTTGTTTGAGTTGGTTGCTTGTGTGCTTGAGCTAGTTGCCTACTCGCTTGAGCTAGTTGCTTGCATGCTTGAGCTACTTGCTTGCGTGCTTGAGCTACCTGAGCTGGTTGCTTGTGTGCTTGAGCTACTTGCTTGTCTACTTGAGTTGGTTGCTTGTATGCTTGAGCTATTTACCTGTGTGCTTGAGTTACTCGCTTGCTTGAGCTACTTGTTTGCCTAGTTGAGCTACTTGCTTGGTTGGTTGAGCTACTTGTTTGCTTAGTTGAGCAACTTGAGTGTTTGCTTTAATTTTTTATTCATGTGGTTTTAAGTTGTACTGAGTCACAAAATCTAACTCATTGCTTTTGGGAGTTATAGAGAAATAGTAGAACTTAAGAATATTAGTCAATACATTGTCCTCATAACTAGAGTAACCATCACTTGGGTTAGAACTTCCAACTTCGATCAAAGATAATAGCATCACCACAAGAAACATCTTAAAATCACACATCTTAGATCATGATTGCTTGAGGGCAAGCAATCTTGGGCGAGGAGGACTGTCATGTCCCCGAAATAGCAATACCATAAAGATCAAGTGTTAAAATACAAATAAATTAATAAAGAAAATAAATAGCAATATTAATGTTAAATATAAAATAAATGTGTACCATATCAATAAAAAAATAAAAAAATATGAAATAACAAATATAATAATAATATATAGGCAAATTATTGTTATTACATTTCAGTATTAAATAACTTAATATCAAAAGTAATAATAATAAATAAATATTATAATTATTAAACATCAAAGATTGTAATACATTAGAATAAAGTAATAATAAGATGTTAGAAAATTGGTTTTATTATTATACTTTAATGTTAAAATATATTCAATAAAACATCAAAATAAAATAATAAAATAAGTATATAATCTGAAATATCATAATTATTAGTAATAATATATTATTTTCAAAAATAGATATTATTGTGATAATAAGCCTTTAAAGGCAGCAATTAAATCTAACAAAGGGATATATTCAGTGTTACCCCAAGTTTCCGGGATGGGGACGGCAGGGGATGGTGGAATGAGTCCCCAAGTTACTGATTTTTCAGGCCAAATTTAGGGACGGCAGGGGACGGCTATATAAAATATAGAAAAATTTAAAATATATAAGGAAACATTAAATATTCATATGAAAACATGGATAAAGCATGCATATATACATTATAGAAACTTAGCATATAACATTTATGTTAAGAATTCATTGCCATTATAGTTTTTTTTCAATTACGATATGAAAATCAAAATAAAAAGAACATGGTACATTGTTGCTGTCCCCCTTGCCGTTTTCGGGACGGGGACGTCGGGGTTTAGACCAGGGGACGCGTCCCTGGGTAACACTAGATATATTTTATGAAAAGTCACCTCTTTCACCAAACAATACATTCTCCCCATGAGTCACCTACCTTGAATGGTATAAATAGAAGGAAGGAAAATAAGGAAGAGGGAAAAACATTGAAAAACAAAACAACAACAACAATGATTGTTATGCATTGGAATATAGAGCCATTTAATATATATATATTTATTATTTAATAGGCATACGAGTATATATGCATAGATATAGATAAATTTTATAATGAATGATATGCAAGAATAAAGAATATATATGAATAAGGAAAGAATAATTATATAAACATATATATATGAATGCTAATGGATATAAGGAAAAGAATAATTATATATATATGAAGTATATATATATTCACGATTATGCAATAATGGTGCTTGCAACAATTATTGAGCTTTATAAGTAATTACGATCTTAATATAATAATGAATAGATTAATATTTATTTATATGATCAATCAAATGTACGATTGAAGGAAGGTGATTAAAGACTAAAGAGTCATGGGAAGACACAACCGATTAGATTTCAAACCAGGATTACTTCATTAAAAAAAACAATCATTTGGAAAGAAGAAACCCTAAACCTAATCAACAAGTGAATTCTAGGGAAAACCAGGTAAGGGACATTACATGATCTCCTTTTCAGCTTGCATTGAAATTTAGTAGATGTATGTTGGGAAAAGTTTATTTAAGTATCTGGATCAGAAAATCAATCTCGTTCATTTCTAACTCTCTTGCTCTGCGTTTACTTGAGAGGCTAGAAACGTCTTTAGCGTAAGTTAGTTGTAGTTGTTAAGTTTCATTAAAGGGAAAACCTCAGCTGCAACATTTGGAGTTCTATAACCTTGTGTTCTCGCAGCTGAATCAAAAAGATAGGCAAAATTAGCTTTAGTTTACTTTTTTTATGCAAACTCAGCAAAAGAGGGAGTTTCCCCTCCTGATTTGAAGAGCAGTTTACTGCACATAGGTGTCCGTTTCCAAAATGCATTCCAGATGTGCGATTTGAAACGCCAACAAGGCTAACTTTACGCATTGAACAAAAAACATTCATTCAAAGAAACTATGAGCAAGAGTTTCACCAATCTATACTATCAAATCTTTCATTCATCTAACAAACATGTAAATCAAATTTTATTCTAAATCTATTCTATGTTGAAGGAGATATGCAACCATGCAACCACTTGACAATAAGAAGGATTCAAAACAATCTTGCAATATGAACTTTTACTATCCAAAGTAGCTCTATGCAACAATTTCATAAAACTCTCTTCACAAAATAAAAAATGAGAGAATAAGAGTTTATATAGAGTTTTTGAAAACAAATGAAAGATTGAGATTAACTCAAGATTAACGGTCGAGATCAAGACATAACAACCCTAATTAGGGTTTCCCAAAATAACATCAACATCAATTGCATGGAGAACAAGTGGCACGAGGAGCTATCTTCAAGGAAGTGCATCCCTATCCTCTCGAGTGGCAGTATGTTCGATGAATTTGGACACAATCAGGATGACCTCCTCCATCTTGACATGTGGCAACATGTTTACCTTGAACTCCAATCTGTCCAAGTCCTTAGCACACCCAACAAAAGCACTCTCCCACTCCAATTCTTGCTTTAGGAAGGCATCCCGGATAGACAAGAAGTTTGCTGCCTTAGTCAAATTCTGCCTCAGGACCGGTCTAGTGATGGTAAAGAAAATCTCCTAAGTTCTGAGCTTTAGATTTTCCAATTGCATATCATTTTCTTGGATGATCTCCTTCTCAAGCACATCCGCAGCTATAAGGAAAATCTTATTCTGAATTTCTTTTATCTACTCCTCAGCTTTGACTCCATCTACCTTCACTTTTTCCAAGACCTCACCCCGTGCAATCAATGCCCAGTACCAAATGTGGAAATCATACGCGGCGCCTGCTGCAATTATTTTCCCATCAATCAATTCTTGCTTTGGGATTCCTTTCAACACTCTAAGGCATTGAATGATTCTGTCCTGAATATCCTGAAGGTTGTCCCAAGCTTCTGTCACGACAACAAGTCTGGAGAGCAAAGAAGAAGTTTCTCCATAAGCCAATGCCAATCTTTCCACAAATGTAGTTGCTTCTTCGCTTTTGCTCACTATCCACTTCTTAGTTTCTTTGGCTGTGACCATCTCTTCTTCAAAATCTTTGACCGCTTCCTGTGAAGAGTTTAGAAGTGGAGGAGCTATTGAATCGCCTTGATTGAGAGGTTTGGTCTGTTAGTGTTTCTTAGATCAGATTAGATAATAAATTTTTCAATAGAAATGCAACACATAAGACAATGAACACAACAAGATACCCTGGGAAAACCCTCCTCTTGAGGGAGAAAAACCCAGCAAATGATTCTCTTATATATATGATAACATAGTGACAGAAATCTGCTTACAACATAGCCCAACAATGGTTAATAGAGAGTCACAATGATTTCGCACTTTTCCTTAATACACAAGATACAAATGAATCTGTCCTTCCTCGAGATCGGACTGCTGTAGCAAATGCGATTTCTGTTCTTCAATGATATATGCGAATTTCTGCTCTTAATGGAATAGCGAACTTGCTTGTTGAATTCGAATTACCTTTTGCAAGGATAATGACCTTGTACTTATACATCATAAGCGCCTCTACATTTAGGTCGGCCTTTATAAAATAAAACAGAAATAGCTTTAGGTCGGCTCAAGATTAATACAAAGAAAATGTGAAACATAAGGTCGGCTCAAGGTTACATATATAATTTGTCTTCTTCATGGAAGTGCAGACCGAAGCTGCTATATAACATCAACATGGTCAAGTGCTGAATGTATTCCTTCAGGCGTTCAATCTCCCTTTTATATTCTCTTTTTTTGCTACTTCCTTTTCCAACCTCGCCTTGATGGTAGCGACTGAGTTGTCCAAGTCCTCAACCTCTTGAGCTTTTGTTGTTGGACCCAAGTCGACAGTAGTGATGGCATATTTTTGGGGAGCAATATCCTCCTTTGACTTATCCATTGTTGGCATGGCAATTTGCACTAAACAGTGGCCCGCTTCGTCTTTCTGGATTGTGGAGAACATCTTGGTGGGCTTCTTTTTAGTAACCTTTTCTAACCTGGACAAGAAATCTGCCATATCATCCTCTTTTGGAATTTCAACTGGTACTTTTATCTTCAATCTTTCTTTTAACCAATCAGGGATTGTAGGCTGTTCAATGCCTTCCTCTTCCTGAGTATTTTCTCCACATGGAATATCTTGAATTCCTCTAAGAGTGAAAATCATTCCCTCTTGAAATTCCTCATTCGGGATATCCATCTCATTCTCCGATTCGAGTATCTCTGTGCCTTTAGGAGATGGGGGCTCATCATCATCTGGTTGGATTGATTCAATATTCCCCTCGTGGATTGGAGAAGGAATCCTCATTTCGGCCAATGACTCATTGTCAATAATTAACACCCTGTTCACATTCCTGGATGTGGCAGAATGGGATGGCTCCAATCTTTGCTTCTTCTGAACAGGTTCCTCGTTTATAGTTGTCTTCCCCTTTGACTTGGTAGAGTCATTAACTGCTTCCTTCATTTTCTTGGAATTGGTGCTTTCAATTAATCTGACACTTTGAGATGCTTCTAGATTCGAGGAATATGATTCCATCTCGCCCATTAAGTCATAAGTGAGGGTCAATTTTCCTCGCCTTAACTCCTGGACTTGCTGATCAACCCACCACTATGAATAGTTAACAACCGACCTCATCAAGGTAGTTAGATCTGCGAGCTCTGGTTTTGACCATTTCACAAGTCTCATCATAGCGTGGCTGAACGTATTCTCCATCATCCTCTAGCTGATCAAGCACACGAAAGAACTCGGTTGTTCTAATCAAGTTCATTGGCAATCTGGACCATAATCTTTTCCTGATATCATATTCATCTGCAACATCTGCCCAAAGTCTTCCAAGTCTACCTTATGTCTATACTTCTTTCCATTCACGGTCCCAATGTGGTTGTGAGGATCGAAATCAGCCCTGGACTGGTAAGACGTGAATGGATACCATTGTATTTCCAACTTGGCACTTTTAGCTGCTTGTGCTGACGGACAAGACTCCAGCATATTTCCAATGAAAAATGGGAAGGTAATGGCTGCCTTCTGCTTTGATCTCTGGAGGCCTTGGTATGTCTCCAATTGCCTAAGGACCTCTAGCAAGACCATTCTATTGGTAGAGTGAATTGGAAGCTGGTAAGGACATCCGGTGAATCCCTGAACCCTTATATATGTGAATCTTGGAAATTGGATAAATTGGGATCCATACTTGCTAATTAGGCTCTTGGCCTCATGAGTGAGCCTCTGATGAGTTCCTCCCTGCAATATTTTGGTGATATACATCAAGAAGGCATCGTTTACCCGTTTGAAGTGGGCCTTCTCGTTGAGCTGCAGCTGTGGATAACAATCATAGGACTTAAATTCACTTTCACCATTGCCTACCACGCCTTTGCAGATCAATCTTGTATATTTGTAAGTTCTAGCCAATAGGTAGATGATGTAGAAACTCATGTAAAAAGACTGTCTTTTCCAAATTGATTAACTGTTCATTGAGATTGTCACTAATCATCTAGGACCAATTGAACATCTTGACGCCTGAGGTGATGCCATCAATACAGTGATACATCCATGTCTCAAATGGCGTGCGTTGAGGGTTGCCCATTACTCTGTTTAATAGCAAAATGATATCTCCATACTCCTCCTTGAAGTCAGCACAAAGCAATTTCTTTGGCATTTTCTTGATGGAAGGCCTCGACTTTTCCAACCATGACTTATTAATATTTGTTGCACAAAGATCCAGCTGGCCTTCATAAAGTCTTCTGGCATCCTCTTTGGTTTTGTAAGAAGTCCAGTTATAACTTGGTATGCCAAATGCTTCTTGAATGACTAACTCTCCAAGGTGAGCCAATACTCTCCCGTCTGGTGCAATGATTTGTCTCTCCTATGCATTGTAGTGGACAATGCACTCGACCATCAACTCAACACACTCCATTGCTGGAGGAAATCCACCCGCCTGGACAATGCTATTTCTCATCATCTGGCGAGCAACGGGTGTTGGCAGGAGTCCGTCTTGTCCATACATTCTCTTTTTGAAATCTTTAAAATCTACGTGTCCAAGATTGGTGTCTGCTATGTTTTTCCATTTGGAGTTGATTTTTGACTCCGAGTGCAGTCCTTTACTAGCGAACTTCATCTGGGCCTTTCTGAAAGGTTCTCCTTTGGTGGTTATTAACTTGCAATAAACATGAAAAGAATTGACGTTACTTTGAAGATTTTAATTCTGATTTTTCTGGACCTTTATTCGATTTTTTTTATTTTTTAGCATGTCAAAAAAGATAAATTTTGTGAAAAATCAGACTGCAAATGAAAGAATTTGGCTAAGTACTCAGCAAATTTTTGCCAGAATAAGCGAATGAGACAGAAGAAAGAGAGAAGAATTCAGTCAACTCAGATTTTGAACCTTCGAAAGTATCCTTTGACTGTGAATCGATCTTTAATTCTGAAAATTCACTCTAAAACTCAGAAAAAACACTTGATTTTCTAGAAATTACACCCTTCAGTTCAGAAATTTACTTTATTCTTTGAAAATCTATCTTCAAAAATCTATATGAAACTTATATAATAGTTTCAATAAGGAGGCTCTTATAATCAAGGGGTCAATAGATATCTTGAAGGAAATACAATAGTAATTATAAGCATGTATTAAGTATAATCAATGCTTGAATACTACTTAAGAAATTTGGCAACCCTATGTCCATTGGACCAACATATGAAAATATAAACCCAATAATATTTTTACTAATATATTCTCAATCTTCCAATTTCCTTTACCCTATGATGCAACCTCATATTCTTTCTTATATTGGTTTAGTTCATAGATTTGATAATTTATTCATACTTCCCCTTTATACTAAATATGACCTTGATGATCAACATTAGTGTAGCATAAGATGTCGCATAGCATGGATACATAGAGTTTATCTTTTAACTCAGTCTCAACAATATTGTCAAATTTAACAGTATTTGCCTTTCATTTAGTATGCAATCATATTGCGGTTCAATATGGCTCTAATATCCTTCCTTCGTTCATATTATAATTCCCATATCAAGGTGATTATGTTTAAGAGGTTGATGGACATTGTGTAGTCCTATTATACCTTTACCCTCAAATCCAAAGTGGATTACTGATAATATCAAGTTGCAACATTGAAAATATGTTTAATACTATGTGGTTCTAATACAACTAAATGGAATCATCCCTTAAATTATCATGCAATTATAAGCCAAAGCTCATAATAAGTAAGTCTATTTTCCTAGTGCACACTATAAAGAGATTGGTATAGCCATAGTTCCAATCTAAAACTCTATACCACTATATTCTTCGAAAATCTATCTTCAAAAATCTATCTTTCACAACTCTGAGAGAAAAATAAAACTTTTTACCATCCAACTTTGGAGAGAATGATTTGAAAATGACAAGTTAAACTTCTTATAAAGCTAGAGAGGTCGATGATTTTAGTAACTTCGTGTTTTTTTCTTAGATTCATCGAATCCGAACTTGTTTTATTTCTTCCAAAATGGCAACTTGATCTTCATCAAAAATCCTTTAGAGAAAGTTTCTAATTTTCATCATGGCGCCATCCTCAGCCAAAATCCTCTAGATTTTTCTTTTGAGATTTTCCTCTTGAATTTTTTTTCTAAGTGTTGGATATTTTCCTGAGTGTTGGAAAATAATAAAAATATTTCCTAAGTGTTGAAATTTCCAACCTCTTCCAACACTTTAAATCTTTTAATTATGGCGAAATTTTTATTTACCCATGGCCAATTTATTATTTTTCATGTCATTTTCATCTTTACCCTTAGCTAGGCGGACTTTGCTTGTGTTTAGACATTCTTCTAGCTTGGGTGGACTTGGCCAACTTCATGCCAACTTCACTTGGGGTGGACTTTATACTTGCTTGGACATCTCCATTTGTCTAAGGCGGACTTCATGACCCCTTTGCCATTCTTCCTAGGGCAGACTTTGTTCTCTTCATGCCAAGGGTGGCCTTTGAGGTTTCTTGGACATCTCAACCTTTGGTAGGTGGACTTCATGATGTGCTCGCCATCTTTCCTCAAGCCTAAGGCGGACTTCACAACTTCCTTGCCATTTGGGCGGACTTCACAACTTCCTTGCCATCTTAGGGTGGACTTGGAGTTCTTCATGCCAAGGGCAGATTTCTTGATTGCTTTGCCATCCTAGGGTGGACTTCACAACTCCCTTGCCATGCTTCCTTTCTCTTGGGAAGACTTGGCTAATGGCTTGCCATCTCCTTGGGCAGACTTTACCTTGTGCCGGACCATGCTTTCTTCAAGCTAGGGCGGACTTCATGCTTGCTTGGCCATTTCATCTTTATCTGGAACAAACCTTGCCTGGAGATTTTCTTTTGCCTTTTATACCCGGAGACATAAATTTTTGATTTTGAAGATATGAACGTTATCGCCATGACACGAGGGACCCAATCCTAGGTCAACTTTCAAAAAGGCAGAAAAAAGCAAAAAAGCAAGCCAAAAAATTTCTTCCTGGATTGGTCCCAAAATGCCAAAAATCAAAAAAGCAAAAAAGCAAAATAGCAAAATCCCTAAAAAATAGGAAGTGTCAGAATTGACTCAAAGCAATGGCGTTCCTCGTCCTCCAGACCTTCTGAGCACTTTGATGATGTCCAGACACTGATATAGGCTTGAATTCCCTACTTGACTTGGATGACTACTCAAAACTCTAACTCCAAACTTTCAAAATAAATGGTCTTATGAAATTGTAACGCTATGACAAAACCCTAAAAAGCAAACTACTGGGGGGTCCCCATTTGCAATGGGGCGATGTGTGAAATAGGTCACAACAATTCCATCTAAAAGTTTAATGCCATGATTGAATGCAATTCTAAAATCACCTATCTCTTCAACCATACATGACTCATTATCACCAAGTGAAATAAAATCTCTAGGCTTATTATCAATAGTAAACTTGACATATTAGTTCTTTTGACAAATGAAATGTCTAGATACACCCAAATAAAAAATCCAACGACTATTTTTAGCATTGTTTGAAAAATTCATCAATGCAAATTCATTATGGTCTTTCTTGGTAGTATCTATTATATTAGCTTGATTGTGTTGCTTGTGGGATAGATCATACTACCTTTAACATGCCTAAATATTTTGAAATGGAAGCATTTTTTTTTTTTGTGGTTGTGAAGTGGAAGAAAGAGAACTATGGTTTGTATTGTGAGATTTTGTAATGAGTGCACTTTCTGAACTCCTAGAAGAAACCATATCCTTCTCATTTACTAGTTTGTTGACTGTGACAAGTAGATCCAGAAGTTCTTAAAGTTTCAAAAGATGTTGTAACAAAGATCCACCGTCATGCAATTTAGTAGAAAACAATAAATTATTCAAATGCAGGACTTTGCTTTTGTTGGGTTACTAATAGGTCTAGTTTCTATGGCTAACATGATTATGTTACGTTTTCGATACTCAGCGATTGCTAGTATCTTGTGAATCCATTTGTTATAATTTTTACCTGTCAGTTTTGTGGCTTAGGCAACATTAAATTTTGAGTATTTCCTATTTTACTCAAAAAACTCTAGAAAATAATCCTTTCTCAAAACTTCTAAAAAAATGTTGATCCTCTAGTTGAAAAATAAAATTTGCCCAATTTTTTTGTAAATGTAATCAAATCTTTCACAAATAGGATCTTATAACCTAAGGTCTGAAATTCTGTGAAGAAAATTCTAAGTCAAAATGCGATTTCCAGATTTCTTCTAAATGCGAATGTACTGATTGCAGAACATTAATTGATTTCGATGTTTGCATATCAATGAGGAAGCCGCCATAAGTATGTAGGAGACCCACCTCTAAGAGACGTGTCTCAAGAGAGGACGTCTCCACAAGTGGAGACACGTCCGCTCAAGAGACATGTCTCTTAGAGCGCGCGGGTCCCTGCACTCCCAATAACAATTTGTTAGTGTCTTAACACACACAAAACAAAAGGTTGCGGATATATGTAAATTTCGATTTATATTTAAATGTGAATTTCAACATCTTTATTATTATGAATTTATATATGCTCATAAATTCGATTTCCAGAAATTTATATTAAGGATAATCTTTGATCATATATAAATAAGGAAGATGCTTTCAGCATTCGTTATTTATATTTGACCGAAGCTATCATCCATTAACACTCCCTCTTAGCTAGGGAAGATATTTCAAATCAAATAAGTAGAGATATCACCTTAACACGTGATATCTAAGACATGGTATGATTTCTCAATATTGTCAAGTCACATGACATTCTTCATAACATATCTTTATTATTATGGTATGTGCACTGACATCAAGTCACATGATATCTACCATAATTCATGGCATATCCACAGATATAAATATCCACCATGATTATCTCTTAAGGATCACAATGATCTTCAAATGATATCAAGTCACATGATATCAATCAAAGTGTCCAAGAGATACTATCATGACATGTCCACAGATATCAAGTCACATGATATCTATCATGATATTTTATCATTGTAGAGTCGTCACTTTACAATGTCAAATACAAGTGCTCATTATTAGAAAGATCGTCACCTTTTGATAATGTACACAGGGGGAGTAGGCCCATAAAGTCATGGAGTCACACACATGACAAAAGAGTTTACACATTAAACATCTTTATATATTAGTACAATTTATAAACAATTTGTATTTCAAACATAAATAACAAATTACATTTCGACCATACCAAGTTTCTTCCTAAAGTGCTCTACCTTGATCCGGGAGAGAGGCTTGGTGAGAGTGTCTGCAGTTTGATCATTTGTACTAATATACTCCAACTGGATCACTTTCCTTTCCACCATATCTCTTACATAATGATAGGGGATCTCAATGTGCTTAGATCTGTCATGAAAGACAGGATTCACAGAGAGTTTTATGCAACTCTGATTATCACAATGAATAATTGTAGGATTCAAGGGCTCACCAAAGAGTCCCACAAGCAATTTACGAAGCCACACTGCTTCTCTTGCTCCCATTGAGGCTGCAATGTATTCAGCTTCTGTTGAGCTCTGTGCAACTGAAGATTGTTTTCTACAAATCCAGGAGATCATAGCCGGTCCTAAATTGAAGCAACATCCTGATGTGCTTTTCCGATCGGTTACACTTCCAGCCCAATCTGAATCAGAGTACCCATGTAGATCTAGTTGATCATTCTTGTAAAGAAGACCATATCCAATAGTGCCTTGAAGATATCTCAAAATATGTTTCATAGCCATTAAGTGAATTTCCTTTGGTTCACACATGAACTGGCTGAGAACATTTACTGCATAGCAAATATCAGGTCTGGTGTTAACTAGATGCATCAAGGATCCAATCATCTGTCTGTAAAGGGTTGGATCTGCACATTTGGATTCTGCTGTTGCTTCTTTCAATTTGTGAAGGTTGGTTTCCATAGGTGTAGACAGCGGTCTACAGTCCAACATTCCAAATCTTTTCAGAATGTCAATAGTATACTTCCCTTGGTTTCGTATAATGCCTTCTGATTTCTGCCATACTTCCAAACCGAGGAAGTAGTGTAGAATACCCAAGTCTTTCATGTCAAATTTAGAAATTAGATCCTGTTTCCCTTGAGTACTGAGGTGATCTTCTCCTGTTATCAGCAGGTCATCAACATATAAAATAATTATAAGCATATCACCTTTGATTACCTTGAAGTAGAGATTGGAGTCAGCATCATTTTTGGAAAATCCTAATCTCAAGAGAGAGCTGTCAATTCTTTCATACCAGACCCTAGGAGTCTGTTTAAGTCCATAGAGAGCTTTCTTTAGCCTGCACACATGTGAGTTAGATTTATGTATCACAAAACCTTCAGGCTGTTTTAGATAGACTTCCTCTTCAATGGTTCCATTCAGGAAGGCAGTTTTCACATCCATTTGATGGATCTTCCAGCCTTTAGCTGTTGCAATGGCTAATACTGCTCTCACTGATGTGTAACGGGCAACAGGTGCAAATGTTTCTTCATAATCAATGCCTTCCTTTTGAGAAAAACCCCTAGCCACGAAACGTGCTTTATGTTTTTCTATACTGCCATCAGCAGCATGCTTGATTTTGAAGAGCCATTTAGAAGAGACAACAGATTTCTCTTTTGGTCTAGGCACTATGTCCCATACATCATTCTTTAGGATGGACTGATATTCCTCCATCATTGCATCCTTCCAGGCTTGATGTCTGAAGGCTTCTGTAACACTGATAGGTTCAAAGTTTATGATGTTGTTCATTAAGGCAGCATAGCTAGAGAACCGTTTGGGTCTTTTACTCTCCCTGAATGTTCCTTTAAATGCTGCATGATCCTCTACTTCTTTGATCATCTTCCTGGCCCAAAGTGGTCTCTTTCTGCTGATGTCATTTGTATCCTCATTTGAAGTGGTGTTGTGACCTTTTCACACATTGCCCCATTCAAATGGGGACCCCCAATTTTTGCTCCATTCTGGTCTTTTGGCTTTGGTTTTTGGGTAGTTTTGCGTCTCTTTGATCTTTTGATCTTTCTGTTCTTCCGGGGATGTCCCATCTTTTGACCTAATTGGAAATTTTGGCTAAGTCTATGAAATTAGGGTTTTTTTCTTCAGGTTGGATTGAGATCAAATTGAGTTGGCTAATTGACATCTTAGCTTGGCATTGCAATCAGAGAGCTCATGGCAGGATCCCACTGAAATCTTACTGAAATCTGACAACTTACTATTTTTAGTAAGTACCTAATATGGAGGCCTTTTCCTCAGGATTTCGGGATTGTAACTACTTCAACACATCTAGGCAACTTCAAGGTGCCTACACATGAAATTTGAACAGGTTCAGACAACTGGCTATTTTTAGCAGTTCAGGCTTCAGGAGCGATTTTTAGGGTTTAAACATGATTTTCCAATACATGATTGGAGAATGGATCTGGGTTTTTCAAGACCTTCGCGATGGTATAACATGCAAGTCGAGACAATGACTTTCAGTGGTTCAGTTTTCAGGGGCTATTTTTAGGGTTTGCATGCGAAGTTTTTCAATGCATGTTAGGATATTCCTCATGGGTTTTTCGAGGGCTTCGCAGTGATGTGACATGCAAGTAGAGTTGATCACTTTTCAGGGACTTACTATTTTTAGCCAGTGCTCGCATGCAGACCAGTTTTCTGGGTTTTTTGAGATCCCTCGGGCACTGTGACATGCAAACTCATCCGACATCAGATTGACCTCTTTTCGGACACTTACTATAAATAGCAGTTTCACTCCAACAGCCACCCGACACTTCAGTATCATGAACGGAGCAGCATGCAACAAAAACGAGGTCAAACGGAGACCGTTCAAGGCACATGCAAGTCATATTAGGGTTTCCAACTTCGATGCGTAAAAAGAGGGGTAAAAAGCCAAAATTTCGAAAAACGAAGGTATCCCATTTCGATCAGCATCCTTCAGGCAATCTACTGGTAAAATTTGGGCGCAATCCGAGCACTTACTATTTATAGTAAGTCGTCTCCAGAATACGGCTATAAATAGCAGGTCAGCATGAGGGATAGGTATGAACAGGATCATCAAGTGATGAGGACCATGTGGTGAAAAATTCAAGTCAAACAGAGCTGTGGAAGTCAGAAAAACAAGGGCTTACTAAAAATAGAATGTGAGGGCAAAGGCAGGTAGAGACATGGAAAATTTTACTAAGTATGGCAAAACAGAGGCTCATACCCTTGAGGGCGCCCAGCTAAGAAGAAAAAAAAAACTTCGAAGTCAAAGATGAAAGCAGCACCCTCCAGATGCGCCCAAGCAAGGAGTGGAGGAGAAACTATTTCTAAGTGTTCGAAAGTAGGAGCATGACCCCTAAAATGCGCCCAACTTAAAGGGAGGTTGTAAAAGAAAATGCTAAGTGTAAAAAATTCCTCCACCACATGCAAAATGCGCCCTTAACAAGTTGGAAATGTTGAAGAAATTTCTAAGTTAGAAAATGGAAGTAGAGGACTCCATATGTGCCCAAGGTAAAAGGGAGATTGTATGTTGGCTAGGAAAATTGCCTAAGGCAAGAAAACAAAAGTAGCAAGGGTGAAATGCGCCTTTAGCATGGAGGATGTTTAAAAAAGCTTCTAAGTATGAAATGAAAGCCCACTCCCTTGAATGCGCCCTTGAGAAGAGGAGGTTGTTTGCAAAAAAATTTCTAAGTTATAAAGTGAGTTGCCCCCTCTAAATGCGCCCATCATAAGCAAGGGTGAATAAAAATTTTCTAAGGCAAAGATAGAAGCTACACACTCCAAATGCGCCCACCTTGTGATAAAAGCTTGAATATTCTCCAAGGCATGTGAAACATGAACCTCAAAGAGCCTAAATGCGCCCCAGCTGAGAAGTGAGTTGAAAGAGATTTGCTAAGGCGTGGAAAATTGCAGCACACCCCATAGAATGCGCCCAAGGGGGATGAGGACTTGTAAAAGCTTCTAAGGCATTGAAAGTAGAAGCTAGAAGGCTGAAATGCACCCAGCCAAGGTTAATGAGGTAAAGACATTTCTAACTAAAGAGAAATGGAAGTCCCCCCTTCAAAATGCGCCCAAGTTAATGATACCAAGCAAAAGATGTTAAGGCGTGAGAAACTAAAGCTTGCCTGGCTAAATGCGCCCAAGCAAGGAACATGACTTGAAAGTATTTCTAAGTCATAAAATGAAAGAAGCCTACCTCAAATGCGCCAAAGGAGGTGAAGGGATAGTGAAAGCCTTGAGGAAATTGTCTAAGGCCTGGAAAATAGAAGTTGAGAGGGCTAAATGCGCCCACCTTGAGTGAATGTTTGAAAAATTTCTAAGGCATAAACATGAAAGTGCAAGATGCTAAATGCGCCAAGGTTGCTGAAAGGACAAAAACGTCTAAGGCATTACATTGAAAATATAAGTTGATACATGAAAATGAGCCCTTCATGGGTAAGTTAACAAAATTTTAAATTCTCTAAGGCATTTCTAAGGTAAAGTGAGAAATACGCCTAAGGAGGAGGTGATGCTAAAAATTTCCAGAGGCAAGGTGGTATCTGCCCATGAGCAGGAGGGAATTCTTTAGGAAAAACAGGAAAAACGCAGAGGCAGGAAAACGAAGACTGCAGGTGTGAAGTACGTCCAGAATTAAAAGTTGAATAAACCTTAGCAATTTTTATTATTTTTCAAAAATAATAAAAATTAAACTTACCCCTTCGTCGAGATACACATGGAAATTATGATTTCTGAGGGGAAATTTCTTCTGGGTATTGAACCTTTTCCACGGGGAGATGATTTGAATCTTTTCCACACCTTGATCGTGTTGTTTCTACAGAGATTCTGCATGGCACCCGTTGATGAATTTCCTAAGCGAAAATAAATTTTCTAAGGCAAAAATAAAAATAAATGTTTTTACAAAGAAATGCCTCGACTGGTGATGTCAAAATGAGCACCTAGATTACAGTGGATGAAATTTATAAAGCAGATAAAATTGCTCAAGGAGTCAAATACACTCACAGGGAATAAATTTGTCTAAGGCATAATAAAGCTCGAACATCAAGCAGACCTTGGAAGTCAGAACGTGGAGATTAGGTAAGTAAAATGAAGTTATATTATAAGTGTTCTGATGCTTTTCTTTTGTTTGGCAGGATGAACACCGGGGCTAGGGCATGAGGACTTGATGAAGTAGGACAATGTTACAACTTTGGAAAAGGAAACAACAGTGAAGATTCGTCTAAGGCATTAAGAACGTGGTGCAAAAGGGGCTAAATACGCTCGAGGCAGTGAGCTGAAGAAATGTGAAAGTTACAAGAGAGAAATACATCCAGGAATGAAAGTAACAGGAGGACTTAACGAAGAAGAACTTTTTTCAAGGAGGATTTGAACCGAGTGTTGTTGCCTCCTCCTAACGCAACAGAATTGGCAGGCAAAACAGTGGGAACGCGTTTCTGGGCGAGAATCTTCTAGAAGAGGATAGTGGGCATTAATTGCTCATAGTGGTTCTTGCGGAGGAGTGGAGAATATTTTGTGCATTCATTGCCCCACTCCTCTCTATGGCGGTTTTTAGGGCAAAAACCCTAATTAGGGCATATGTGGCTCAATCTGAGCCTTTCATTGTAAGTCAATCTAAGCCGTCCGTTGGACTGGGCCAACTATAAAAGGGGCATCCCCCCCTCATTTGTAATCAATTAGATTAGATCAAGAAGTCAGAGAGTAGAGAAGATAGAAGTTATAATAGATAGAGAGTTACCTTAGAAGGTAGTTTAATTTGAAAAGGAAAGAAAGCTTTCCCTTTGAAAGTTTTGTAAGAGGTTGTTGTGGAAAACTCTCATAATACAAAGGTTTATCATTGCATGGTGGTTCTATCTTTTATTGTGAGTAGCTAGCAAGGCCTTTTGTCTTTCCAATTCTAATTGATAGAGTAAAGTAGACTTTTATTTCATGCAAGTAGTTGTTAGCTGTGGAATGCGTCGTTTAATTTGAGCAAGTTTCACTCATCCATACCACTAGCGGGCTCGCTGACGGTGAGTTCGCCCTGCGTGGTCAATTGGATTATTTTGCACTTAACTTCGATTGTGACTCATATGCTCATATGCATCGTTGTGATGGTATGCGCATGTCGCGTTACAGTTTGAATATCCTTTCCATCCTTTGAAGATTGCACCGGTTTTGTAGAAGCTGTCCGAAGGGAGGCAAAGCAGAATCTGGTTTGAAACTTGCTGAAATTGATCGTCATGTCCCGCCTTTAGGAGTAGAAAATAGAGTCTCTAATCCTTGCATCCTTTTTACATTTAGCATTATCCGGTTAGTTCAAGAACCCGAGCGTCATGGACAAATCTCCCGAAATTTGAGGATCCTTTCTTCGAAGTTGAACAATCACGTAAGTCCCTTTGGAATACCCAGTATATTCACATCAACCAACTGAGTCTATTCGCGATAAAAAGAACTTTGAAGTTGAACGTATGAACTTTCACGCAATCTTAGCATGCGGGATACTTTGATCAAGAGAGAATAGAGTGACTGTTGGACATTTTATTCTGTGTTGGTGTTGTCATAAAACACACGTCAACAAGTGGCAGGTAGTCTAGGTGGCAATTCCTCAAGATGCTCCCTCTGAATCTCAGGAGCAGGTTCCATTTCAGGTATTCTAGGGGAATAGGTTTTTGTCTCACTAGAACTTCTTGCCCTCTTGAATGCAATGTCTTCTTCAAAGATGACATCTCTGCTCAACTCAATTTGTTTCTGCACGGGTATGAATATTCTGTATGCTTTGGAGGTTTCACTATAACCCACAAATACTCCCTTCTTTCCAGAAGGTTCTAGTTTGAATCTCTTCTCTTTGGGTACATGAATATAGACAGGACAACCAAAAAGCCTAAAATGACCGATGTCAGGTTTTATGCCGGTAAAGGCTTCTTCAAGAGTTTTGTTATCAAGATGAGAATGAGGACATCTATTTTGAATATAGACGGCAGTCCTAGAGGCTTTTGCCAGAAAGACGTTTCAATGTTTTGGTCCAGCAACATTGCCTTAGCAGCTTCTACAATGGTTCTATTTGTTCTCTCAGCAACCTCATTCTGTTGAGGGTTGTAGGCAACTGTGAACTCCCTCTTAATTCCAGCACTCATGCAGAATTCTTTAAAAATCTCAGAGGTATATTCTTTCCCATTGTTAGTCCTTAAGGTTTTTATTTTCTTTCCGCAGAAGTTTTTAGTGAGGGCTTTAAACTCTTTGAATCTTTTGAGGATTTCTATTGACTCTTTACACTTAAGAAAATAGATCCAGGTTTTCCTAGAGAAGTCATCTACAAATATGACATAGTATAGAAATCTTGCTTTAGAAGGTACAGACATGGGTCCACAAAGATCAGAGTGAACCGGTTCTAACACATTAAGGGTTTTACTCAGGCTATTTTGAAAGGATCCCTTAGTATTCTTTCCAAGGGTACCTTTACAAACTATGCACTGAGGTTAAACAAGCCGTTACCCTTGACATTGTTGATACAAATGAAATCTGGCATAGAAGATTAGGACACCTCCATTTCCGTGCCCTACCTTCTATGGAAAAACTTGTTACAAGCTTACCCTCTTATGCCTATGGTATGGGCTTTCTTGATAGTTGAGTTCTTAGGCCATACTAGAACTTTACCATCCATAAATGTAACTTTGTAACCATTGTCTTCAAGGGCAGAGATGGATATAAGATTTCTCTTTATTCCAGGTACAAATAAGACTCCAGTGAGTTGCAGAGAAATCCCAGATTTCAACTTGATGGAACACGTTCCAACCCCTTTTACAGGGTATGTAGAATCATCCCCGATGGTTACTTCATCTGACTTTTCAGTCATGGAGTTTAGGTGTTCTCTGAACCCTGTGATGTGTCTGGATGACCCACTATCAATTACCCAATTTTGAGTGTTGTCAGATACTTGACTAGAAAGGGCTATATAGAACACAAAGTTCTCAGATTCATGATCTAGTTTTGACTTTTCTACTTTGGCAAAGGATGCTTGTTGTTTAGTTCTATCAGGGCACTTCATTGCATAGTGACCATACTGATCGCATCTAAAGCATTGTACTTGAGAGATATCTTTCTTCTTATAAGATTCCTTTCCATTGGAATTTTTTTTTCTCTTAAAAGATCCTCTCTTGTAGGAGTTTTTCTTACTTGTCTTATTAGATGTTGTGTGGAGAACATGAATGTCTTCATCTATGTGTTTCTGTTTATTCTCTTTTGTGGAAAGTCTTGTTTCTTCTTGAAGGCAGTCAGTTCTTAGCCTATCAAATTTAGGGAGTTTAGATCTCGCACTTACTCCTTGAACAAATGACTCCCATGAGTTTGGTAGGCCTCGTAGTGCAATTAGGGTTAACTCTTTGTTGTCAATCTGATATCCAATTGTGGATAATTGATCCCTAAGTTCAATAATCCTCATGAAGTATGCATTAATGGACTCTCCTTTGTTTATTTGAGCATTGTTGATTTGCCTTTTTAATGCTAGAGTCCTGCAGGTGTTGTTGATCTCATAAGTACTCTCAAGAGATTTGTACATATGGTATGCAGTTTCATGTTTTGCTAGGGTGGGCACTATGTGATCCCTAACTGCATCTACTAGGATTTTCATGGCCTTTTCATTGTTTTCAGTCCATTGAGTTTTCTCAGGTTCAGCCTCAAGTTCCTTCTTATTTTCTCTCACAAGTGAGTCTAGTTTATTCTCTTTAAGGATCATCATGATCCTAAATTTCCATGATGTGAAATTGTCTGCTCCTGCAAGATGATCTTGAAATCTGATCACACTTGACATTATGAAGAATGTGATGTGAATTCGATTTTGAAAAATACGAATTTTTCTAGAGCAAACAGATTTTAGATTTGATTTGGATTCACACAACGTGGCTCTGATACCATGTAAATGTAATCAAATCTTTCACAAATAGGATCCTAAAACCTAAGAATAAACTAAGGTCTGAAATTCTGTGAAGAAAATTCTAAGTCAAGATGTGATTTCTAGATTTCTTCTCTAAATGTGATTTCCAGATTTCTTCTAAATGCGAATGTACTGATTGCAGAATATTAATTGATTTCGATGTTTGCATATCAATGAGGAAGCCGCCATAAGTATGTAGGAGACCCGCCTCTAAGAGACGTGTCTCAAGTGGAGACACGTCCGCTCAAGAGACATGTCTCTTAGAGCGCGCGGGTCCCTGCACTCCCAATAACAATTTGTTAGTGTCTTAACACACACAAAACAAAAGGTGGCGGATATATGTAAATTCCGATTTATATTTAAATGCGAATTTCAACATCTTTATTATTATGAATTTATATATGCTCATAAATTCGATTTCCAGAAATTTATATTAAGGATAATCTTTGATCATATATAAATAAGGAAGATGCTTTCAGCATTCGTTATTTATATCTGACCGAAGCTATCATCCATTAACATTTTTGTCACACCCTTCTAAATTTGAAAAACCTCTTGAAATTTGCAATATAAAAACAATTTTTTGAATGTTGATAAATGCCCAACAACAAATTGCCTCAATTTTGAATGCAAATAGATGCAAATAATCATGGCTAGGGTTTCAAAACAACAAAGGAAACATCCCAAATTTGACGACGACTCTTGAATACTCGTGACTCCTATGTGATTTGTGATCTCTAACTATATTTTTTTTGCCCTCAGAACTATAACTTGATGTAATGTCCCATATTACAAACAGCTGTAGATATGATCGCATGGGTATTCTAAGTAATCATGTCCTTAGGAAAGATATTAATTTAATCAAATCTGCTGCTCCCTTTGATACTTTCTGTTGGTTTAGAATAAAATACTAATCAAGGAGGTTGCTTAATATATGTTTGAGTTAAAAGGTACCACAACATAATCTAAGAGTTTTTAAGACAACCACAACACTATAAGAAACCATTTCTGAAAGCATGTTAGATTTGGTTGGGTTTTCATATTTCAACTCATTGTTGCTTACCTTCTATAACATTGAATAATACTCCTATGATTTCATTAATTAATGCAGGTCCCCAACACAAAGAGAAATGCAATTTCTCCCAAGGAAGGGTTAAGTAATGTAATAAAAAAAATTATAATTAAAGTTTATCAAAGCACATTTGAAGGGTTATGACTCTTGGAAGGAAAAAGGTATTTAAGAAAGACCAAACAAGGAGAAGGAGCATCGTGATAGAGAAACATTTTTATTATCTGATTTTACTCATAGTGGAGCTTGAAACTACAATTAACTTGAGGACAAAACCTTCTAGGTTTGGAATTGGAGGACAAAAATCCACAATTCTCAAGAGTGATTTCATGCAGAGATCACCTTTGTGTAGATTTGATAATCTAAGTTTGAATTAAAGTATTTTAACAACTGGCAGCAGGTTGTGACAATTTAAGGACAGTTTTTAGGCAGATTTTTAGGCCAAAAAAGGCACTTCATTGAGAAATAAATTGTGGTAGTATTGGGACTGAGTCGTGAAAAATGGATATTTCAGTCATTTTTGTGCCATATTCTGAGCATTAAAATTGATATACAGTATAAACTATTATCAGTATTTACAAATATATTCTGAGCATTAAATTTGATATACAAGTAGATTAACAAGGAGTACAAGGAGTACAAGGAGTTTTGCAAGGACACAAAGTTATAGTTCTAATAGATAGTGGAGCAACACATAATTTCATTGATGAAGGGCTGGTTGCTAGAAGAGGGTTGGTTGCAAACAAAAAATCTCAATGGATTCAATGTCATAGTGGTTGACAGTTTTACCATTCCATGTACCATGAGAATTCAACAATTGGAAGTTGCTCTTGGTAGACATAGGATGTGAGATGACTTCTATGTGGTGGGCATAGGAGAAATTGATGTGGTTTTAGGAGTGCAATGGCTACACTTGTTGGGAGAGTTTACTCACAATTATCAAACTATGGAGTTAAGATTCAAATCAGAAGGAAAAGAACTATTACTACAAGGCATGACTAATGTAGCTCCTCGAGTTGTATCGACAAAATGAATGGAGAGGTCTTTTAAGAGTGAAGTAGCACTGGTAGCACAATGTTAAGTAACCTCGACAACTACTGCAAGTAAGAGAGCTTATCATGTGGACATACAAACACTCTTGGACAAGCATAGCATGGTCTTCAATGACATTCCTCTAGGATTGCCACTCGATAGAGGATTCCAACATATAATTGAATTAGAAAATGCAGCAAAACCAGTAATTACTACTCCTTATAGTCATCTGAAGAGATTTAAGGAGGAAATTGAAAAAATTTAAGGAACTTTTGGAGATGGGTCATATTAGGCCAAGTTCTGGCCTTTTTGCATCTTTAGCTGTCCTAGTGAAAAAAAAAATGGAACTATGCAAATATGCATAGATTTTAGAGCTTTAAACAATAAAAATATAAAAAAGAGGTGTTGAATTCCTATAATTGATGAGTTAATTGATGAATTGCATGGAGTGGTGTACTTCAAAAAATTAACTTGATATTCGGATATCATCAAATACTGGTGAGAGAAGAGGATGTGCATAAAAATGCTTTCTAATGTCATTTTGGATATTTTGAGTTTTTAGTTATGCCTTTGGTTTAACTAATGCTCATGTTACCTTATAATCATCATCTATGAACCATGTGTTCAAAGATCAATTAAGGAAGTTTGTCTTAGTATTCTTTAAAGATATTTTGATTTGCAGTAAAACATGGAAGTAACATCTACAACATTTGGATGAAGTTCTAGGAATATCGGAGCAACAATTTTTTTTTGCTAAGAAATCCAAATGTGAGTTTGGATTGATAGAGATTCTATACTTGGGACATATTAGTGCACTAGCAATACAAGTAGATCAACAAAAGATACAAGCTATTTTAGATTGTCCTCCATCGATCAATTTAATGTAGATGAGAGGGTTCTTTGGGCTATGTAGCTACTATAGAAGATTTTTCAAAGGATTCTCTCATTTAGCCATTCCCTTGCTAGATTTGACCAAAAAGGGAGCATGTACCTAGACAGAGACAACTCAACAAGCTTTTGATAAACTCAAGATAGTAGTAAGTTCACGTCCTATATTAGCTATTCTAGATTTCTCACTTCCTTTTGTTCTAGAATGTGATGCCTCAAGTGAAGGAATTGGAGTAGTGTTAATGCAAAAAGGACATCCAATAGATTTTGAAAGTAGAAAGCTAAAAGACATTGAAAAGAGTTATTCCATCTATGAGAAGGAGATGCTACCCATAGTGCATGCTCTTGATAAATTTAGGCAATATCTAGTTTGTGGGAGATTTGTGTTCAAAACAGATCACAATAGTTAATTTTGTTTTTAGCCAAAGAGGTCTAAACAACAAACGACAAAAGTGGATAAGTAAGTTTCAAGTCTATGACTTTGACATCAAATATGTAAAAGATAAGAATAATGTAGTACTTGATGCTTTATCAAGGAAGCCTTACATATGTTCATTATTAGAGACTTCTCTTGATTAGAAAGGTAATATAATAGTAGAATATGAGAAAGATGCATTTTCCATTGACATTCTTGAATGAAAGATCCAAGATGATAGGCATAATGTTGTAGATGGTCTTATTCTATATAAAGACATAATCTATCTTATCCCAAGATCGAAGTTAAAGAATAAAGTTTTGAAGGCCACACATGACACACCACTCGTAGGGCATCAAGGTTACTCCAAGACCTATTGACAAATTAGGGAGAGATTTTAATGGAAAGGTCTCAAGGAAGACGTTTTGAGGTACATTCAAGAATGCCTTGCCAACAAAACAAAAAAAAAACATGTTTTTCTTGTAGGGTTATTATAACCTTTACCAATTCCAAACCAAAAAAGGGAAAGTATCTCAATGGATTTTCTTATAGGATTCCCTAAGGCACAAAGTAAAGATTGTACATATGTTGTGGTTGATAGACTTACTAAATATGGTAATTTCTTTGCCATATCCATAGAGTTTAAGGCACCTCAAGTAGTTGGTTTATTATTCAAAGAGGTTTTCTGATTGCATGGATTGCCAAAAAACATAGTAATTGATAGAGATAGTAGGTTCCTAAGCTTGTTTTGGTAAGAACTCTTTCATTTAATATGGATTGAATTGTCTCCAAGTACCAATTATCACCCATAGGCTGATGAATGAATGAGGATAATCAACAAATGGATTGAGGGATATTTAAGAAATTATGTTGTAGGGCATTACATGACCTAGATAAAATGGCTTTATTTGGGGGAACATTTTTACAACACCGCATATCATATGTCCATTGGGATTACGCCTTTCAAGGCCTTGTATGGTTATGATACTTTATCCTTTGTAGATTTGGTTATCTCTATAGTTGAGTACCGAAAGATCTAGTCAAGCAAAGTTAGGAAATTTTAGAATAACTCAAGGAGAACCTATAAAGAGCACAAAATCAACAAAAGTTATACTTTGTTCAACATCAAATTAAAAGAACATTCGTAGTAGGAGATATGGTATTTTAAGCTACAACTTTATAGATAGTCTTCTTTGAAAAAGAATGGAGTAAAGAAGTTAAAACCAAGGTTCTAAAGGTCTTACAAAATCAAGCAAAGAATTGGGGAGGTGGCATATGAATTGGAATTGTCAAAGAACAGTAATATTCATAACATATTTCACGTCTCTTGTTTAAAAAGAGCACAAGGAAGTCAAATTATTCCTTTAGTAGAGCTACCCCAATTGGATGATGAAGGGAAATTGATTTTGATTCACGAGGCTAATATGAATTTTAGAGAAAGGAAGCTAAGGAACAAAACAATGACAAAATATCTAGTCCAATGGAAAGATCTCCTTGGAGAGGATGCTACATGGGAGAGTGCAGACATTCTTTAGCATCCAAATTTGCAATTACTTGAGAACAAGCAATCTTGGGATAGGCAGACTATAATGTCCTCTATTAGAACAAGTGTAGATATGACCGCATGGGTATTTTAAGTAATCGTGTCTCTTTTGAGAGATACTAATATAATTAAATCTGCCTCTCCCTTTGATATTTGTTGCTGGTTTAGAATAAAATATGAACCAAGGAAGTTATTTAATATATGTTTGAAGTTGAGTATAGTTAAAAGTTACCAAAACATAATCCAAGGAAGAGCTTTTAAAAAATCTGCAACACTTTAGGAGACTATTTATGACATGTCAGATTTGGTTGGCTTTTCATATTTCAACTGATTGTTGCTTACCTTCAATAGCATTGAATATACTCGTACAATATCCTCAATTAATGTAGGTCCTCAACACAAAGAGACATGCAATTTCCCTTAAGGAAGGATTAAGTAATATAATAAAAATAAATTATAATTGAAGTTTGTGAAGGGACATTTGAAGGGTTATGACTCTTGGAAGAAAAAAGGTATTTAAGAAAGACCAAGCAAGGAGAAGGAGCATCGTGATTGAGAAACATTTTTATTATTTGATTTTACTCCTTGCGGAGCTTGGAACTACAGTTCAACTAATCTCAGGATGAAACTCCTTTAGGTCTGGAATTGGAGGATGAAAACCTACAATTTCCAACAATGATTTCACATGAAGATCACCTTTGTGCAAATTTGATAATCTTAGTTTAAATTAAAGTATTCTAACAACAAGCAGCAGGTCGTGACAATGGAAGTACAGTTATCAGGCAGAGAAAGGCACTTCATTGATAAATTGCAGCAGTATTAGGACTGATTACAAGTCATAAGAAAGGACTATTTTGGCCATTTCTGTGCCATGTATTAAGCATATTTCTGAGCATTAAAACTGATATACATGATACCCAAACCAATTTTTTTGCTTCATTAAGGCATTCTGCTTAAAATGGTCTAAACCTTGTCAAAATGATGTCAAAAAACATAGTTTTTGGGCAAATCAAGTATGGACTTTGAGTCAGTGTGATGCCATGAAGATACTGGTAAAATTTGAAAAAAATGAAAATTAGGGTTTTTGGACCCCTATTTTTAGGTCGAAAACCCTAAAAATTGGAACTTGTCAAAATTGGCTGAAAATTGTTTTGATTGGCTTATTTTGCTTCACGATCACAATGGTGAAGTCAGATTCAGTTAAAACTCAGTTTAAGCCTAGTGGGTAGTTTTCGTTTTTTCAAGTGAAAAGTTAGGTTCTCTGAGCTCAACAATGGCAGATGGCCAAGTGCTAGGTGTCGAAAGCTAAGTTCAAAACGTTTCAGTGATGTTTCTATGGCAAATTTTGTTCGAAAAGAGGCTTCGTCTCGGAGGGGATTTTCAAAGAGGTGAAAATGCTAGAAAAATGGCTAACTCTGGAGCAAAAGCGCCCCTTTGAGCCAGGGGCGCCCTTGATTTTGGAGGCCTAGATCAACTTTTTAAGAGATGTTACTTCCAGAAGGACTTCTTCGGAATACTGTTAGCTTCGTGATGAGCCAACCAACCAGTCCGATGGATCTGTATATCACCTGAAAATGGAGATTGAATGCAAAATAAGGGAAATGAAAGAGTGACTAAGTTTGGAGTGAAAAGCACGCCTCTCAGCCAGGGGCGCCCATCTTTTTGGAGCTCCAGAGGAAGTTTTCTGATCAAGTGATACCCAGGAGGTTTGTTTTAGTCTTGATTTGGCTTCGCAACACATCCGTCAGTAGGTGAATCAGAGTTGTTGAGTTGCCAGTATCAGGGGTCAAACTTGGGGTTTCAGTCATGGGCAAAAATGTCTAGAAATGGCAAAAGCGCCCTTGGAGGCCAGGGGCGCCCAAGGTTTTGATGCCTTGAATTCAGTCTGCTTGATGGTTTCAGGTGCTCATCCTGTCCGTGTTGGTTCCAACTTTCTGTTGCATATCTCAGCCGGGTCAGATGACTTCTCAGCAGCCTGTAGCCGGAGGTTTAGTGGATTTTAGCTAGTTTGAGAAATGGCTAAAATTGGGAGGAAAAGTGCCCCTGGAGGCCAGGGGCACCCATGTTTTTAAGTTGTCAAATGATGTTTTTGCGAGAAGTTCTCTCCAAGAGCTCTTGTTCAGAATCCAGCCAGCTCCACGGTGAGCCAATCAGCTAGTTTTGAGGTTTTGCTGAACACCGGGAAACGCAAAGTGAAGTGAGGTCAGAATCATTGTGAAAATGATGGAAAATGCATTGAAAATTTTCTAAGTCTGAGGTCAAAAGCGTCCTGAAGGCCAGGTGTGCCCTGCTTTTTGAGGCCTCAGATGGATGAATTAGGGTTTGTCACCTCGAGTCTTTTGTCAGATTTTATCCCGCTCTTCAATGAAACTATCAGCCAGTCAATCTGACATGTCAGTCAATCAAAATCAGTGGTCAAACATGAGCTCCGATGAGGTTTTCAAATTCAAATTTTCGAGAAATTGGTTGTCTGGAGAGAGGCACCTAAAGTCAAAGGTTGACTTTTTGAACTCGAGAAGTGGTGCACATGAGAGGTGGTTTGAGTTAACTAAAATTAACTCTTCAATTAACTATTTTCAAGGTCGACTTCTTCTAAGCCTTTTTTTACTCTGTAACTGAGCGAGATCAGCTTGCATGCGCCAATTAACTGAACGTTTGAAGGTGGCGCCCTAATTAAGGCATATTTTTCATTCAGTTAACTGATTTTAGAGCCAATTACAAGCCATGCGTGGGTTTTAAAGGTTTAGTTAGAGTTCAAGTGCACTTTCCAAGGCTGTGCATGCATTTGACACGCCTTTGAGGATAAATTTTTATATATTATGCATATGGCGTCCATTATTTCTCATTATGAATTGATTAAACACGTCTTTCTTGAGCATAAAAATGATTTGAAGGTGCTACAGGTGTCAGAATTCAGTGTTCTTCGTAGCTACAGATTCAAAATGTTCAAAGGAAGAATATTTCAGACTTTGTTTTCCATTTGCATGCAAGTTTCATCAGATCCATTTCAAGCATAGGCGAATTTCTACAGAAGAAGATTAAAACAAAACACAAAACTTCTATCTTCTGTCTTATTTCCTCTATTCTCGTCTTAGGTATTCTTCGCATGTCAAAGAAAACGGTAGAATCTTCAGAAATGCATCATCTGGGTTCGTGTATTTCAGCATCAACGACAATACCCATGTCTTAGATTATTTTGTGAAAATTGCCCCGTTGCTTCTATTCTAGAGCACTGTGCTTTTTTTTTAGAATTTTCTTTGCACATGGGCCTAAAACACATTTTTTCGCAAATCTGTAGATTTGGGTTGTCTTAGAATTCAGTTTTGCACAAAACCCATGTTCTAGATTTTCGTGGGAAAAATTGCCTCTAGTGCCCCTAATTGCCAGTTCAAATCTCGACTGAAAACCTTTTGCATGCAGGCCTAAATCTTGTTTTTTCGCAATTATGTTGATTTGGGTTGTCTTAGAATTTGATTATGTGCAAAACCCATATCTCAGAAGAAAAAATTCACTTCTACTTGCTATTTTAGCCTACCCCCGAGCTTTTTCAGCGTTTTCTAAAGTTGTTCGAACATACCCAACTTTATAGTCAATAATCTAGTTTTTCAGAATGCAGTACAATCCCATAGATTACAAGGCCAAACAGGTTTTTGTTCATGATTTTTTGAAAACTACCAATACAGACTTGGGTCATGTTTATCCTGTCATCAATTTGAGTACATTGGAGGGTACCAGCAGCACTACAATCAAGAATCTAGAGCATTCAGGTTTGCTTGCAATGGCATCCATTCCAATCTCGGTCTTCGATCTCGAGTTTGTAATCGCTTTTATTAAGCATTATGACTCATCTACCAGACAAATCAGGTCAGCCAATGGAAGGGTCGTTTGTAGCCTCGAACCGAGGGACATAGAGAAATGCTTTTCTATCCCTCTGCGTTCAGATCACTTTACAGTATCCATTCCAGATTGTGATAGGATATGGGAAGAGGACAAGGACAGATCGTAGAAGAAAGTAGCTCAGCGATGGCTAAAAGTTTAGAAAACCAACCTGCCAAAGAAAGTTGGGCGTGGTGAGTTTAAGGACGAGATTGCCATTTTAATAACTTTACTCAACCGGGTATCAGGTCAGGAAGATGCAAGCGTTTTCCGACCATGGATGTTTTACCTCATCTCTCGAGCTATCGATAAGAAAGAAACCTTTGATTGGGCAATGTTTATCAGTGAGTGTCTTCACCAGCAGATTACAGAGTTCCTGAGGAAGCATGAATTTCATATGGTAGTTTTTCTAGTTTACTTGGTTGCGTTCCAAGGCAGCTTTAGACTATTAAAGACCCATGGAGTTCTTGGCGTTCAGCGAGTGCACAAATAATACTCTCAGTTAGTCTTTTCGAAAGCTGAACAAGACTTTTAAGGTGGTGAATGATCACTTTCTTATGAGGAGAGTCAGGGATTTAGACAACAAGATGCATGTTAGAATTTCCCCAGAGGCCAAGTCAGCAATGGAGAGTTGGGCGGATTGGTTCATCCAATTCCCTACTTTCACATATATCCGTGTGTATGGTTACACAGGAGAGCCTCTGATGCTACCGAGATGCCCATCAAACAAAGTCCTTTTCATGGAGTTTATGAGACAAGCACACGAGGTTCACACTTTCCTTCGCAATCGACACAAGTCAGCTTTCACCTTTCCTTTCGGATTGGGTATTTACAAGTGTAAGACAACTGTTGATTGCAAGCTAATGGCGAATGAGTTGGAGAAACTCCAGCTCGAGTGTTTTCCTCACAGGCGTACCTATGATCCGTTGGGTCATTATTCAGCACGGTTGGAGCGAAACAATTCACATATGACAACGCTTGATGACTTCTGGGTCAACTGCGAGGATGATTTTGAGGTGCGTCGATGTCATTACTATAGGCTTACTCTCCCACATATTGCTGATTTCCTGTCAGAAGATGTGGAGGGTTTGTCTGATGATGATGGAGAGGTGCTCCTCAATTCGTTCATTAAAGACCAAGTCACTCGCCAGCCACTTTGCCAACCTGATTGGTATGTTCTAGTGAATACTTCAATGAAGGATTTGTCCAAATCAGTTATTAAAACGAGCGTGTACTTCCTTGAGAGCAAGCAGAAGCAAAGGGTAATTCCAGTCATAGAGCCGCCAACAGGGATTTCTTCATTACCTTCTACTTCTAGGGCGAGGCCTCGAGTTAAAGTTATCTTGAAGCCGCTTGAAGGAGTCAAGGTTGGGGTGAATTCAAAATGGAAGAGCATCACTAAATGGAAACAGGTAGAGAGAGAGCCAGTAGTTCCAACAGAACCAATAGTACAGACTTAGGCTGATTCGTCATCTCCAGGTCCACCTTTTTCACCTTCGTCATCTCCTATCGACATTGATTCGAAGCCTGAGTCTCCAGTTCACAAGACCTTCATTCTGGTTGATCCGCCATTGGTTGACACAACAACAACAACTCCTCCTCGAGGGAACGATGTTGATCATTCATCTAAGCTCGAGAGGTTGTTGGGTAGAGAAAGGCGTATGCCTTCATATCAACTTGACTTGTCCGAATTCGGTGATCCTTATCAGGATAGGTCGAATAAAAGGGTCGAGAAGCAAGTCAACATTGAGAAGAATCCTGAAGCAAAACTCATCATAGAGGTTGCTACACCTCTAGAAGGCAAGAACCTAGATGACGTTGATGTTGGTGACTTTACCTTCGTCAAAGCAAATCTAGGTAAGAGTACTCGACACACCGATGTGAGCCTATTCAAGGTTGTTGCGAGTAATCTGGAGGAGCGTGTTATGAAGGATGGTGAAGATAAGGTAGCCCTCAGGGTTGAAGTCAGGTAGCTCCGACAGTACATCTCGAGTTTGCTTCATGGAAACGCAGGGCAGGCACCTTTACTCCCGCAGCTTCGAGAGACAGTCGCAGATCAACAGAGGCTTGGTCATTTGGTCAATCGAGGGAAGCTTTTGGACACCTGGATCGAGGACTCCATTGTTGCAGGTCGACTTCTCCTTATAGAATTGTGTCAGTTGAGAGTTGATGCACATGGTCTTTGTCAGAGGATTCAGGAGCTCAAGGTTTTCATAGTAGAGCATAGGCCAAAGGATCTGATTCTCATATCACAGCTTGCAGTTGCCTATGACGCCATTGAAGTAGCAGAAGATAAAAAGAAGGTTTTCACTTGGAGAGAATTGCATCTTTGCAAAGTGAAAACATATGACAATTTTTGCTAAGATGGCCACGCTTCAGAAGAAGGTTGTTTCAGCTCTTCGACTTATCAACGAGTTCATCACTTAGATCTCATGCCATTATCGGCATGAAGATGGTACATGCGTAGAGCTAGAGGCAGTTCAGGCTGAGTTCGAAGAGCTAGTATGTGATAACCTAGGTGGAAATCCTGAGGCGTCCAAGTTGGAGGAGTTCTCAATGTTGATTGCTAGTTTCAAGAAGGTGACTTCAGAGATCAGAGACAGTCAGAGGGCGATCCAGGATGGAGACAAGGAGTTAGACAGACAGTTCATCATCGTAGACAGCGTCAAAGTGCCAGATGATAACACAATCGATAAATTCTTGAATGAGGTGATAAACAGAGAAGGCTTGTAGTAGACGCCCAATTGGATCCTGCAATTATTTACGAGGATGAGTTAGAAGCAACAGTTAACTCAATGTCAGTTCTTGGGTTTTCATTGTTGATATCAGGCACGTCTATCTCATTCCTGGAGATATCTTCGCAAGAGGATGGAATTTTAGTTAGGATTAGTTAACTGATGTTAGTTATCAGTTAACTCTCTCTTTTCAATAAGGACATGCATGTTGCATATATCCAATTAGTCTTGTTTGTATCGGTTAACTGATGGTAGCTTTCCAGTTAACTGTATAGTTTCTTTCATTTAGACTTAGATGAATAAAATCTCGCATGTTGCGAGACTATAGTTGACTCAAGGTGATTTTAGGGTTGCCTACACCTTTGATGTCTATAAATAAGAGCTTTCAGCTCATTTGTAAATAAATTTTGCACGCGATAGCAATATATGCTGAACCTACCTTGCTTGTAATATTGTTATTTTGTATCTGTTCATGAGTGATTACTGTATTAATGAATAGTTGTGCCACCTTGCCTTCATGTTGTTATTATGGTGTTTATTCAAATCTTAGTTAAATGGGGTTGCTAGTTTGATCGTTCATTGTATGCGTGTTTCGTTTATACAATTCACTGTCCTAGTTGCTTACCTTGTGTTTTGTTTCTAATAAGCCTATTCAAGTGAGAAAATTGCTGTGCCACCTTGCCCTCATGTTGCAAATTTGTACTTAAAGCTTATCATATATTTGTATGTGTTATTAAACTTCTTCCCAGTTGAGCAAATTGTTGTGCCACCTTGCCTTCACGTTGTGAATCTGTATCTGAAGTTTATCGTATAATCACATTCTTGCTCCTTTTCTCATGCTTTGTTTTCTTGAAGAGATTGGATAGTTTAGAGCTTTTAGTTTTTAGTTGTAGTTAAGACCTGCGAAACCAAAGAAAATCCTTAGTTGCAACGTCCTTGGTTTTCTTAACCTTGTGCTTGTGCCTCTTCCAGTTGAGTCAAAAAGATAGGATTTAGAATACTTTAATTTTTCACGCATATCAGCAAAAGAGGGAGCTTCCCCTCCTAATTTGAAGAGCAATCATTACGCACTGTGCATAGCTGTCCATACCAACTCGCACTCCAGAGGTGTGCCAACACATGATAAACTATTACCAGTAGTTTTTGAATTGATCTCATCAAATAAAAGGAGTTCCATCTTTATATATCATTGAACAAAATTATTATAATTATGTGCTAGGGTATGATATATTAAAAAATAAATTTCAGAGAGATATTACAATTGATGCCCTCAACTAGGATTGTGCCCTGCTGCAAATTCAACTGACTACAAATATACCTTTAGCTCATGTTTGTGATTGCATGTGACTTCTTTGTCTCCTGCACGAGATTTCATGAGAATCTTGCAGCAACTAGAAATGCCCATGACCTACGTGCAATTTTCCACGATCTTCAACTGGGCATTCTAGTTTGAATTCCCATGTTTTTGATTGATATTTGGCTGCAATTTTCTTGTGATCTTCAAAGATGTGGCTGAAATTGGAATGAAATTCTTGTGATCTTGCAAAAAACCCTTGCGATTCCTTCACTCATGACCTTGCCAGAAACCCTTTTAATTCCTTCACTTTCACTCCTTACCCTTAATGACCTTATTCTTGAGACTGAACTTGCTCATGTTTTTCAACAACTTCCTACATGCTCAAACTTCCTTTCCGAACATCTTTTCTTGATCGAATGGTGTTAGCTCTGATATTAATATTAGTATGAGCAAAGAATGAGATGAGAGAAGAGGCTTACCAATCTATAATGTCCCTTTTTTGGTCCATTCCAACATTCTTGGAGAGTGCCAGTTTTATCAAAACAATTTTTTGACAATGGCAGAGTGTTCCAGGAGTCAAGATGAATACACTAGTTTTTTTTCAAGTGTAGATCCAACTTTTAGGGAGCATTCCACATTTCTTGGAGATTTCCAACATCCTTGGAGAGCACCAACTTTCCTAAGACCTTTGGATGTATGGATAAAAGTAATTAAATAAATAATTTAAGTTGTCTTAAAGTGACTTTATATTATAAAGGCAACTCATGTTTATTTATTTTAATGAAGAGTGGCTTACGTTATAATTTTTTTTTCTTAAAAAGGCCAAAAAGTTTTAGTACTAGGTATGGGGTACATGTGATTTAAAAGTGAAATTGAAAGGAGAATTAAAAATGACATTTAATCAAAAGTTCTCGAAAAAGTCACTTTATTTTATTAAGGGAAATTGCTTTTTTGGGAAAAAACAATGAAACAAACAAAAAATGTTTTTTGAAAAAGCAGTGAAAAAGAAAAAAGCATTTTTTCTTAAAATGACTCTAGAAAGGTTTTAAAAGGAGGTTGGGTCTTGAGAAGAAGGGTTAGACTGAATATTGCATTTTCTATTTGCTTTGAGTGAGAACATGAGTACTCATTTGTTGAAGACGAAAACCCTCTTGGAATACGCATTTTGAGGACAAAAACCCTCATAGTTGGAAAGAGTGATTTCATCCAAAAGTCACCTATGTGCTAAAAATATTGGGTTTTGGGGATGAAAACTCTCAACATCCATTGGAGCAATTTCATACAGAGGTTGCCTTGGTGCTGAAAGTTAAGACATTCCAGTTTGTGCTGCAAGGTTAAGTTATTTTTTCAGTTGTGTTTCAAAGAGATTTTTGATGTATTTTGATATGTTTTTTGGTATGCAAGGATTTATGATGCAGATTTAAGAAGGTCCTTGGCTTGCAAAGTGATTGAAAGAGGTTTTTTCTTAAAACCAAACAAAAATAAGGTGAACTTTGGTGATTTCTAAGAGTTTTATGATAGTTGTACCCACTGTACCAGTAGCAATCAGTTCAGTTTCAGACCTTCTAGGTGACTGACTTTTCATTTTGTTTGATGTCTATTGTGTTCATGGTGCTTTGGGTTCAGTTTTGGTATGTTTTGGAGTAGTTTTCAGTTTATGCATGTCATTGGCCTGCAAAGGAGGAAATCACAGCCTCATGGAAAAATAAAATGGTAGTCTTAAATAGACAAGTAAAAATCCCAGCGATTCTAAAGAATATTCTGTCATATCCCTGTTAAAGAGATGACCAAATCACAATACTAATTAAACTAGTCGCATGCTCTATGGACTTCCTTGATTGCTGTTGTTAAACCTAGTCGGATAAATAAAGAGGCAGCAATTCCACAAAAGAGGATGATTAAAGATTTAGAGAAAGGTTGCTAATGGGTGATTCCACAAAAAGGCATATGATTAATAATTAAAAAGGTTTAAGGGGCAGTGCTTGGTTATGAAGGGATGTATCCCTTGCCAAGATAAAAATATTAATGAAAAGATGTGACTCTCCCACCATGGAAGATATAAAAGGGAGAACAAATTATTGGGGAGAGGCATCAGGTGGAAAAAGAGAAATCAATAGCAATTGAGGCAGTCATAAATATATTGCAGAAAATAGATTCAAACAACAATCGTTGATTAAAGCATACAATTATTATTCAAGGATTGAAGTGTCAATCCATTAAGAAATATTGATTAGCAATAGTCCAGCAAATACATCAAGCTATCAGTTCTGAATTCTAGGTAGTATTTGCAAATCGAACGGGGTCTGGGTTCATGGGGTGGGCTAAGAGTTGGAAGGACAGGGTCTTTTCATTCCCTTGACAAACTAGGGATGGGGTCCTTTGTATTGTCATTGTTGAGTTAGGGACGAGGTCCTTTAATTCAACATTTTTGCAAAGTATTGCCGGGGAATTCACAATTTGACTCCTTGGGTATTGTGCTATGATTTATTGATCTGATAATTATTACAAATTTCTTAATATTGGATAAAATTATTTCCATATTTTGAGCAAATATTGTTGTTTTAAAGAACATCCCAAAGGGGGACATTACAATGCATGTTGAGTAGTGGTGTTGAGCATACTCTTTGCAAGATTTTAGAGTGAAATCAATGCTGGTTAGACTTGTTATTCAATGTTAATCAATCATAGAGGGAGTTCATAGCGCTTTTGTTAAGTTTCAAATGAATTTATGCAACCTACATCAGCTGTGTTTTAGTTTGGGTGTGTTTCCTTCATTTTGGGGTTGTTGCATCAGTTTACATAGGAGTTTGCAGTGTGTTATCGGATTGCATCAGACTTGTTTGATAGTATGACAACAAGAGACATAAGATTTCCACAGTCCATATTTAATGAAAGTACTTGTTTTCTGGATTTACTGTGTATTCTTTTGCATCAACCTTTTGGATCACTCTGTGATCCATAATCACGATGAAAAAGAGCTGCAGAAGAAAAATGGTGATTGCAGACCGAGATTGGATAAAAAGAGATGGGGAGAGGGTTTAGGATGCACACAATTCAAGAAGTAAATAAAATAAAAGGAGAAAGAGAAAAGGAGGTTGAGAATAATAAAATAAATAAACCAGAAACAATAGGATATAAGTGACGAGAGGATGAACATAAGAAAAAACAATTAAAAGAAGAAAAGAGAAATAAACATAGAAATGAAGAAACAACCTATAAAACTCTAGAATATTTATTAAGACAACTATCTAACTAATTAATAAGAAGTATAAGATGGAATAAAGGGAAAACAAGAAAATAAATCCAATGAGATCAATATAACTAAAAAGATTAAAGAAATGAATGTAAACCAATATATATACCTAAGCATTTATATGCTTAAGCATATATATGGGGAGACAAAAGGAGAAAAGGCTAAGAGAAAGAGGGGGACCAAGGGATAGAAGGAGAGGGAGAGAAGGAACTAAGAGGAACTTGGAAAGGAGAAAAGAAGGGCGAGGGCGAGGAAACAAGAGATGATAGGGGGGGGCGGCTAGGATGGGGGTGGGTTGGGGGTTTTAAGGTTAGACAAAAGAGGTTTCCAAGAGAAGCTTAAGGTCCACCCTTCATCACGATTAAGGTTTGTAGGGTGGTTAAAGATTTCAATAGCTTCCTTGAGCTTCCTTTTGAAGAAGTTGTTTTCTATGGATAAGATTTGTGTGTTCTCTATGCAAATGTGGTGTTTAGTGGAGGAGTGGTTGGCCAAGGCGGATTTGATGACATGCTCATGCTTGATGTCAGCACAATGTTCCTTGATTCTAGTACTGATAGATTGACCTGTTTCACCTATGTAAGGGATCCCACAGGAACAAGCAACCTTTTACACACCAAAATTGAGGTAGATGTTTCTAGGGTCTTTGAGGGAAGGGATGAGGTTTCTTAAGGTGGTCAAAGGCTCGAAAGCACATCTAATTCCCCTTTTAAGAAGGATTTTTGCGATTTTTTGGGATAAGCCTTCGATGTAAGGGAGGGTGGCATTGGGAGGAATTGAGGATTGGGTGGATTTTGGTTTGGAGAAAAAGTTTGATTTGGTTAGGTTGAAGGTTCTAGTAATTTGTTTGTTTCTATACCCATTCAAAAGGAAGACATGGCGAAGATAGGCTAACTCATGGTTGAGGTTTTCATCAGCACAAATACGGAAGGCACGCATGGTCAAGGTTTTTCAGGATGTAAGATTTTTGGGCAGGGTGGTGGTGGGAGGAAGAGTGAAGGTAGAGGTCAGTATGGGTGGCTTTTCGGAAGACGCTACAAGCTAAAGAACTGCTTGAATTTTTGGTGAGGAGAATATCTAGGAAAGGGAGTTGGTTATCAGACTCAATTTCTTTGGTAAACGAGATACAAGGATTTAAACTGTTTAAGTGGGCATGAAACTTTTCAAGATTTTCCAAACCATGTGGCCAAAATATATTGGTATCATCCACATAGCGTTTCCACCACCTTGGTTTGAGGGGGAAAGAGGAGAGGGTTGCTTCTTCAAAGTGCTCCATGTAGAGGTTAGCTATAATAGGAGAAAGAGGGGAACCCATAGCTACACCATCTACTTGCTCATAGATGACCCCTTGGAAAGAAAAGAAATTGGATCTAAGGCATAATTCAACTAAAGAGGTCACCTCATCATTAGTCTTGCGTCTAACAATCTCTATAGAGTCAGGAAGAGGAACTTTGGTGAATAAGGATACAACATCAAAGCTAACTAAAAGGTCATTGTCATTTAAGTTTTTATCTTTAATAAAGTCAAAAAAATGGGATGAGTACTTTATGAAGGAATCATTTTTACCTATAAGAGGGGAGAGTAATTTGAATAAGAAGGCTGCTAATTTGTAGGTGGGGGAACTTGTTGTGTCAACAATGGGTCAGAGGGGGATGCCTTCCTTGTGGATTTTTGGGTCACCATAGATGCGAGGGGTTATTTCATTGGAGGGGACTACAAATTTCTTGGTGTGGATATCAAAGGAAGAGAGAGAAATGGCTGATTTAACTTTTTTAAAATTTTGGGGCAAGGATTGACGGGTAAGATATGGTAGCTAGAAGAGTCAAAGAGGAGGACTAACATTTTGGAGATGTAATCCTGCTTTTTTAAGAGGACGGTAGCGTTACCTTTATCCACTTTGGTAATGATGAGATTAGGATTACTTAAGAGTTTGAAAAAAGCTAAGCGGTTGGATTTTAGAATGTTGCATTTAGGGGCTTTGGCATGCCTTAAGACAAAAGCACAATCATGGCGTACTTCCTCAGCAACATTTGGGGGAAGGGAGCAGATTGAATTTTCAATCTTGATAAGGAAAGAGTAGTGGGGAATGGAGCGGGGAGGCATGACAAAGAGGAGACCTCTTGTGAGGAGGTTGAAAGCCTCGGGATCTAAACGGATGCTGGAGAGGTTGACAATGAGCTTACTCTCCCAATTGTGAATAGGTTGGGGATTGAGGGGCTTGGTGACATTAGGAAATGTGGGGGAAAGAAGACAGGGAGAGGTATAGAAAGGAGCATGGGGAGAGGGCGCAAGGCGGGAAGAGCTAGGAGTGGCCGTTAAGAGGGTAGGTATTAAAGGCAAAAGAGCAGAGGTTGTCACATCGAAGGGGGGAACATGATCCAGATCATGAGAGGCTCAAGGTTGATCTAAGACTCTAAATTGTGGGAGGTGATCACGTCACAATTAATGAACTGAAAAGAGTTTAGAGAACGTCGAGGGGGGTTCCACGTACTTGGTTCCAGAGGAAAGGAGCTGTTGTGATCATGGTGAAGCGTGGTTCCCGCCTAAGAGAGGTCATGTTGAGATGAAGGCATGAAGTGAGCTTGAGACCGAACTTGCATAGCTGACGAAGTGTACATGGTCCGAGTACGAGAGGACAAACTCCCTGAACGTGAAGGAGAGAAAACGATGAGACCATAGTGAAGCTTGGAATCCACTCGAGAGAGGCTAAGCTGAGACGATCGCCTGGAAAGATTGTTAGACACAAGACTAATGATGAGGTGGCATCTTTAGTCAAATTATGCCTTAGATCCACTTTCTTTTCTTTCCAATGGGTTATCTATGAGCAAGTAGATGGTGTAGCTATGGGTTTTCCTCTTTCTCTATAGGCTATTATAGCTAACCTCTACATGGAGCACTTTGAAGAAGCAACCCTCTCCTCTTCCCCCCTCAAACCAAGGTGGTGGAAACGCTATGTGGATGATACCAATATATGTTGGCCACATGGTTTGGGAAATCTTGAAAAGTTTCATGCCCACTTAAACAATTTAAATCCTTGTTTCTCGTTTACCAAAGAAATTGAGTCCGATAACCAACTCCCTTTCCTCGATATTCTCCTCACCAAAAAGTCGAGCGGTTCTTTAGCTCGTAGTGTCTTCTGAAAAGCCACCCACACTAACCTCTACCTTCACTCTTCCTCCCACTATAGTTGGCCATAGTTGGCCAAGTTATTATAATGCAATAAAACTATAGTCTTGGTGGGAATAATTGTTGGCATGTACTTTCGGGTAATTAAGTCCCGATTAGTTGTAGCGGGCTGTTATGGAACGTCACGACGGTTGGTTGCTCAACCAACCGCCGAACGTTATATGTACTTCATGTTGTAGTCGGGAGACATTACTATTGTTGTCATTATGATTATGAGTCTGTGATTGATAGCACGGATATACTGGAGATTGTACGTGGTGATATTTACTGGATATGAATACAAACATCTTATGATTTTGGCATGTTACATTGTTATGTTCTGTGCATTAGATATAATTCCATTTACTTCCTGTGTACATAGTGCGTTAATATAAACACCCTGGAAGAGGTAAACACCCACCACCACCCTGCCCAAATATCTTGCATCTTGAAAACCTTGACCATGTGCGCCTTCCGTATTTGTGATGATGAAAACCTCAGGTATGAGTTAGCCTATCTTCGCCATGTCTTCCTTCTGAATGGGTACAAAAACAAACAAATTACTAGAACCTTCAACCTAACCAAATCAAACTTTTTCTCCAAACCAAAGTCCACCCAATCCTCAATTCCTCCCAATGCCACCCTCCCTTACATTGAAGGATTATCCCAAAAAATCGCAAAAATCCTTCTTAAAAAGCGAATTAGGTGTTCTTTCAAGCCTTTGACCACCTTAAGAAACCTCATCCCTTCCCTCAAAGACCCTAGAAACATCTACCTCAATTTTGGTGTGTACAAGGTTGCTTGTTCTTGTGGGATCCCTTACATAGGTGAAATAGATCGATTTGTCAGTACTAGAATCAAGGAACATTATGCTGACATCAAGCATGAGTGTGTCATCAAATCTGCCTTGGCCGACCACTCCTCCACTAAACACCACATTTGCATAGAGAACACACAAATCTTATCCATATAAAACAACTTATTCAAAATGAAGCTCATGGAAGCTATTGAAATCTTTAACCACCCTACGAACCTTAATCCTGACCAACGGTGTACCTTAAGCTCCTCTTGGAAACCTCTTTTGTCTAACCTTAAAACCCCCTAACCCACCCCCATCCTAGCCCCCGCCATCCCCCCCACTGTCATCTCCTGTTTCCTCGCCCTCGCCTTTCTTTTCTCCTTTCCAAGTTCCTCTGAGTTCCTTCTCTCCCTCTTCTTCTGTCCCTGGTCCACCTCTTTCTCTTAGCCTTTTCTCCTTTTGTCTCCCCATATATATGCTTAAGCATATAAATGCTTAGGTATATATATTGGTTTACATTCATTTCTTTAATCTTTTTAGCTATATTGATCTCATTGGATTTTTTTCTTGTTTTCTTTGTTTGCCCTTTATTCCATCTTATACTTCTTATTAAATAGTTAGATAGTCGTCTTAATAAATATTCTAGAGTTTTATAGGTTGTTTCTTCATTTCTATGTTTATTTCTCTTTTCTTCTTTTAATTGTTTTTTCTTATGTTCATCCTCTCTTGTCACTTATATCCTATTTTTTCTGGTTTATTTATTTTATTATTCTCAACCTCCTTTTCTCTTTCTCCTTTTATTTTATTCCCTTCTTGAATTGTGTGCATCCTAAACCCTCTCCACATCTCTTTTTATCCAGTCTTGGTCTGCAATCACCATGTTTTTTCTGCAGCTCTTTTTCATCCTGATGATGGATCATGGAGTGTGATCCGAAATGTTGATGCAAAAAAATACACACAGTAAATCCAGAAAACAAGCACTTTCATTAAGTTATAGAGTGATATCAGACCTACATCAGCCTCTTGTATCAATTATTGGAGGTAGTTTTCATGTTGAGTACTTGAATATATTGTTTATCAATGTCATTTGGTCTCATTCTGGATGTTGGAGCAGTCTGATTTTGTAATCAGAACTTATCATTAGTCTATAACAGTAGTTTACTTCTTCAAATGTTAATTTGTAATGCATTTGATATATATCTTGTAAACCCTAGATGATAGTACTATCAGAGTCCATCATTTGAATGCATTTTCATTTTGTAAGCTGGACGGTTCACTGCCAACATTTATAGCATATTCATTCAGTTTGTTTTGGCATGAACAAACTGGCATTATTGACCATTTGGTTTGAGTCAAGCTTAGAAATTCTGCTAGTTGCTTGCATTGCATACATGTTGCCCATTGAAGAGCTGTTGATAGGTTGGCTTTGACACTTGTGTGTCATTTTACACAGTCCATTGAAGAGGTGTTGATAAGACTGAGTTTTCTGCTTGCGTATTTTGATTGGCTTGCTGCCATATCATTGTAATTGCATTCATTTAGATTAGTTATGTGGTTGGAGGCACCATATGCTCTCACCTTGCCCGCTCTGGGATCTTGGTGATCAAAAAGTGTTGAAGACATAGCATTTACATCTATATTGCAAAAATAAAAAATAAAAAAGTAGGGTGAGTTGTGTTAGGTCTCAAAATCGTTGCTCCACTTTCTAGAACCAAATCTCACTCACAAGGCTAGGGTTGTCGTCATGCAAGTGAAATCAGCTCATCAACATAACATGGCCTTTGAGCTAACTCTATGAGAGTGGGTTATATCTCCTACATTTTGAGCTCAGCTCAGGCTCAGGAGGGTATTCCCAAGGATATAACTTAACAGGTGTTGAAATCACCTAAAAATGAACAATAACCAAATATGGATAGCCAAACCCAACTTGTTGTCTTGGTCCCAAAGATTGTCATTGAACCAAGAACAACTAGTTATCTTTAAACCCCTATATAGTTGATATAAATATGCAATCATAACCCACATGAGATAGATTCATTTGAGACTCTCTTAATGATAAATCCCTAGTTATGATATGATGTTATGGATGCACAAAACTACACCTACTCCTATATTACTAATATGTGTTTGATTTGATGGTGTGAGATTGATGCTCGTTCTAGATCGGTGCATATCTATAGGGCAACAGAGTCGCAACCCATTGAATGAAAAGAAAAAGAAAAACAAGAACACTAGGTCTTATACTTTCGTATATCCAAGATTGTGAAATTAAAATGACATAGCATACTTAGTTATCCAAAAATAGAGCTGCATATATTCATGTGCAATATGAAAGAGATAATTACAAATCTTGCGATAGTTCCAGAATGTTGTTACATTCGTCTCATCCATGGTTACACTCGTGCTAACAAGTGTGGCAAAGAAAAATTCTTAGCTATGACTACAAACCCTCCAAAACACATACACATTGTTTTAGACACTTTGACACATAACTCAACTGCATTTGTTAAATCTTCCTTTATCTATAGATCTTCAATCCAAAGAGTAAGACCCGGCCTCAATGGCTGCTCTGCAACTTTCTTTAGTGTTTGAGGAACCACACCGCAACCAACCTTAAAATGACATAAAACATTATATATACCACAAGGACGAAACCCTAAATTTTTGCACTGTAGCTCTTTCAAAATCTGTGGCTCAAGATCAATCTTGCCCAAAATGGTCGCTTCAAAATGAAAGGAGTACGACAACAATAAAATTGGGTCGCTGCATGAAGGGATATCATGAATGTTGGTAGGTGGAGAGGGTGGACAGGATGTGTGCAACACTTACACGTTGTAAAGAAGCATCACAAGCTTCATTCTTTATTTTGTTGGGGGTCGGACAAATCATAGGGAAGTTGTTGGGGGTCGGACAAATCGTCTGCCATGCCAAACTTCGCCCTTTGTCAAGTGTCAAACCTTGGGCCCAACACATACCTCTTGCTTCTTTCCTTCATGTTGCCCACCTTCCTTACACGCTTGATACCTTCCTTGCGCCTTAGACCATGTTTGACTTAACCAATTTTTGATTACTGAATATGTGTGCCTAACCAAGGTGAAGAGAAGGGGAAACCACAAGCCAAGAGCACAACACAACATGATGATCTACGTAGAATATCTCAAATCGGTTATTGACGAGGGGCCATACTCCACAGACACACAAAAGGAAGGGACTTAAGCAAAAAAGTACACCAAGAAGTTGAGCCCCAAGAGGTTGTTACACAATCTAAGGGAGAGATTGCAGCCTTATATTATTGAAGAATGTCTAATAATAGACAACCATTTCACACATCGTAATTATGTTAGTTATAAAAAAATGCTAACGAACAAGTGTAATAAGAGTTAGCTATTACATGCGATTCTCTGGGCTATTGAGCGTGCTTGTGCCTTGGGTTGGCGTAAGATTAACTGTGAGTCTGATTCACAGATTATTGTTAACATGTTGCTCGAGCAAAAGGTGGTTGAGGTTAATTGGCAGATTACATTGGTGGTTCGTCAGATTTTGCAGAGGTGCTCTACATTGGAAGTGGTGTCTTTTGTCCACATTCCGCGTGAATGGAATAGGGTGGTTGATTGTTTGGCTAAGTGGGCTTTAGAGCATGAGGATGTTTGGAGGATTGAGGGGTGGAGACAGTTACCCCCTAAGTATGTACAGGATCTAGAGAGGGTCATTGCTGATGATATGGAGGGATAAGTTGCTGGTGGCTGTTTGGATGGTGGTTTTGTTTTTGTTGGATGTTCTGGTTTTTCCTTTGTGGGAGCTTACGGGTTCCTTGATCCTTATGTACTGTTAATTTCTTGATTTCTATAATGTTTTCACCCCTTTTTTTTAAAAGAGCTAGCTATTACATATTATTCTAATATATTATTCATAGCCTAATATCCAATGGTCCATTTGGTCTCTTATGTGTAATGAGTTGCACTTGAGGTGTGGAAAAAAATGTGTGGTTCTTTACCACAACTTCAAGATTAGATGGGGCAAGAGGGGGCTTCATTGATCAAGATCTTTTCTTTGCCAAATAATGATTTGATCTACATTTTTCTGCTTCATCTGCTTGTTCTTGCTCCTTAATATATGCTATCACTTGCTTTGATGGCATGGTTACACAATTCTTTCCTGGGAAAGCTTTGATGCCTTGTCTAGGAATACCGCACAAATGGGTTTTCATCCAAATGTATGAGCTTGAACATTGGACATCACATCTATTTGCAAATTCAAACATATCCCCCACCACTTGGAACTAACTATATCATTTCAACATACTTACAAAGTGTGGAATTTGTGTTTGTAACTTTGTTTTCAAGTGGGCTCAGCCCATGGAGCTAGAACTAGCTGCCATTGTAATCCTTATGGCAACAAGTTTGATGAACCAAACATCTGAAACAAATAAAGAAAACATATATATAACTAATGTATTTAATATCTTAAGCATAGATTTATAGAAGAAGTTCATTTGTAAAACAAAAATGCAGAAAGAGACAAAAGTTTACATCTTTTCCTAAAATCATCTTCTATGATCTTTTTGGCACATGCATAGGAATATCAATCCAACCACTTTGTAATCTTCATTGACCAATCTTCAGCTCTATTTGTGTGATGGCAAGCAAGAATGAATGGTTTTTGTGTTTTGCATGGTAAAATTAGTTTCTTTTAGGATTTCAAATGCTTTACAAGTCACTTTTAGGGGTAGGGATCTCATTTTTGTTAGTCATAGTCAAATTCAAAGGCCAAAAATGATTAAAAAGTAAAAAACAAATTAAAATAATTATCCAAATCAGTGTGAGTTTGTTTTGGGTTCTGGCAGATCCTATTGGATTTCTTCTAGGTATACCCAAGTTTGTCCAGGACAAACCTCCAGTCAAAATGATGGCCCCTGTCCGAATTTCCAGCTGGATCGATCCTGGATCCCAAACCAGGTTTGAACCATATCCGGATCTAGTGCCTGCTCTTAGCAAACTGGCTACTTAGCCTAAAACAATAGGCCGTATTCTGATATGAAGCATGACCTATTATTGTCGGAGCAACCTTCTCTTTTTATGTAAACTCTCATTAATGTTTAAATTTGAAGAAAACCATCATTGTAGTTGAAAATTGAATTTCTAAAAGAGATCTATTTAAAGTTTTATTTAAAGAAATTTTATGATACTCTAACCTTACACCAAAATGTTAAATCTGCCTTTCCTCTGTATTTTTGCTCAAAGTGTAAAAGTGAGCCAAAAGAGATATAGAAAAAGTTAAAACAGTCAAAACCACTTATTGAATAACTTGGGGAAAACTCTGGAAACAGCAAGATAAATGGTGTGGCAGGTCACAATTACATTCGTTTAATTTCAGGTTTTTTGAGTGTAATGCTTCTATGACTTTACAGGTTCAATTCTATAATGCTTTTCTCTATAATCTTTAGAAATAGTCTAACACTCTTGTGTTTTTTGATCACAGAAGCAGGAAAGGGGAAAATTACAGTGCGAGACTTGGAGAGGGTTGCATTAGCCCATGATTTTATGTGGAGTAAGCAAGAGTTAAGTGAGATGATTAATGCCTTTGACAAGGATTGTGATAGACAGGTTTGAAAGTCATTTTCCCTCTCTTACACGTATTAACTTGCTAAAAGAATACTTGCAAGATAAAACATAATCAAAGCATTTCAGTAGAGAAATAAACACATAAGATATACCTTGGGAAAACTCTTTTAAGGAAACACCTAACCTTCAAAGCATGCCCAATGATAAGGAACAAAACCCTTACAATACAATATTAATGTATCTTTGGTTTTGTTTCTCATCATATTGTTGAAATATAATTTATTCTTGTTTTCTTATGGACATTCACATCTATGGTTGAAATATTTATATCATTTTTAAGAGAGATGGGAGGCAGGGTAATTCATCAATCTGATATTTTTGGTTCTACTGCAGCTAAATCTTGATGACTTTAAAGCAATAGCTGCTCGATGCAACATGGTTGGTGCCACGTGATAAAGTAAATGATCATGAGAGTCATAGACTTCTTTATCGTTCTTGGGTAGTGCCGTTGTTTTAAAGGATTTGGGATTTATGCCCTATATTTTATTACGTGGTTGACTGCAAGCATATGGAAGAATGATGAGATGCAATGGACAAAATTTCACGGGACACATCCAAGTTTACTGGAGCACGGTGAAAGGATAACCATCTTTTCGAGGAAATAGGATCTCTTAGGATTAAGGGATCACACAATATTGAAAATGGGGATCTTAAATCCCTGTAATAATTACTTGTATTAAAATTTGATAGGCAGATGTGGTTGACTTATTTGATTTTCAAAAAAATTGAAATCCAAGGGATTGAAACATAGTGTGAACTGTGAAGTAACAAGGGAGTTTTCATTATGTCATTTAGTGTATCCCTGCTTGTTAAATTTAAATTACATATTTATGAATTGTAATGATCATATATTTTATCCCTGTTTGTTGAATTTAAGTTACATATTTATGAATCATAAATGCACATGATTTTAGGTCTGTTTTCTGGTTGTACACAATTTTTTAGGACAACATTTCTGAGAACGAATAGCATCTCTAGAGATGTTTTCTTTGGAATTTCTTGTACAAACTCATTGCAATTTTTGCATAGTTTATAGAGTTGATCTCTCTTAAGTAACATCAATTTCCCCGTTTTCTACATACCATTGCAGCTGTCTGCTTGATTATTCTTCTCTCTTGAATAATTGAAATGAAACAAAAATGTTCTGTGGATTTCTCGGATGCTCAGGGAAAAAGATTTTCATAACTATAAGTATAACAACATTAATATTCTAGATGCACTTTCAGTATTTTGCATTGAGAAGTCGTTCAATAAACGCCCATCACACATTAGAGATTGTTAGTTTCCTCAGCACCATGAAGGTTATAATTTGTGTACCTCATATTCTGATGGTGTAAATCTAATCAACATTGAAGTAGGGGAAAACTTCATTGACTTGTAATGGCGACTTTGGACAGGCGAATTCAAAATTTCTCTGGCAGGCGAGTCCAACGGCCTCCTGTGTTTGCTGCAGATGGCATGGTGCCTGCTTCAAACGACTCTCTGCCAAATGACTCTTTGCCGAATGGCTCCTTGGTGAACTGCTCCCTACCAGGTGGTTCTCTAACAACGAGGATTGGCGTGGGGTTGCTGCAGGTTGCCTTGGGCGTGGGTGCTGGTGTGGGCGGGCCTGTCCCCTCTTCCCCTTCCATTTTTCTTTGCGGGAGTAAGTCTGGTGTATGCGATGCCCTCTGGGCAGAGATTAATGTTGATAGGGTTGCGACTGCTCTGGTTTCTGGTGATGGGGGTTGTGTTGCGGGGGCTCCTCCCATTTCCTTGTTGGGGGATGGCATGGACACTGCACTGCCTGGTGTGGGTGTTGTTGTCCCCTCTGTTTTGCCTAAGGTGCCGTTTGCTCCTACCTTTGGTGCTCCTGCTAGTCGGAAGTCTTTCTTTGAGGCGGTATCTAAGGTTGGTACTCAGTTTGCACCTACTCCCTCTAAGGTTCGTCCTCTGCCATGTGCTCGGGCTTCCCCTATGATTGTCTGTGGTCCTGAAGTGGCTGAAAATGAAGATTATTATTTGAGGCAGGGTGTGGTTTGCAGGTTTAATGGCCTGTGGCCCTCCCTTCCAGATCTCCATGAGTGGGTTTCTGTTTCTTGGAAGCCCATTGTCTTAGGACAGATTGAGCTTTACCCCAGTGCTCGGGGGTTTTTCTTTGTCACCTTCTCCTCCCCTGCGGATAGGGATTGTGTGTTGGATAGGGGATGGAAAAGGGGTATCCATTCACTGTCCATCAGGCCTTGGTTGTGCTCCTTCAACCTGCTTACTGAGCCGTTGAATATCAGACCTGTTTGGGTCTGTCTTCCAAATCTCCCTCTTCAGTATTGGGAGCTGTCCTGTTTTGAAGCTATTGGTAACTCCATTGGACATTTTCTCAAGGTGGACTCAACGTCTCAGGATTTGGGGCACACTATGGTGGCCTGTAGTTTGGTTGATTTGGATATTTCCAAACCTCTACATGGTGATGTGGTTCTGATGGTGTTGGACAGACCTTGGTCGCAGTTGTTGGACTATGAGGGCCTCCCCTTTCGTTGCAGAAGGTGTTTTTCTACTGGTCATTTGGCCTTGAGTTGTCCTCTTGCTCGCCACAAGGGTGCTACTACTTGGTGGAAGAATGCTCTATCGGATCACCTCACAGTCGGTTCTCCCTCTTCGGACTCTTCAGACTCTTCTGATGATTCCTTTGAGGAGGCCGATCTTCCTGTCCCTCCTCTGGTGTCTGAGCCTCCCCAGGCTCCTATTTTGGCTACCACTATTGTTGATCCTTTGCTGCCCCGATCTGCTGACGTTGTGTTGTCGTTTCCTGCTTGTCCCTTGCTTAACGACTCTGCTGGTACGATGATCACTCCGGTCTCCTCTTCTTCGCTACTGGCGCCCAACTCTTCGCCCATGGTGGTTGTTGGTGATCCTCTCCCCTCGCCTTGCTCGGTGGTTGTTTCTGAGCCTTCTTGGTCGGTTGTGCTGAGAAAGAAGAAGGGACTCCCCAAACTCGTTGCTTCTTTGCGGCCTCCGGTTCAGGGAGTTAGCTTGGTCCCCTATGGTTCCTAGGTTGTTTCTTTTCAATTTTCTTTGTTTTTCTACAGCTATCGGTCAACTGTTTCTGTTTGTTCCTAAGTTCAAATTCTGTTTTGAACTATGTTGTCCTTTGGCTCTTTGGGCCCTATGTGAAGGGTACAACATCTTGTAAATGTTGCTTATCTTTTCAAAAACATTGAAGTAGGGAGTTATAGGCTTCAAAATATATAAATCTCACTTATTTGCTAAATTATGGGAGATTGAACTCTAGGGTTCTAGCAACCAAATTCTTTTTCTTTTGCTAGGTACACAAGCCCTATAATTGTTGGGAAACAGGCTGCCTTTCCACATTATAGTATTCATCATAGTTTTGCTTTCCTCTTTGGTTTTGAAGTGAATTGACTTGGGGGCTTGCAAGTCAGGTTTTGGCTCCCTAGTCACCATTGTAGTAAGTATTCCATCTTGCAAGTCCACAAATTTGATATGCAGACAATTAGATTATCTTAAATTGTTTTGATTTTATACATATTTGCAGGAAAAAAAGCCGTGTAATTAGGGTCACCATCTTGGTATCATAATCAACTATAGTTAGGACAATAGGCATTTCTTATTGTATAGACACACCCTCCTTGATGTCATGTTGAATAATGGAAGGATGTTGCACACCATAAAAAATGCCATTGTGCTGTTTACCTAGGTTGGAGAGAGTGATGCCTACCATCTTTATGGGATGCATATTGGGGAGGCATCTCTATAGATCATGATTCCACACAAATTTAGTCGTGTACTTACAAATTAAGCATTATGGGAATTGTGGATGAATAGTGATCACATGACTCCATATGGTCTTAGGATGTGGGGTTGGATGTGTTGAATAAAGGGGATTTTGGAGAGGTGTGGATTAAGTTGAGTATATTTATATGAAAAATTGACAAAGATAATTGTGAATTGATTTGATGATGTATTCATTGAGTGCCCCAAGGAATTTAATTTTTTGGGCATTGACAAGATGAGCATACTTGGGGCTCCAATTGTTATGTCAACAAATCTTCATAGTGTATCGTTAAAAATCACATAATCTGTAATTTTCATCTTACATTTTTTCTCTCAACTTAATGTCCACAACCACAATCTTGTTTTTGGTAATATTTATTAGCCTCTTTTTTAGCCACAACTTGCCACTCATAAGTGATACACACGTGATTAGACAATAATTTTTTTTTAAAACTTGCCTTGGAAGTGTGGAGGTTAGATGGCCAAAAGTCATCAATGTCCCCAAACCTTGGTGTGTAAGTTAAAAATTCAAATCTTTGGTCCTAGTAGTTGTTGGAACTCTAACCCTAATGCTTACCTAGTACATTTTTTAATGGCTACCTAGCAAGGATCTTCTTATAAACTCACAATCACTCTCATTTTGAAGGTTCCTCCTCCACTTTCTAAGTTCTACAATATTGTTTTGTAAATTCTAAGTTTTCTATTGGTTCTTTTGCAAATGTTTTTAAAGATCTCCCTTGGCTCCCTAAACACCCCCTATAGCTGAAATATTCCATCTATAGCTCCATTTTGTTGATCTTGGGCCCTCCACTTCCCTTACTCCCATTATTTCTCTTCTTTTCATTTCATGAGCTATGTTATCCCTCCATTGACAACCCAAAACCCTAGTTGCACGAATCCCTCATTCCATTCTTCCTAGTTGCATATAAGTTTAAGATTTCTCCTTTATATCTTCCTTTCAATATAAAGTGACTATTTCATCTCCTTGATCTCTCCATTTTGCACACATCTCCATAGGTTAGACTTCCTCTAAGGCAATTTCTCATATTCACAAAACTTCACACACCACCATCAACAATACTTAGGCATTCCACACTCGATTTTCCCAAGTATATGTGAAGGTTGAAATATGCCAAGTAGGAGATTTACTGAGGTATTGTTCCAAGAACACTAATAATATTTTTTCTTGTTCAAATGTTAACCATCATTTTCTCTATATAAGAAATAAATGCTAAGTTTTTGAATGTCATAATGGCTATCAAAAATAGGCGAGCAACTTTGACAAGTTGTAGAGAAGATGAAGTCAAAGACATCAATGTTTGGAAGGGTCATCAATGTCCAAGGACTAGAGGCTCATATTTTCTAGATTCTTATGTTACTGTCCAAAAACTCCAAAACTCACTTTTCATTTATTTCGAGTCATCTTTAACCTTCTACAACCTCAATTGATGAAACATGGAATTTTTTAGCCATTCTATGTTAGTTTCCTCGTTTAGTTTCCATTTCCTAACTTAGGAGTTTAAAAGAGTTTAGTTACACATGTAAGTTTAGTTTAATTAATTTATTTCAATGAAATCAAATTAACTAAGATATTTTGAACACAATGATGGAAACATAGTATTACACTTAGTTTAAACTAGTGGGTAAACATGTTTTTAATCTTTGACATATGCCTCGCTTGAGTGACATTTTAATGAAATTTGACCTCTACCATTATGATACGCCAAACTTTTTCCTTGTTTGATTGCTGTATCTCTATGATGGAATTTCATTTCACATTAGTTATCTTCATTGGGTGTCCCTCAAAGTAATCTCAAATTGATAATAATTGTGAGAAAGACACACTTTAAGGGACATTCCTAAACCAAAGACTTCACAAGTACATAAATATGCTTTTACTTTAAAATTTCTTGAATAGTATGTTAGCATCCTTCCTTTCTTTGATATCAACATTATCAATGATTTGGTGCCCTACCTACTAGGCCCTCTCTAGCTTATGGTGTTTGTATATTTGATGTCTATAATTCAAACTATTTTATTTAATAACATATCCATACCAAGAGTGCTTTTGTGTCACAAATACATTTAATGAGCTTGGTATGGGTGTATTTTGGTCTAATGTGTTGGTGTTAAGAGTTGCGAGCCCTAAATCTTTGAGGCTAGATTGTCTCCCAAGTGAGTGTTAGGGGTGTCAAACCTAGGAAGAGTATTATGAAAACTATGTTTAGATTGAGCATCTTAGGACCAATTATTGAGGTGGGTAAGACCTCCTTTACTTTTAGTTATGCAGATCGAGGGGCAAGATGGGGGGAGGGGGAGAAGGGGGAGGGGAGGGAGGGGGAGGAGCGGGCACGGGGGTTTCCCTAAGGTGTTGAAATATATGATATCACAATATTTGAGTAGTTACCTTGCTACAAACCATACCCACTACGCAATGTATCCTTATATTGGTGCCACAATATACCTATTTGTTAGTTTGAACATACAAAGCTATACGCCTTTATACAACATAGAGTTTACTAGGCATAAAGTTTTATGAAAATGGATATAACAACCCCTAGTGTTGTTATGCATCGACATCCAAAAGCTAAAATAACACTATTGAAAGAAAATAATTGTACTTGGATTATTTTAATGTGTTAGGGTGATGATAAATGGATTCAATGGTAGACTGGTGCCAATTCCAACAAGGCAACAAAGTCATGGATTCATTTGAAACATGTAATGATTGAAATCGTGTTGTGACACCTTAATAAAGGTTTTATTGAAGACTATACATCTCATAATACACAAGTAAACTAGGTTCTACACATGTATTCAAAGAAACAATCAAATTTGTAGATTATTCAACGAGTCTGCTTAGTTATCTATAAATAGACTTCAACATTTCTTTGGCTATTTGTGAAAAGACACCATGCAAAAGATTTTTAGGGTTTTTACAACCATTTAGCTAACAAATTGATTACACATGCGTTTGGAAATGAACACAATGTCAATGCAAACACTCAATTAAGGTTGATTCCACACTTTAAAATTGTTCTTCAAAGAATACAATGAAATACATTAGTTATTTGGGATGAACCTAGATCATCAAAATACAATAAAACAAACTTTCCCTTTACTAGAATAGAAACAAAAGATGTTTGATATTCCCTCTCTTCTTCTCCAAAATTGATTTTTCCATCCTTGTAAAAATGAAAATGAAATCTCTTATACTAATTATGAGTTGAATTAGAGCAGAAACACAAAAACATGCAAGCAAATCCCACAAATCCACCTCAACAGTTGTAGGGGTGTCTATACTCTAGCTATCATGATGATAAATGTTGCATGTCAGAATTGTCCCTCTCATATCCATAAACATTTGGAAATGTGAGAGAAATTCTCCTTGTCCATTGGCCATACCTTTGAGCATTAATGGCATGCAAATTCACATGCAAGGACAAGGAAACCGCTTGAAATATCTACTAAAATAGTGGCCTGCAGATGGTGCACCAATCTATGGGTCCTACAACAATAATTGAGGCATGGGTGAGTGCCATTTTTCTCCTTTGAATATGTGCCAATCTACATAAAAAAAAGATTTTTGTGTGTCATAAAATATCATCTAGTGGTTAGTGGGCATTGAAAATGTATTGATGGTGTCCATGAAAGGTAGGAGAGTAGGGGGAGACATATGCAGAGCATTATTATGGAATTCTAGATGTATTAAAGTTTGGTGGGGACTTTTTTCTTGTCGAGATAAAGGTTTATGGGGTTTTGAAATATAATTGAATTATGTAAGATTTTGCAACTAAACTGGATTTGTGGGAAAGTCAAACTAAAATGAACCTATTAAATTCTCAATGTTTTAGTATCTTGTTTAGATGATTTTTTTGATGATGATGTCAGCAAAATGATAGGGTGATATCATCATGGATTGAGATTGCTTGAGATGGGATGAAGTCAACATGATGGTAGGAGAGTGGGATGACATTAACAAGGTGCAACTTGTAGGAAAAAGCAATTGGAATAGTTAAGAGTGTAACTTTTAAAAGGTTTTATTTAGTTGGCTAGGGAATCTCTACCAAAGGGGCTAAATATTTAATGGTGATGGAATGATGACATCGCCATAGTATGACCTAAAATTTTTTCTAAGTAAAATTTACTTATGCATAAGGTCTTAACAATCAAGTTTAGATGGACCATGAACTTCCGCAACACTTTAAAATTGGCTTTATAAAAGGTTGGATGTGGAAAAGTTTAAGTGAACATACCTCACTTTATATTTGATGAAGTTCATATGGATGTTAGATTATTGTAATATACTTTTATACAAAAAAAGGTGAAGTGAACTAGACACTTCACTTTTAAATGAGGAAGTTTAGATGAAAGTCAAGTTTTACAAAAGAACCTAATTTATTCCTTCATCTTTTCTCCTTTTGCAAAGACTTTTAGTAAACAAGACCTTTTAGGGAAAACAAAGTGAACAAGACTTCGTTCAACAGGACAAGTAAAACATACAAGCCAAATTCTCCCTAGTTTCAACCCAATTCAACAATTTTTTTAAACATTTCTTAAAATGAATAATATTTTTTCCCTCTTCACATCATTAAACAACACTTTAACATAGGGACCCAATTGAAAGTTTCTTAGGTTGATTATCGATAATGCGTGAATACGGTCAAATGCATTCATATGGAGTTAAAAAAAGAAAAAAATAAGACGCATCAAAATGGGGTACCAAAATTGGTATTAGTTGGGGATGTGTCTCTTGTAGACACAACAAGGATCCATATCTTCGAGAGAAGACCAAAAAGGAAGAACAAAAGGAAGATTAGGACTAACTCACACTTCATCATGAAAAATAGAGTTCATGCTCGTACAAAAACAACATCACAATATAAACACAAATACATAACTTGTAGGACATTAACTTGCAATGAATGACATGGAGGCCTAGAGAATAAAAAGATATGGTTGTAAATAAATTACAACACAATTGTAAGTTAGACCTTGCAAGAAGAACCATGGCATAGGTCCATGGAAAATTGCTATAATCACTTGCCTCTATTAAAGCAAGCCTACTAAAGTAGCTAATCTCCCTCCAACCATAGTCATATTTACCACCTAGCTGAAACAAACAAAGCTTTCTATCTGCATGTACAACTTACAAATGCTACCTAAAAAATGAAGTAAAATTCCACTTTTAACATCACCATTGTAGGGTAACCATAAATAATAGGTGCTGGGCCTATTCCATGACATAGCATGCATGCACAATAGTAGGGTATTTTTTTAAAACTAGATCAATGTCAAAATAATTACAACTCATGGAAGAAAGTGACTTCCCTCATGCATGAGTGCATTGTTTCCATAATCGTTGACCTTCCTATTTGAATTGAGGTAAGAATAAAAATACTTCCAATTCAAACGACAAAGAAAAATGTGCTTGATCACATTGCTAATTTGCGCAAATGAAATCTCCCTCTTGCAAATCAAACTAAAAAAATGGAGCTCTGGAAAACTATCAAGTTGAGCAACATGTTGATCTTCCTTTTGAAAAATGTGTTGTTTCTCAATATTATTATCATATGTATGTTGTATCCATAGAAATGATTCTAATTCATTCACAACATCATCCACAATAGTAGAAGCATGAAATTCAAAAAGGAAAGCCTCATAACGGGCATAATCTTCATTAAGCCCTTGGATAACAAGTGGTTGGCATACATTACTATCATACATGTTGATGCACCCCATGTTTATATCACACATTTGATCCACATTCATTACCATCATCAACATAAAAATTGGTACTTTGAGACACCTCATGGGAAGAACTAAATTCCTTAAATTTTCTTTCTATTTCAAATTCATTTGGGCATATATGTTGCTAAAATTAGACCTATGATGCATCTCTTCTCCAAACATAGCAATACAAATATTTTGATTACCCTATTGAAGCACACTCTACATGAAGAAAAAAAGTCTTGCACTAGATAAATAGGTTCTCATATGCATCCACATGATCCCCATCTTTACACTCTTTAAGAGAAAGGTATTCGAACTGAAAATAATTAAATGCACTAGAATTTATTCCAAAAATTTCATCACCAAGTGCAACTATGTCTATGTCACTCTCATGAAAACAAAAAATAGTAGCTTCATTATCAATGGTAGGGACAAAAGAGGGAAATATATCAAACAAGAAACTATTTTTTTGTTCACCCTTGATGTCGTAAATATGTACACACCACACATAATTAATTTCATGAACCAATTCATTTGAATTTTTGATCACATACATCTTCCGAGCTTTGTCCATATATTGCATTTCCAATGGTTGGGGCAGAAGTAATTGTGCCTCATCATTCAAGATTTCTCCTTTTGGAACTTCATGTTCATGAGTTTTTGACACCTATTTCTTCTTCACTACCCATTGCTGTACTGGATCCTTATTTCTCTATGTCACATTCCTAACAACTTTGTTGTCATTGATCTTATCTTTTGTCCATTGTGGTTTCTTATTTCTTCCCATGGAAATATCCTTTGATGTGACAAAATATCATTATTTAGTGTAGGCACATGTTCAATTTTCAATTGATGCTCATTTCTTACCTGCACCACTAATACATCTGTATGTGATTTCATATCTTCACATGGTATCTTGGATTGTAGGGATAATTTAAGGATTTCCTTGGGGCGTTCTATGTTGTGAGTGAGCAACTCATACTGTTCTACATCAGTACTATGCACTTCTTGAAATTCCATATCAATTGCATCATAATCACTATACTCATCCTCTCCATCCATAGTCATATTTTGATGCATCATATCATCATCTTCTTCACAGTACTGAAAAAATCCTCCTCATAAGGAATATATTTCTCTCTACTAATTGAAAGGGAATTTAGATTTTTGAGGGTGGCAAGTTGAGATTTTTGTTGTTGGAGAATGTCTAGATCAAAGAGCTCGAATTGATAACATTCCACAAGTGAAAATATGAGCACAATAGTATGTTTATAAATATATGATGAAGAGTGTATAAAATACAATGAAAAACCTTGCATATACAGGCAAGGTAGATAAGGTAGGAATGTAGGAGACAATGACTAACCCACCCTCTAAATATGGAACGCTTGTGAGCTCACTTGAAAAGTGTGTGAGAAAGTGTCAATAGGTGTCTCAAGTGATGAGGACACATGTCTCAATGTCATGAAGTGAGACAAAAGAAAAAGAACCCTAAGTAAACTTATGCTATGAGTGTAAAAAGGTCAATCCTAGAAAGGTAATTAGCTAATTAGGTGGATAAAAACACTATTTACAATAACACACCCCCTTAAGTGAAACTTAGGGAGTAATGTATGTACTAATGATGAGTCTCGACTATTAGGCCATGTTAGGTACTTATGTACAATTTTCTCATAAAGTGGAGTGAAGGAGAAAATCCTAGTGGGAAATAAAAATCCTCTCCAAAAGAGAAATTCAATGAAATGAAATGTACAAGTGAATAAGATAAGTGATAGATGGAGAACTCATCATGACCCCCCAAAGACTACTTCTAGCACAATGTACAATGATTTTTCTCCCCATAGGAGAGAAAAGAGAGAAAGTCTATGTGAGCCCCCCAAAAATGTGAAGTAATGAACTCCATGTGAGGAAATGCTTCCTCCCAAAATTGATAGGAGAAGAGAAACCATGTAGCCTCACCTCAAAATGATGCTTGTAGTGTTGGTAGATGCTTAAGACTGGATGTTGAAGATGATCCATGATTGTTGAACAAAATTTCTCCCCTTGGGAAGAAAAAGAATCATAAATGTGTGCAAGATGACTTCCCATTCTAGATAGGAATATACAAGAAGTAAGATCAATGTCTGAATTTTTCACATGATCCAAATATTGAAATGATTCTAATGATGCCTTTAAATGATGCTAAGTAATCTCCAAGCCAATGTTGATGTGTGACGAATGTTGATAATATGGATTATGTACCATATGGGATTCAGGAACAGGGACCATGAATGTATGGTGATAACTGGACTGATGTGGATCTGATACTATTGTAGATGATGTCAACATAGATGATGACTAAATTGGATAGGTTAACTCATGAATGTTTGCACAATCTATCATGATAGAAGCTAATGTAGGCGAGGAAAGAGAAATAGAGGATGTCAACATAGAATAGAATTTTACTTAATAGTGTCATCCAAATTTGCAAGTTGGGATTCTACAAACAAGGATGTGACGTCTAGTAGATATGTATCCAAATGTGATGGATTCATAATGAAATTATCAATGTCCTGATGCAAAGAATAACTAGAACTCATTGACGAGTCAACACTAGATTTAGATGTAGCAACAAGTGATGTGGGAGATGAGATCTCAATGCAAGCCATGTAACTACATTGTTTGTCCCCAAATGATGGTGTCTCACGAGATGTCTAAGTGAGACTAGATGATATTTCTACACGTGTTGGAACTAGAGGATTAGGTAAGGCAATACCATGATTAAGTAGAATTTGTTCTATTTCCTTAATTCTATGAAACTAACATTCTTCTATTGTATGTCTTCTCCTTCCACTATATCCACATTTAATTTTACATTTATTAAGAGAATTACAAAGAATACTCAAATGGAAGGGATTTAGTGTGAGACATGATCACATGAACCAAAAAACTCAAAAATAGAAAAACAACTAGATTGCCCCTTTGATTCAATGAGCCCCCCAGAATGATTAGTGCTAATTGTAGCCTCCCAAAAAATAATGTGCAATTTTTTTTATAAGTTGTAATGATCGGATGCCAAAATCTTCTATTTATAACACAAATATTTTTACAATTTTTTGATAAAATGACAATCTAGATCTTAGTTTTACATGCAAAATTGGATTCCTTGTGAAATTCTGATTGAAATTAAAAAAGTGTGAAATTTTGGTAAGTGGGGTGAAAGATATGCTCCATTGAAATATGCTTACAATTATGACTTTGGAGAGCAAAAAATGAAATTAAACAACATCAAATCAAAATGTCTCGACACTACATTATTCAGGACAGAAAGAGCTTTTCAGCTACTAACTCATTTGACCCCAATTTCCGACGAAACCTTTCGACGAAAGCTATATAATCAGATGTATCGTCGGGCACTTGTGCGAATTTTCATTTTTTAAATTTTTTATCCCCGACGTTCGTTAGAATTTCGACGAACCGTTGTTTCGTCTACGTTTCAACGAAGATCTTTCACCGAAATTGTGACGAACCTGCAAAGTTTAATTGTAGCGGGCATAAATTGAAATGAGCTCGACTATTTATCGTGACAATGTTTTGCTCGACGGTTTTCTGTTAGAGTAAAGGTCTTAACTTAATTATGTTGATTAAGTTACCTTTATTCCCTTCTTAAGATTTCACGTTAGTTTGCATAAAGTGACATTTAATAATTATATTAATTATTAAATGTTATCCTATTAGGGCTCCTATTAAGGATTTTTCTATTAGGGTTTTATTAGGGTTTGCATGATCTCCTTTTTATAAGGATTGATCCCATTGTATTTTATATCAATTCATTCTCTCATTCTCTCTGATATATACATTTTTAGTTTTTAGAGAGCCCTTGCTTGTTTGTCTCCATCTCTTCTTTTGTGACAGGTTATTTGCATGCAGGTGATCTTCGGGGTTTGTGGTGTTGTATTTTTTCAACTTCGAAAAACAAATTTCACAGTTTAAGGGCTTGTTGGCCCGGTACAAGGGTACCCGCAAGTACCTGCATCCGCAGGCCTACGGGCCCTACGGTACGCTGGTCGGCGTACTACCGATTGCTGACGGCTTTAATGCCGACCGGCGGTTGACAGTACCGCCGACTAGTGGTACACTATCCGCCCGGGGTGCGATGGGGGGTGGGCCCACGTGCCTCCCTTCATCAATTTTTTTTAATTTTTTAATTTTTTTTTTTTTTAAAATTCTGCATTTATTTTTTTTATTGTTTTTTTTTTATATGAAAAACAATTTTTTCAAAAATAAGTCCAATCGCACTTTTACGGTGATGGCCGTCAAATTTAAGCCAGTATTTACGCTGTGACAGCCGTATGACCGTCAAATTTAACCCAGCACTGGTTTTTTTTCTCTTTGGAGCTGTTTTATTCCAGAGGCCGTAACTTGGGCATACGATATCATTTTTTGGCAAATGAGATATCATCGGAAAGCTGATTTTCTCATCTTTCCAGTGGTGTGGGTCTCATCACTTCTTTTTTCCGTTGGTGCATTCTACAACCAGTTGAAGACAAAGGGGCTATTTTCAGTCTCAAACTCATAACTTTTGATCAGTTTCTCCGTTTTTCGCAATCTCAGCGGCGTTGGAACCGTATTTCAGAACTCTTCAATTTCATCCATGCAATTTTTCTAGATTTCACTCCAGGTATATTTTATTCAGTTATTTGTGTTTTCACACTCTAGTGGATTACCTGGACATATTTTCTCTTAAATTTTTTTTGTTTGCATGGGATGCTTTGTTTTTGGCTTTTCTTCATGTATTTCCAGCATTTTGTCTTTTGAGGACATTTTGAGCATCATTTGTAAGCAATCTTTTATGTAAACGCACTAAAATAAAGTGCCACACTATTGTACATGCATCTTATGGGGATTTTGCACATAAGGTTGTGCCATATTTTGTACTCGCACTGATATTATAAAGTGCCATGAGGGGTTGTGTAGTTTGCCTTTGTTTTTCCATCACATCCTTATCCAGTGAGTATCCCTCCATGACGACAGTGAATCTATACCATGGGGGGTTGTGTAGTTTGCCTTTGTTTGCCATCACACCTTTGTCCAGTGAGGTTCCCTCCACGATGACCATGGATCCATATGATTACAGCCTCATGCATGTGTGCTTTGTTTTGCACACCACTTTTTCAATTGCAGGTGCTATTTTGTGAAATTTCAGATGTTGTTTTTTCTTCCTCATGCACTACAGCGTGTTACACATCATTTCAGTGGATTTGTCAGACTCTCCCAGTTCAACATTATGGGGGGGTATTATATTGTTCGTGCTAATTCTTCCTTGGTTTCGCCTTGGAAGGAATCTTCCATTCTCAGTTGATTAGTGTTTCAGACTATTGGTTCTTGTGCCATCTGTATCTTCATTCCAGGTGTTTGCTTTTGTTTGCCATCTGATTCGAGTAGTGTCGTATGGGCACTTATGTAGATTATTGTCTTCTTGTTCATGATCATCCTATTTTCAGCGGAGGTTCTTCAGCACCATAGAAGTCATCTTTCAACAGTTGTTTGCAACTTCTTCTTCTTCAGTGATGTTCTTTTTGGCCTTCTGCATCTCTTTTTGGAGTCGAGCTTTTTCCCATGAGGTTTTCTCTATTTTCTCCATTTTACAGAGATTTGGTTGTATTTGGGTACCTGATTTGGCCTAGTTGTCGGGACCCATGTTTGCCTTCTTGCATTGTTACCTTTGCTTTTTTGCATTTGTTTGTAGCTGCACTGTTGCTCATTTTAAGGGGGGGGTGTTAGAGTAAAGGTCTTAACTTAATTATGTTGATTAAGTTACCTTTATTCCCTTCTTAAGATTTCACGTTAGTTTGCATAAAGTGACATTTAATAATTATATTAATTATTAAATGTTATCCTATTAGGGCTCCTATTAAGGATTTTTCTATTAGGGTTTTATTAGGGTTTGCATGGTCTCCTTTCTATAAGGATTGATCCCATTGTATTTCATATCAATTCATTCTCTCATTCTCTTTGATATATACATTTTTAGTTTTCAGAGAACTCTTGCTTGTTTGTCTCCATCACTTCTTTTGTGATAGGTTATTTGCATGCAAGTGATCTTCGGGGTTTGTGGTGTTGTATTTTCTCAACTTCTACATTTTCTTGGGGAAAATTAGAAGAAACTCAAGAAGATATCACCAGGTTGAGGATAGTCATTGTATTTTTCTAGAATTCATTTGTGAAATCAGATTTGTACTTCCAGGTTTGAAAATCATATTTTAAAGCAACATCTCATCAGATTTCATTTTTAGTCTTGTGCATTTTTAGAATTTAATTTCCAAATTTTAGACTTGGCTTCACAAATTCTTTATAAGGGAATTGTTTATAACTGATGGAAAATTCTTGATGGATTTGGACAAAGATTATATTTGCAAGGTTTCAATTTTAACCCTAATGATCAGTTTGTAATAGATTTGGGAGCCATAGCTAGATAATATCAAAGGTGTTGGTTGTTTTTTACCGTAACCAAGTTTATCTTTTAGACACATAGCATATAAAATCTCAGATAATACTGCTTTACAATACCATCAATCTATATTCTAACACAATACTACTTATCAAATTTTTATATGAACATAGTCACCTATAACCTCACTCAAGCATTTTAATTAATTCTTTGAATTAAAGCCAAAATGAGAATTACACACACCATAACAGTGAGATGAACAGAATAACCCTTGATCATTTTATTCAAGATAATAATATATTCATACAATGGAGATACATGACCTTGAAATGAGTAATTTTCATTCAGATGCTAGTACTCTCTTGAAAATTAAGTACCCTTGAAACTAAAACCTACAACTGAATGACATCAAACCTAAGAATAGTATCTTCACTATAATATCAGGCTCTTTACAAATTCGCTCTGCAACTTCAGTTAGACTCGACCTAAAGATATCTAACTTGCTAACCCGTATTTCTAGTCCTGAAATCCTTCTTATAGGGAAAATAAAGGAGCAACAAGCATCAGACCAGAAATACACCTGTCACTGGTCACTTGGAACGCCTTATGACATTTCAAAAATTGGTTACAACAGCTGAGTCTCTAGAGAATCTTCTTGTTCATCCCGTCCACTGGAGAATAACTATTGCATTTGCCAAACTTTGAAATCTTGCACCAAAATTGCCACCAAGACATAGCCAAAATTTGTTATAACCATAACCGCTGAGCTGTTAATTGTTGGTTGTAGACTTTGTCCTATTCTTGTTCAGTTAAGTACTTTTCTACCCATCCTTGATATTCCTCATCCGTTGGCCAATTAAAATTTACCACCTCATTTACCTTGGCACTGTAAGGTGTATAGTTTATTGCTACTTGATCCGCCTCCCTTTTAAAAGATTCCAAAAATGTGCTAGTGTTAATGATTTTGTCCATACTACTCATCAACATGTCATAAACTGAGTCATCACAAATCAATTTGATTTGTGCATTGATAATTTCATCTACACTGTCCTGCCATTGCTGCAATGATCTAACATTTCCTTGGGCATCTACAATATTTGGTAAAGATGTGTCACTCCAGTCATCAAAACTCTTTACCAACTCTTTAATCCTCCTACTGAAATCATCAGGTAAAGCCTGGAAACCTTGCAGTGACTTCACAAAGTCTTGAGTAGGCCTTAATTGTTGAGGCCTATTAGTTGCATTTTGAGAATTTCATTTCCAGATTTTGTTGTGCAAGTTGAATATTATGATTTTAGGAGTCTAACAATTGGAAATCGTAGTAAAATCAAAATTTAATAATTTATGGAATTAACATTTGAAAGTATTTTTTGGGGTCATTAACTTCAGACTATCTTCTCTTTTGCAGGGGTGGTTGCATGCCGAATTTTTTTGGGTGTAAAATATCATAATTATTATATTTTGTTACTTATGTATGATTAAAAATTATTGGAGTGTGAGTTTGATATTTTTTGAAGATCTAAATATTCAAGCTTGGTAAAGAAAAATCATGTCAGATAATATTAGTCCAGAACAAAATGAAGAGATAGTTGCTAGATTGTGGGCTATATTGAAAAGAAAGGGTGATGAGAAATGTTATTGTCCTTGCAATAATTGCAAGGGCTTAAAAATAAGAAGAATTTTAATCACAACAACTGAGAAACATTGTAGGCAGCATGGTCATGTTGAAGGGGGGCATGATTATTGCCCATTGGTAAGTTGTTCATTATATGTGTTTATATTGATTGAATTTGTAAATGTTTATATTGTTTTAACATTTGATATATATATATATATATAAAATCACTTGATCATGATCATGGTTTATTTGTCTGTCATTATTATAAAGGTGGGGCACCCTAGGGCACATGATATGAATTATCACGGCATGAAGAATGTGGTTTTGCAAGTAGAGGAACATGGAGTTGTGAATATCGAAGATGAAGTTAATGATCCTATGGAAGAAGATGATCATGCGCCAAAAAATACAATTGAAGATGATGGTACAAATACATTGTTCCATGACACATGTAGTGGCACATCTGATCATGTTGATCGAGATGACTTTGATGATGTTCATGATTTATCTGTACTTGAGAAGGCATACAAGCCCCTTTATGAAGGCTCCCAAACAACTCTTCTCTCTGTTGTATTGTTGCTGGTGAACTTGAAGGTTATGAATGGTTTATCCAACATAGAAATCTCACGGATGTTAAGGTATGTCATATATGTCATCTTTTTTCATCTATTTTAATTGTTGTTAGTTCATCGCTAGTAAATAAAGGATGAAGTATGTACCATTACTATTCTTTATATTAAGAAATTATTTTTTGTTGTAGATTGATTGGTGAATTTTTGTTACCACCATCAAATATTTTATCTCGCTCATACCGAGATTTATCTGGCATTATGAAAGATATTGGAATGAAGTATCAAGCAATAGATGCATGTCCCAATGATCATATTATATATCATAAACAACATGAATTTTCAACAGAATGCTCAGAATGTCATATTAGTAGATATCAAACAGATCAATTAACAAAAAAGGTGCCTTACAAGGTTCTTCGTTATATTCCCATTATTCCACGTATGCAACAATTATTTAGGTGCGAAAGCTTAGCGCAATTTATGGATTACCATGCACATAATAGAAGTGGAGATGAGATTCTTCGAATTCCTGCGGATGGTTCTGCATTTAGGGACATGGAGGAAAAATGGCCACACTTTAAAGAAGAACCTCGTAATCTTAGGCTTTCATTGGCAACGGACGGTGTCAATCTATTTGGAGAGCTAAGATCTATTTACTCGGTGTGGCCTGTTTTTGTTATCAACAATAACATTCTTCCATGGATGTCAATAAAGAGGGAGCACATAATGTTGGCAGTGATTGTTCCAGGTATTTTCTTACATCAATTTTTTTTAACGTAGTAGCATCTCATTTGTCTTATTTGTTGCATAATGACTTATATGTTTTTTCATTTAATAGTCATGTACATGAATTTATATATTGCAGTAAAATGGTTATAATAATTAAGTAATGTTTATGTTCATTCAACTAGGTAAGTACCAAGTTAAAGATATGAATGTATATATTGAGCCTCTTATCGACGAGTTACTAAAGTTATGGAATGGCGTTACTATGTATGACGTATCTAGACCAATAGGACAAAGACAATTTCAATTCCATGTAATGCTTGTATGGACAATTCATGATGCCCCAGGGCTAACACATTTTTCTGGTATATTATAACGTTCGACTGCATGACTTTAACAATATTTAATTTTATGAAGTAGATATCATGCATGTTTTTTAAGTAATCTATTCATTATATATAATTATAAAAATTGACATATTTAATCCAATTATATATGATTTGTAGGTTTTCAAACAAAGAGAAAATTTGCATGTCCAATTTGTAGTCCAAAGATGAAATCTCGCCGTTCAACAAGTTTAGGAAAGCAGGTGTTTGATGAGTATAGGCACTTCCTCCACATAAATCATAAGTATCGAACTACTGAAAAACATCTTTTCAATGGGAAAGAAGAGACTACATCAAAACCACGAAGAATGACACCTCGCCTATGGAATTTGGAATATAATAGAATTAATCGTCAAGGTTATACATCAGATCAAATTGTTTATCTATCATTTATGATATGTTTTGAATTTATATTTTTATATTGTGTTGAGTTTTGTCATGCTGTAATTGACAATGATTGTTGTTAATTTGTTTAACTTATATGCTTCATGAAGTTCGTTAAGGCATTAATGGTCTGCTTCCACAGGGACTGAAAAGTTATCCTAGATAATTTAGTAGGTTTTCCTATTATGAGCAGCTACAAATTGTGCATTTGTTTGATACAATGCATATCAGAAAGAATATGACAGAAACATTATGGAAAATATTGGATGGAAGACATGAGAAAGAAAAAAATGTCAAAATTTGTAGTGACATTCAGGAAGCCAGTCATGCAATGAAAAATGTCATTCAATTAAATAGCGATGGAGACCAAATTAATATAAGTGCCCTTCCTTGGTTATTAACAGAGTAGCAAAGCAATGCTATAAAACAAGTCATACGAAAAATTCGATTTCCCATAGGATTTACTGCAAACATAAACTATATCATAACAAAGAAAGGTGAATTTGGGTCAAGGATGAAAACACATGATTGTCATACCTTCATTAAGGTAATTATTCTGGTATATTATATATATATATAGATGTATACTGCATGTACTTTTCAGTGTATTATGTTTACTACTTTTGGAAAAATATTAATGAAAAGATCATTTTATAATTGTTGCAGTACATTCTATGTCTATCTCTCCCAGACAACTTCGACAACAATGTCAAGCAAGTTATATTTGATCTTGGAAAATACATGAGGTAAGTAGTGATATTTGTTCAATTCGTTGTATATTTTTGTTAAATCTCGTTAATATATTTGTGCCTTGAATCACTTGTAGATGGCTGTCATCTAAAGCACTCCATAAAGAAGATATAAATTATTGGAAGAGAAAAATTCTTCGTCTAATGTGTGAAATGAAAAAGTGTCTACTTTCGACATTTTTCAATGTACAAGAACACTACCTCATACACCAAGTTGATGAGATTGAATTATGTGGACCTGTACACACAACGTCAATGTGGATTGTTGAGAGGCACTTGAAATTTTTGAAGGCTTTGGTTAGACAAAAAGCACATCTCGAGGGTTCTATGGTGGAGGGATACATGGTATACCAGACCATGGTGTACATTACTGAATATCTTCCTAAGTTTGTAACAAAGATCCATGTAGATCTCATTTGGGATTCCAACTCCATTAAAAAAATTGAAGGGGAGTACCTGATGGGGAAAGGTAGATTGAGGAGAGTGACAGGTAATTATAAGATGGTCATGGAGATTAATTAGAATACATTTTATATTTGGTTTTTATGTATATTGTACTTATTTAATTATTAATCTTCAATATTCATCAATTGTAAATTAAGGTCGTATACTGTGGTAATTAACTAATTATACATTGTTTGTGAATTTCAAATTTTTTTGAAACAGTTGGTTGAGAGTGGGATGCACTACATTTGTACATCGCAAACAATCTTGATTGGATGATGGTATGGATTGAACGATGCCAACAATTTGGTCGCACATTAACATGGGAAGGTCTGGCTTCATTGGTTAAAAAAGCTCATCGTAATGGAGATTCCAATGTTACACCAAAAGAAATTGATTTAGCATATGGTTTAAGAGATAAACAAGTATGTATAAATATATTAATCACCCATATTATTTAATTATTTTTAATTATATTGATGTATATATATGTTGAGATTTTTTTTTCTTTGCATACATTCGACCAAGAATAAATATGTTTATTAACTGACGATATTGCAATAAGTTTTACATGTTTGACATATTGCAGGTGAAACACCACAAGGCTATGTGGTGCAATGGTCATAAATTTCAAATCAAAAAGTTGGATGACACAAAGAAAACTTGTGATTCTGGGATAACTGCAGTCTTCCAGGTGACTAATGATTCATCTAGAAGCGACATACATCCAGAAATCTCAAAAAATCAATACTATGGGATTTTGGATGATATACTTGAGTGTGACTTTAAGTCCTTCAAATTAGTTCTGTTTGTTTTCCTATGGTATAGGCTACGATTGAATGAAAATGATCCCAAGAGAATTGTTATTGAACATGATAATAGATTTACCATGGTTAATACAAGGTATTTTGAGCGAGCTGGAAATAAGCCCTATGTCCTTCCAAGCCAATGTGAGCAAGTATCTTACTCAGAGGTTCCAAGTAAAGCGGTTTGGTCATATGTTGTTAGACATGATCCAAGAGGAAGGCCGATAAATTATAATGTGGTGGAAGAAGAAGATACTGAAGAAATAGAAGATGATGTAGATGATGATTAGGATCAACAGTTAGTTGATGATGTGCCTAACAAAGATGTCGAAGAAGAGGAACTAGATCATGATGATGTAGGAGTTAATTTTCATGAAGATGATATCCATGTGGATGATGACATTATCGAAACTGATATCAATGACGATGATGATGATATGACCAATCCTTACAATGTTGAATCTAGATCGGATGATACAGACAAAGAGTTGGATGAAGAAGAAGATCAATGACATTGAAATGTATGAGTTATGTGATTGTATTATCTATTTGATATTAATTTCTTGATAGAATTATATTTGACTTATGTGGTTACATAATTAATTTATGATGTTTTTAATTTTAATTATATTAGAATATGTTCAGTTAACAATGTAAAAAATAAAATGGATAAACCAAAAGATGAAAGCGTGAGACCACTGCCTTGTTGGGTGTATGGAGTCTAATGAAGATCTATAAAAGTGTAATCTATGATGGCAATAATTCAAAGTGTTTGGCACACAGATGTAGTTTATAACTTGTATAAATGTGCAAGTAAATGACTGAAAAACTCTACTTGAGATAGAATGACAATCCTAGTTACGTGATTCTTCTTATTGATCCAATTAATACTCTTCAGTTACTGTGATTGAATAGAAGGGTTTAATATTTACTTGAAAGAATCAAATAATCACATCACACAAATACAACAAATGTGTATCGGTAAACTGAATATATTTATATGCTTCATATATCAATTTAGACAACAAAAAAGCATCAAAATGGAGACAACTAGATAACTGTATAATTCCAAAAACAACTGATACCAAGATTAAGCCACAAGTTCATACATCTTCATTAGATTCATCAAAATTCATACATGCATCTGAGTCTTTTAAAGGAAAGTTTCATTGCAAACTATCTATTGCATCTTTCTCCTATCCGCCTATATCTATTTTACATTATGAAACAGATATAAATATATCAAAATTGTGAAAGGGCGCGTCCTTTGAGAAATGTATTTTGCTTAACAACAATAAAAAACTAGAAATTATTCTCTACTAAGCCATAAATAGATGTTTTGATAGATAATCTCAGTAAGTTGGCCGCTTGTGTGTATCAACATCCTCCAGTGCATTCCTTATGGCTATCTCCATTTCGAACATCTTCTCATTCTATTCACATGCCCTGTCCATTTTTAAATCATTTCCTGTGGCTGTCTCCAGAATTGTTTGCATCATCGTCTGACATTCCTTCATCCATCCTATGGTAATAGACACTATTTTACTCCTCTTCGGTTAAGTACTTGTCCACCCATCTCTGATACTCTTCATCCATTGGCCAACGAAAATTCATGACCTCATTCACCTTAGTATTGTAAGGTGTGTACTTCACTGCAACCTAATTGGCTTCCCTTTTAAAAAACTCTAAGAATGTGTTGGTGTTAATTATCTTATCCATACTATTTATGAGCAAATAATAGTTTGAATCATCACAAACCGATTTGATTTGTGCATTGATAACTTCTTCTGCCCCATCCCGCCACTGTTGCAATGTTTTAACATTTCCTTGTGCATCAATAATGTCTAGAAAAATTGTATCATTCCAGTCATCAAAGCTCTTTATCAGTCCCTAATTCTTCTACTGAAATCATCAGGTAGGGCCTAAAATCCGCTCAATGATTTTACAAAGTTTTGAGTAGGCTTCAATGACTGGGGCCTATTGTCCGCATCAAATCTAGAAGCTTTGTACATAATATCTAGATCGTTGGCCCTAGGGATCCATTCCTCAGCCAAAGGAAAAACTATTTCCCGATCCCTATTGATATTTTTTATTCCATCCAAGAATAAAGAATACAAAGAATGTACAGATGGTAATTTACCATCAAAATTTTCATTAAGATGCCTCAAAACTGTGTCAACCACCTCACTTTGTTTGGAAATTGCATCATCCTCACTTGCGTTTAAGAGAGCCTACAATTCTGTGATCCTATTCAACATTTGCTTCTTGGTGGGATCCATAGAATATTTAACTTCTTCTTCAACTGGCCTTGGTATAGGACTGAGAGCAGGTACCTGAATGGGGGACCCCGGAGTTGAAACAATTGGAGTAGTATGGGGGACCAATCCTGCAATAAAAGGTAATGCTTTGATACCAGGAACACTGAAGGATTCTCTCACCTGCCCATATTTCAACCTATCTACTTCAGATTGTAGCTCAACATTCCTTTGCTGCATCCTACTATATTTTACAATTATCATATTGTATTTCTCCATCAGACTCTTCTTTTCAACCTCTTCTCTCTCAGCTATCTTTTGGGCCAATTTGGCCACATTCACTGTCAGGTTTGTAGCTTTTGTTGTTGAAGTTTCAAAAGCTCTCTTGATGATTAGCCCTCCCCTTAGGTGTGGGATAATATTAGTTACATTTGGATTTTTGCCCTGGGGTACCAATGCCCATATGGCCAGAGTTTCATACTCCTCACTAAAGGCAGAGTCCTGCAGAGCTTCCTTAACCTCTTCTTCACTGTTTTGTATAGGGTGCTTGGACTATAAGATAGAATTGAATGCAACCGCATCAACTATGTCCCATTCAGGCAAAAGTAAGACACCAGCCTGAGTCACAAGTCTTCTTCCCTCCTCAGGAGTGATGCCTTTGAATTCTTCCATTAATTCATCCTTGACCTCATCATCATTCTCCTGCTCAGACCTATCAAGTCTCGATTCTCTCCTACTCTTGCATTTGTTCTGATACTCTTCTAGTTTCATCCTCCAAACTAGTTGCAAGAATACAAGAGTCTTTACAAATGCATCATCATCCAAGAATGCCTTGTAGGCCTCCATCCTGGCATCTTGTACACATTGCCCCTTTACATCCATGTTAGAAAGCATCAATTGTGTTGATCTAGGAGGGGAAGGGATACCAACCTGCATGTCTTGATCTCTCACAATTATCTCATCCATCAGAGTTTCCTGCGTTTCCTCAACTTTCTACCTCTTAGGGCTTGGCTCTGATGGTAACACTGCAGGATCACCTCTTGGTGGTGAATCTAGATCCACAATCCTTATCCCTCTGGGTGCTCTGATCCTTGGACCCAACTGTGATGATGCTTGCATGACTTGTTTTCCCTTCTTATCCGCTTCATCCTCATCACTACTCGCATTCCTCTTTCTCTTGTATAGAGGCCTGTCAACTGGTGGCTGATAAGCTAGCCTTGTTTCTTCAGGCCTCACATCCGGTCTTTCTATACCAAAATCTAATTCCAAATTGACCCTCTTGGTCATCAAGGTGCCCATGATATTTTTGAAATTATCCATTAAGAAGTCTATTCTCTTGTGAAATGGAGTGAACTCCATTAATGGATCATATTTTCGATCCATTTTATGTATTATAGCTTGCAAATTTTCATATGCAATCCATTTTTCTTTATTCAACTCCTGCCTATTCAAATCAAACTCATTTCTGATTATGTCCTCAAGAAAGTTGAATTCATGTGCAAATTTGCCACCTTTAATTCATTGTCTAAACAATGCAAAAAATCCCTTAGGGTTATGCTGTCCCTTAGGACCATTCCTCAAATTGAAGTCATCAAAAAACCTTCTGAAGTGGACCCATCCTCCCTTGGAACAGACAAAATCAGAAACAACAGTGTAGTCAGGGAACAAAGTCCCTTTTCCTTTCTTTGTTAGGTTGTCCTCATGAATACAGCCTAGTTGCCACATTACTTCGAAAAACCCCATCCTTGATGGTACATTAAAGGGGAGGATATGAGGGGTTCCTTTGAAACCATACACCCTCAAGACAGTGCTTACAGGGTACAAGATGATATCACCCCAATTGTGACACACTTTTAAATTAGGCTTCCTCACCTTCGGTCAGAGGAAGTCATGCAAATCTTAAAGGACTCTTGGAACATTTACCACCAAGCGAGCCCTGAGTTTGGAGGCAAAGCAGTTATCAAACTGCACAAAGCTGGCACCTCCCCTGTTGTAAGATAAATCTGCATTCCACACCTATACTGGTAACCTTTCTCCATTCACCTCTTGCCTCAACTCCATGTTTTCTAAGAAGAAAATAACATTCTTGTACAGGAACATATGCATCAACAGGGAGTACCAAAAAAAAGGAGTGCCTGTATCCCCCACATGCAACTTCATCAAACCCTCATGCATCTTCTCTGACAGGAATGATGCAAAGTCATATACCACAGAGAAGTTGGGATGCTGAATCTGGGCTCCCATAAACATGTACACAACTGGCATCACACTATTAGGGCTGAACCTTAAAATCTGGCACAATGAATAAAATGTTTGCAGGAAGTGACTGGAAAAACAACTTAGCCTGAAAGGCTCCTGGTCATTTGGGCTGATAAGAATTGTTGAACTGCCCGCCCTGGCCAGGTGAAGAGGAAGCAACTTCAATATGAAAAGAGGCTTTAACCTTTTGTACTCCTCCTTCATCTCCTCAAAATCTATTTGGACTAAGAAAGGGCTATACTCAGTCAAATAAAAAATTTGCTGAATCTCATCTACATTTAAGCTTAGTAGAATTCCACCATCATTATCCCTTATGACCCTTGTCACAGGATCATACCGTGCTGCCATTGCTCTGAGCAAGTCAACATCAGGGAACACATTTGGCACTATTATTTTCCCCTTGTCATATCTCTAGGCATTAGAGAAGGAGTGAGGTAAGTTTCACTATCCATACCACAACCTAAACATTTCAAAACCAGTCATAGGAATCTTGTCATCCACAATGTTATAATTTTTGCACAGTAGACCTTTGCCTAGGGTGTTTCCATTCATTAAAACCAAACCACTCTTCCTGTCATTTGTTGACAATGGGAGTTGATCCAGGAAGTCATCATACAAATTCCTCTGCAAATAATCAACATGGCGAGAGTGTTGCTTCGGTGGTGCCATCTTGAACAACTAGGGCTTCTTTTAAAAAATCAAATCCTTGAAGAAACTAGGGGTACCCAGAACACAAAAATACAACACAACTGTGCAATTCCAATAATTCAAACGAACTAGTAACCCTACGACAATAATTAACAAAATCTCTTGACCAACACAATAGAACCGTTCACAAAGACAGAGTAAAATTAACCCAACAGTTTAGAAAATAACTCACGGGATTTCACGCCTTGTAGAGAACCAAACTTCACGGTGATCGCTCAAATTTTTTTATCTCTGGCTTTGAACTGCTTGGAAAATACTTGAATGCTTTTGTGATGAAGATAGAAAAAGAGCAGATACTTTATGTTGATTGAATTGAGGCAGTAGACGTCTCGTTCGCCATTAAATCTCATTTGCATGCTACCCCAATGACTCCGATCGCATTTGATGCAAATTTAAACTTCAGCCGTTGATCTTTTATTTTTGTTAGATCATCGAATGACCATCTTCAAAAACGCTAACGAAATCTCCATGTCAGCATCGAGGGTCCACCGCAAAAGCAACGCCAAAGGAATACACGTGGTGCCTGCCCGTGATATCACGATCACTAAACATCCTGCATCTTTGGATCACGTGATGGCGGGCAACCGTTGATTCCTACCATTGGCGATCGTGCTCAATCACAACAGTCAGCAACACCAAACATAACCATCAAGCAAATTTTTAGCAAGATTATAACATCACCATTGATCTCGAGCATGTGCATCTCGCAGCTATTTTAGTAACCCACTTTATAACGTATTTAAGTCCGACACAAATATTAAACGCTTTATTAATCCCTTTTCGGCATCGACATCTTGGGACACATGGCGCTCGCCCGTGATATCACAATCACCAAACAATCAATGATGATGTCATCACGAGATCACGAGGAGCGGTCAGGATCAATCGTAGGAAGATCGATGGTCATTAAAAACACAACAGTCAGCAACACCAAACATAACCGTCAAGCAAATTTTTACCAAGATTATAACATCACCGTCGATCTTGAGCACGTGCATCTCGCAGCTGTTTTAGTAACCCACTTTATAACGTATTTAATTTTGACACAAATATTAAACGCTTTATTAATCCCTTTTCAGCATCGACATCTTGGGAAACGTGTTGCTCGCCCGTGATACCCAATCACCAAACAATTAGTGGTGATGTCTTCACGAGATCGCGGGGAGCGGTCAGGATCAATCATAGGAAGATCGACGGTCATTAGAAACACAACAGTTAGTAGCACCAAACATAACTGTCGAGCAAATTTTTACCAAGATTATAACATCACCGCGATCTCGAGCACGTGCATCTCACAACTATTTTAGTAACCCACTTTATAACGTATTTAAGTCCGACACAAATATTAAACGCTTTATTAATCCCTTTTCGGCATCGACAACTTGGGCAGCGTGGCGCTTGCTCGTGATATCGCAATTGCCAAACAACTAGCGGTGATGTCATTGCGAGATCGCGGGGAGTGGTCAAGATCAATCGTAGGAAGATCGACAGTCATTAAAAATACAACAATCAGCAGCACCAAACATAACCGTCGAGCAACCTTTTACCAAGATTATAACATCACCATCGATCTAGAGCACGTGCATCTCACAACTATTTTAGTAACCCACTTTATAACGTATTTAAGTCTGACACAAATATTAAACGCTTTATTAATCCCTTTTCGACATCGACAACTTGGGACACGTGGCACTCGCTCGTGATATCACAATCGCCAAACAACTAGCAGTGATGTTATTGCGAGATCATGGGGAGCGGTCAAGATCAATCGTAGGAAGATCGACGATCATTAATAACACCCCCTGCAAAATAAAACAACTATTAAAAAGTCAGGCAGAATAACCTTTTTGCGTGTGCAGATTGCACGACCGTCGGATGAAGTGATTTCAATCTTGACCGTTTCTTGTAGACCTCACAAGGTTTCTGCTAACATCACAAATATGGTGCGAGGCGTGCGAGATTCTACCATCTGTCATATTTGATGGTGGGGACCAATTTTGCTCGCTGATCGATTATGAAGGCTGATATCGACAGTTGTTTCCGTACCGACGCATCATGGCTGTTCCTCGCTGACCTCGTGCAATTAAAACTGCAATTTCAATAATGCTACGAGGTGTGTGATTTGCTGATGCGTGGACCCTGATGTTGTGTGCTGATAAAAAAGGTGGGGCCCATTTTCGTGCTAATGTGGTGTTCGGTTGGTGAATATCCTATCCATTTGGTGATTGGAGGGAGAACGTGGCATTTTCAAACTGTTTTGACTAAGTCTGAGCCACTCTCCTGGCCAACGTTGCGATTGATCAACGACTCATATTTAAAAATAAATTGGTATTGTACGATAGCCGTTTTATCTCATGCGAGTGAATAGTAATGGCCGAGTTCGACTCTGCCTGCATAATTAAATGCTAAAATTTGCGAATTACTATTTTAGTTCTGTATCTCTACATTGAGGAATAATTGCTTGGTATTGAGTGAAGCAAGCTGTGGTTACAATTTCTCAATTTCGCTGCCCTGGATGTTCTACGATTGAAACTGTAAGTAGCACATATGCCTTTCTTTGAAATTCATAATATTTTATGGTTGCTTGCTGGGCAATTCATGATTGTTTCCTGTCTCTGTTCTTGAAGAATTGATTGAATAGATTCGCTTTTAGAGCTTGTCTAGATAATTGCTAAGGTTTTTTGAATATTGAAGAATTTTCTATTAAGGCTAAAGGAGAAAATTGTAATTATTTTCTATCTGAAAATAAGCAAACCCTAGTTCGAATTATCATTAGTCTAGTATAAATGGCACCCAAGGCCCGAAGTTTTGGTTCTGAAACCACTACCAGGTCTTTATCCCAAGATTTATTGATTTGTTACAACCCTCTACTAGCAAGAAGCAGGAGGGAAAGGTTTTGTTCTATGGGCCTCGAATCTTGGAAGGATTGATAGACAAGCAATGTGCAATTCAAGATGCCGAGTTACCATACATCGGGTGGCAGTTGTTTTCCAATTGGTTTGGGAACAAGAATTTGTCGGTTCCTTTGTGTAACCCTGGAGGTTAGACTTGGGTAAATTGGTGGTTCCTAATGTTTATATGGATGTAGATCTTTTAAAGGACATTGCTGCTAGATATGACCCTGTGGCCCGAATTGTTAGAACACATGCTGGTGTGTAGATGATTAAGATAACCAAAGAAGAAATTGTAGAGATTTTCAAATTGCATGAATAGAGTCAGGATATGGTTCCTATTGACTTGGAGGTTTTCAGACAAGAATATGGAAATACTAGAGGTTTGTTCAGAACATCCTTGTTAATACCTCATTTGGCAGTCTGAGGAAGAGGAAAAAATCAGAAGAAGGTAGTAATTGGCAGGAATGAGCCTGAACCTTTTCCTGTGGGCTATTTCGCCAGTTATTTCAAGAAGACTATTTGTGCTTTATGTCAAGTTCTAGGAGTCAGCTTAAAGAAAACCTTGCCTACCGATATTATGTATATGGCAGTAAATCTCCAACATCCAAGTTTTAATGTAATATATGATTTTGCCACTTATTTGGAAAAGAAGATGCACACGGGTCTGGTAGCCCTAAAGGAGGGGAAAAATTGGGTTGGATTCAGATGGTATTCCTTGTTAATCCACATGTTTCTGTATAGGGGTCAGACTGTGCTTGAAAAAGATATGAAATTAAAGAAGAAGGAAGGAAACATTGAAATACCTATCCAATATTGGACTAGGATTCTTGACATGCATGATCATGAGTTTGATAATGTAACTTTCCATAATGTCTTTGGATCTAAATTAAGGGAGGCTCTGGTTCGTGACCCCCCAAGAATCCCAAAAGAAATTCATGACTTCTTGAGGCCGATGGAGAGAAGGTCTGAATTGAACATAATGCACAATTGGGGAGACATTTTCCGCTATCGTAATACCATAGTTTTTGTTGGGAATTATGCCTCAACTTTTTGGTGACCCCCTTTGAAGACTTAGGCGAATTCTCTTGTTGCCTTGGCAAAGTCTTTTTCTCTGGTGGAGGCAGAACCAAAATGGAACTTGGCATTGTTCCGTTTGCCTTGTTTCGGGTCTTGTTCCCGTTCCGTCTTTTGCTCCGCTCCCCGCTTTGCTGGATCTTCGAAGTTTGTTCTGGCGGAGGCGGAACCAGATTGGAAGTTGACATTGTTTCTTTTGTCATGTTCTGGGTTTGTATCCGGCTCCGGTAGTTTGTTGCTCTTTGCTTGGTTCTGGCGGAGGCAGAACTAGTTTTGGAAGTTGGCAATGTCTGTTTGCCATGTTCCTGTTTCTGTTTCTGTTCTGACTCTGGGTCCGACTCCTACTTGTGTGATCTGGTTCCTCTGGATGTTTGGATTCTCCTTGGGGAGTTTTCCTCCGCTTTTTCCAAGTTCTGGATTGTTGTTTCTTGTAGTTGGCGGAGGCAGAACCGGAACCAGATTGGTTCCTGATCTTGGACTTTTGGTAAAGTCCTGTTTCTGTTCCTGTTCCGTCCCCGACTCCGATTCCGATCTTTTGTGCTCCCGTCTTGGTTTGACCCCGGGTTGACTTTACCCGGTCAGTCTTGTTTCTGATGTGTTCCTCTTTTCCGCGGGCGGACGCGGAACCGAATTGGTTCCTGAACCTGTAATTTCGGTAGAGTCATGTTTCAAATCCAGTTCCGTCTCCGACTCCGACTTCGGCAGTGTGCTTGTTCAGTGGAGTCCTGTTTCGACTCCTGTTCCGACTCCGACTCTGGCAGTGTGCTTTTTCGGTGGAGTCCTATTTCGACTCCTGTTCCGACTCCGGCTCCGGCAGTGTTAGGTTTGGCATTGAATGCCTGGGCGGCTCATTGCAAGGAGATCTATTAGATCCGACTAGATGCGTGATTTGCGGATGGACTTCATTGTTGTGTTTGACTCTTTTGAGTCTGTTACTTATAGATGAGAGATGTATTATTTCTTATGAGCCATATGCCATGTTTGAAGTTTGACGGGTCTGCAAGACTAGTGGGTTGCAGAGCAAGCGCGAGATGTGCGAGCTGAATGTGCAACCATGAGACTACGAGTAGGATGCACGGGTATGTGATTGCTTGAGCATGGGGCTGCAAGCATAATGCATGATGCATGGTGCGAGATTGCAGATGTTGGACTTGCAGGTTGGAGAGTCGAAGGCATGAAGGGTTTTGACGAGAGATGGAGAGGGTGTTCGAGCAGTTTGCTTAGGCAATGTAACTGTGAAAACTCTATCTCTCAGATCTGGGCATGGGAATCATTGGAGGCCGAATGACTGGGCTGGCCATGAGGCTGGTTGTGATAGTCATCTGTGGAGCAGAGAGGGATCTTGCGGTTACCTGTTATTTCTCCAGTAGAACAAGATGAAACTCCTGTATTGGTTTTGAGCCTGATATTGTATTGTAACTGGTTTTGTTGCTGAATACAACAATGGCTCGAAATTATGGAGTGTGGGGTTTTTTACCTGAAAGGGTTTTCCCCACGTATATCTTTGTGTCTTCTTTTGCCTTTCATGGTTTCTGGTTATGTTGAATCTGTTTCTTGTTGCATTCATTTCTCTTAGAGGATCAATGGGGGATCAACTGTGCTTGTTTCCGTTTTATAACATAGTTGGTTGTGTCTTTGTTGTGATTTTGGATTGAAATCACTAAGGCACTACTGTCTTAGATGCTAATCTTGATGACAGACTGAATCCGTATCCCTGACAGTTTTTAGGGTTTTTGACACTAATGTCAATCGAAAGGTTCTGCCAAGGGAGGTGCCCCTTAGAATTGGATTTTTGGAAATCATGAGGCAGTTGGGGGGGGCTCAGGAACTACACTTTCCAGCTGAACAAAAGAAATGTTCTTTCTTCCCTGAATATACAACATTTGTCGATTTTTTTATGGCAAAGGGAGGATGAAAGGAGTTGCATCAATTACTTGGGCCTTATAGGCTAAGGACTATGCGCCCTGGGAATCATGATCCTGAGGGTTTTATCTCTCAAATGAAGGCAAAACATCGGACATGAGCTTTTGTCCAAAACTTCTACTTTCCTGAGGACATCATCAGGAATATTTTTGATTTGGAATTACAAGATGATAGAAAGGCACTATACATTGCCTACTCTAAACTGGTAAAAAGTAAGTAGGAGAAAATACCTAGTTTCAATCCCATACCTAATGGTAAAGATGAGTTTAGTAGGGCAATGTATGCTATTGATAATTTTGAGAGCTTGGTTGGGGTTTTGAAAGATGAAAGGGTTGTGGAAGAAAGGGGAAAATCATAAACCATCGAGGAGTACCCTGAGGTAAAGGAAGAGGAGAGGCCTACTTATCAGCCCCAAAAGAAGTTAAGGGTTTTTTCTAGAAGAAAGGGAAGTAGGGCTAAAGATGTTGCTAAAAATATTGCACCATATTCTTCAAGGAAGTCAGTACCAAATTTTGTTGATTTGGATTCTCCTCCAAGTTTTTCAGAATAGGCTTTCCCACCATCACCAAAGAGGCAGAGGGTTGAAAGGGTAAATATTGTTGATTGTGATGGTGATGAGGATGATGACATTATTGTCACTCTAGATGAAATGCATCCTGAGATGCCATTGAACCCAATTGACATTGCAACAGGTTCAGGTACAGTTTCTTTGAGGTTAGGAAAAGATGAAATCAAAGGAATAACAAGCAATGATGACTTGAGAATAGAAGCCTGTAGAGAGTTCATGATGGATGATTCTTTTATTCAAATCGGTGCTTTTAAAGATTTTGTGTGGAGAGAACATACTGCATTATATGCTGAGAAGGTGGCACATGAGAGAAGTCTGCATCCAAAGCTCCCAGAAAAGGTAATTCAAGCTAAGGTCAGAGAACAGATGAGAGAAAGATTCAAAGCAATAACACCAGAGCAGGGCCAAGAATTGGTAGAAAAAAGTGGAGTATTGCTACTCCCAGAATGGGATATCGCTGATGCTGTGGTGTTTGACACAATAAGAAGGGCTAATAAGCCACTTCTTGCTACTGAAGAAGAGGCTACATTGGCACTCAAGGGATTGACCTTTAGTGAGGAATGGGATGCATTGGCAATCTGGTCCCTATCTACTGGCTCTAAAAATCCAATTGTTGTAGACCCTTCTGACTTTAGTGGTCACTTGGTTGTGAGGAGAGTTGCTGACACCCCAACATTGGAAGCTGTTGATATGGTCGTGAATGTTGCCAGATTCACCAGAGCAACTATTCAAGATTTGACCAAGGAGCGGGATACTCTGAGAGGCCAATATAATGACATTATTATTGAATATAATAAGAGTCAACAAAAGGTAGCAGAGTTAGAAACTGAATTGGCTTTATTGAGGCAACAAATGGATACCATGAGATCTCAAAAGCAAGCCAATTCTAGCCACACTGTTCTCGACCCACTAGTAGAGCAGTCTCAACCTCCTGCACAAAAATAGTCTTTGGCTATTGCTCCATATAATATGGGACAAGTTCCTATCGCTATTGAGAGGGCTACTAGCCCTGGAGGGGGACTTTCTAGGGAGAAACTGATTCATCAGGTTGAAGAATATAAGGAGATGGTAAAGCAAATTTGGGATGCAACAGGGAGAAACAATGAACTAATAGTGGACACTGTTTTGAAACATTTAAATAGAACGGTCCAGAGTAAGCTAAACAGTGTTCATGCAAATTATGTCCTAATGTTGCAAGCACTAAAAATGTTTCCAAGGGATAAAGAATTGGCCATCTCATTGCTAAAAAAATGGAGCCCTAGAATGGAGAAGTTGAGATTCATGGCAGTAGGGAAAAATAGCATGGTGATAAATATCCTACTGTTATTGCAACATATCAATTGGTCAAGGGAATTGTTGAGCAGAAGTTTCAGGGATTTGTCGCCCCAATGGAATCCAAGATTAAATTTTTGAAAGATGTGTATGATGGAAAGTACCTGACCCCATTGCCTCATATTTTATATATTCAGGATGAAGTCAAACCCCTACAGGTTTGGAAGGAGAAAATGAACAATATAATGATGTCTCAAACACATGAGATATGCAAAAATGCTGACATCTGCATACTAGAGAATACATTGGAAAATTCATCTTTTGTTATAAGTTTCTTAGAGAACTTTGATAAAAAGGCCACATCGATAATGGTAAAGTATGCTCCCTATCAAAACAAGGTTGATCAGGTTGTGGCTTTTCAATGGCCTTCTGAGGAGGAGTTTGAATTATGGAAAAAGGTGTTCACTGATGAACTGGAATTATGAGTGTTATAGTCGAGAATTGCAACTTGGTCATGTATAATACAGGTCTGGCCTTAGATATTATATTCTAAAATTGCATTCTCCTTTTGACTCCAAGTACAAGGTGCTGAGGTGGAGTTAATACTATAATGGCTAAGCATGCCTTTGATGTATGGGGAGCAGCCTTTGGAGCGATGTTTTCTTTCCTCCTTATCAACTAATGATGATCTTTGTCTTATGCTCTCCTCTCACATAATAGAATTGTAACTGAATCAGGAGTTAGCGGTCCAATTACAAATGGACATGCGTACTCTCCGACTTGAAGCTTGTTGGCTCCCTTGTTTTATAAAAGGGAATTCTGGGCCGAGAGAATGGTTGGTTGAAATATCCAAGATATGAGAAATAAGAGTCTAGTGATATAGAGAGTATGAATTGTAAGTCCAAGTTTTAAATTTTTTTGAGTAAGATTGGAGAACTTTGTTAATCATGGGGTTTTCAAGCATGTTTGTATCAAACTCATGAATATTTGGAGTTTATTTTGTCTCCTATTGTGTTATGTTACATGGATTATTAATGAAATATCGATCAAAGATGATTTTCATTGATTTTCATTTGTTCTTTATTGTGAATTATGCTTAACTACAACTCTGGTTCAAAGGATCAGCTAAATGCTTCAGTTAACCAGTAAATTCATGCAATATAACAAATAAGATTCATAAAGGAGTAATAAACTCAGGTATAGATATATGGGTTGTAATGCAATTCATAATAGATCATAAGTGTTCAAAATGAAATTTACCCTGTAGTTCAGTTTTCTCTTTTGACTCCTTGCGTTGGGATATGGCACTGGAATTATGATTACATTTTATTCTTGTATGTTTTGTGTTATGGCATCAGGATATTTTACTCAAACATTTCCTATCAATTTACTTTATGTGAAGTTTGCGATTCTCTATTAAATGGACATGAGTCTTTTTTAAGGAATAACCAATTTCTTGAAGGATTTGATCCTTTAACATTAATTGGGGATCTATCTGTTGCTTACCTGTGTGTAAATTAAATGATTTTTTAAAATGTTGTATGTTAAGAGCACATGTTAGGGAATACCCTCCTGGATTTTACAGAGTCCGAAGTGTAGGAGAATTAGCCTTATTGCTATTCTCGTAAAGTTGGCCATACTGTTCCTAGTCTTTTATTATTGAATGTGGCGAGTTCATAGGAGCTTCTAGGAAAAACGTGTGGGTTGCAGTAAAAAAATGCCAATAGGTTCAATTGACAACATGATCTATTGAGTAATTAAAAAGAATTCATAATTTGAAGTTCTAGATTTTGACAACATGATCTATTGACAAGTAGGAAGTATTTTTCACATTGTGTCAAGTTTTGATATTGTTATCAGGATTCAATTATGTAGTTTTACAAGTCAAACTCATTGACCCATGTTTCATGAGTAGTGTTTCACAAGAACCCATCTCTCATAATAATGAATGGTCCACTTAACACTCATTGTGTCTAAATGATTCTCAAAGCGATGAAGCACTAGGCCTTCCTAGGAGGTCACCCATCCCAATATTACATGATCCATGATTTTATTAATAATTGATCGTTTTGGATTTTGACAAACTTGACACACAAATGACAATTTGACAATGAAATTAATGTATCACAATTAAGTTTCAAATTGAGTAACACAATAGAAACTAAAACAAATTGAGAGATTGTTATGAGCGTAGTGATGCAACTTTTCTAATTAGGGTGTATTCCATGAGATTACAATTCTTTGAGATAGTTTGTCAAATAGTTCACAAGATTTTTTTATCCTCCCACATTTTACATAGATTTGAAAATGGAGTCTACAACCACAACATTTGAGAAAATTCATCTTCGTATTATGCTTTGATAGATGTCTATACCTTGTTCCAAATCTCCCATATTAAGGAAATCGACAAGGATTTTGGTGAAGGTTGTGAAATTTGTCTATGCATCTACCAATTGCATTTGATTGAAAGTTTCTAAAACCTTTTAAAAAAATCCATTATGTATATTCTACAATCATTATAGTCCACAATTTCACATTTATTTGGTTTTGCATCTACTAATTGTATTAGCTTGAATTTTCCTACCGAATTTTCAATGTAGATCCATTTTGTGTATATCTTACAATCTGTTGGTGTTTTTTCCCACATAGGATTTGCAATTCTGTAAGAGGTATCCAACCTCCGTTATAAAGAACTACAAAGGCTAGTGGCCAACTAACAAGAGTCAGTCAAAGACTGGCATCTCCTACACTTTTGGCTCTATGAAACTAAGGTGGGTAAACCCAAGTGTGTTCATAAGAATGTTTCATGATTGGTAAGAACACTTCTTCTTACATATGCAGTCCCCACTAACACTAACAGACAGTCATTTCCCTGGTTGTGGCAAAACCAAAGAATAATAACAGATATCCCAAAGCAAGGAGACTAAAAATTATCATAAGATCTATATCCGAAAAAGAGATAGTAGTTGATATTTGTTTAAATGTTCGAGTATTGAATCACCGTGCTTATAGTCACAGTCCTATACCTGAAAGGAATTTACCAATACTATCCAGTGCCTCATCCATTGGGTGGGAGTCATACAAAATGTGATTCAGATGAAATTGAACTTATCACCATAGTGCTTTGCTACCATGAGATTTGTCAGTATATTAAAACAATACTCCTTAGTGAATCCTGACCATATAACCATAAACATGCAATTTGTGTTCAAGCATTTGATTAACTCATTAAGTCAAAGCAAGAGAATAAATTACACTTTCAACTACACCATTGAAACTGAATGAACAAACCCTTGATAAATCCATTCATAATCCATGGCCCATACACATGAGAGAAAAATGTCTTAATTTTTTTAGATTTCTTTCGATATTAGTAATTACAAAAGCATAGTATACTTATTTCATAATATTCCCAACCCAGCATGATTTCCTACATAATACCTTCAAAATACTGCATTACCACTAACTGTACCTATTCTAAGCCTTCATACCCGAAAAAAACAACCCTTAACAATGAGCCGTCAAATCTCCTTTATAGGACAAGAGAGCAACAAAGAAATAGGCTACATTGTTCATTCCAAAATTGAATTTCATTTAGAATGAAATTCAAATTGACATTCCTCATCATTAGAAAAAACCATAATTAGTTCGAGGAATCAAAACAATTATACCATTGTAACCAACCAGAGCTAAAGACAAAAGAGCATGGTAGGCACGCGTACGTCCACATCAACACACCACCCAAAAGTAACACACCTAGAAACTGCAACTACTTGCAAGACACACGGCCCCGGTAGAGGCGATCGCTCCTAGTCCTCGCTTCAGGAAGAAGTGAGACCAACATCCTTTTATCTGCTTTAACACATGATTTGGTAGCATGGCACGACACCATCGTAGTTATTGGGGCAATTGCGAGGGGCTCTTCATTGACCCCCAACAGCTCAGTCATGGACGCCAAGTAATGTCGGTAGTCCAAGTTAGTTTCAGACCCATCACCGTCAGAACCAAAAGACAACACCAGTGGGGACTTGGAGCTCCCCGTCCCTTTAAAATTAGCATCATGAACAACCTTGGGCTTGCTAAGGACAAGTTGTACCCCGTCAGGCTGCAAATTTCTCACCCTGAGTCTGGTCCTTCTGCGCACAGCCGAATGGTTCATTGCAAAGAACACCTCGCAAAATACAAGAGAGCCTCAACCACCTACAAACAAGATAACTCAAAATGCGATGATAATAGCAGATAACACAATGAGCATTTATAGAGTTAATTGGTGCGAGAATATTAATTGCTCAAATGCAGCACGAGCATTCGAGCATTTTAGTGGCTGATGTAGCCACCAAAAATTATTCCTAGCTTGTGAAGGCATGGCGTACAACCCATCATTGCATTTATCAGGAGAACAGTGTTCGCACGTAGGAAATTCAGGCAAGGATCCACTGAAAAAATCCACGCCATTAATGAGAACAACTTGCAGAGAGCAAGAACTCCCAATGCGGATGAACAGGAACCCAAGAAAAATTGAACGGTTAATGCGGGTCGAACATGGCAAGTCAGATGGCTCAGATTGAGTCAACAATTGTTTGAAAATAGACATCAGCGCCCTAGGAGAACCATGCCCAATCACAACCCAAGAAAATAAGAGGTTGCAATTGGACAATGAGTCCCACCTAGCCCTATCGCTTCAAGAACCAGGCCACATGTCGCCTCTTCACAGACCTCGCAGTACCCTCAGGGGCCTTTAATCTGATCATGCGAGATCCGCGAGGAAGGATTATTATTGATCTTCCTCATTAATACCACACGGGTAGTAAATTTTAAGTCCCACCATAATCCTTGTGCAGTCCACATATTTTTTTTATCCTTTGTTGAAGAAACTATTACAATATATTTCTTATTTATGTACTTATTTTCCATACATGTTTATAAAAGTTTGAAATTATTAATAATATTAATTTTGGCAAGACATTAAAAGACTATTGATTGTAAAAAATATGCATCCTAATGTGAAAATGAAAACAATGGAAGCAATGACTATAACACATAAATTTTTATGTAGTATCCAATTCAAAAAATCATGTTACCCTCTACCTTGAATTTTTTAGTATAAAAAGCTAAGGAAATGCTATAAACAAGATAATAAGTTGACTATTAGCATATACCAATTTTTATAGAGATGTAGATTATTGGATGTTCTGGTTGTGTTGCTCATGATATGTGGTTGTCATTGATGTCAACACTATTAGCATTAATGTCTTAAAGGTTGTATATGTCGAGGATATTGGGAAAATTAGAATAAATATGTTGCAGATAGTCTATGAAGTTGTGAAGATTAGAGTGGTGAAAATTTTTGTACGTTGGTATTTTGAAGTTGTGTATTAAAGGGTTTGTTGCTGAGCCTATCTAGTATATTCTCTGGAAGTTTCAGAGGTGTGCATCAAGATTGGAGCGAGTTATGAGTTTTTGTGTTCCTATAGTTATTTTGTTGCTATAGTTGGTGTTTCTGAAAGAAGAGAATGTAATTCTGGTGAATTGAATTGTTGTGTATGCTATTGAGATGTTCATTGATGTTTTTTGATCTCATACTCTATCATTGTGGTACGTCCACGTTGATTAGTGTGCTCGTGATCAAAGATTTTTCCTTTCCATGTTCGAGTTTTCATGTTCTTGGTTGACATGATGGTGGTAGCGTGTGGTAGATCCTTGTGGATTAATTTTTGAATGCTTGGCATGTTTGAGGATGTTGCTTTAGGTCTTCATTATGTTGTGACCGATTTAGGTTGGTGCGCATTGAGATTTGTTCATGAATTGGGCCGAGAGTTTGTATTCATCTATTATTTATTTTTGGCCGACAGAGTTGTTAGTGTAAATTCATGAAGTGGATATATAAGAGCGATTGTTTTATTCATTTAGAGATAATGTATGTGAAGTGTATGCGAGATATGTGTGAATAAAGATTATCTCATTCGAATGCAGAGCAAAGTGTGAAGAAGTTTAGGCAAAGTATGAAGAAGTATTTATGTGCCTAACTGAAACTGTCATCAGGATTTTGAAGAAGCTAATTTCTCAGTTGAACCTCATCAGATGGATTTAATTTGATTACCTTATGTAAGGTAGTGAGCCTTCCCTTTGAGCAGTGAACTCTAGGCAGTGTTCCTGAATGCATGTGCATTCCTTATTCATTTCTTTTATACTTTTAACAGTATATAAATTATGGATTAACCTCCACTGTGGTTTTTCCCCTAACAGGGTTTGTACACAAAAATCTTGGTGTTATGTGTGTTTTTGATGTGTTGTTGATTCATGCTTTCACTGTTAATTATCAGATCTGAGATTAAAGGTTAATAAGGTTAAATAAGTTTCAATTTTGTAACAACTGATTCACCCCCCCTCTCAGTTGTCTATCCTTGTTTTCCAACATAGATATCTTCCATTTCAAAACACACAAAACAATATTTAGTAGATAATCAACCATCTTTCATTTGTATAGTGATTAAATATTTATCCCTATAGGAAACAAGTAGACTATATAAAGAAAACTAACAAAGCCACAACTACCCCTATTTTGTAGTTTGGTGTGCATTCCTTCCTCTCCCTAATCTTCTCTGATTATTTTGAAGAGACCAAGTGTTGTAACTAAACTATGGTTCATTCTATGTTCATGTAATTTTGATCTTCATATAAAAAAATAAAAAAATATTAATCTACTCTTGTCAAAACATAAACAACACTCAGATTTAGTATAAGAGTCAACCAATCATAAGGAAAACATAATATGAAAATAGGGTTAGGGTTAGATTTAGAGTTTCGGTTATGTTTGGGATTAGATATGAAAATAGGGTGAGGGTTTAGGATTACAATTAGGGATTATAGTATTAGCCCGTTATATTTAGAATTAAGTTTTAGGGTTATTGTTATGATTAAAGGTTGTTTTTATATTTGTCTTAGAGTTGGGGTTAGGATTAGGGCCAGGGATAGGGCTAGGGTTAGGTTTACGGATAGGTTTAGGGTTATTAGAGTGAATGCAACTAATTAATAAAAGAAAAAATATTTAGGTTTAGGTAATTAGGGTTAGGGTTGGGGTTAGAGTTTTGGTTGTGGTTAGGGTTATAAAGATAGGATAAAGGTGAGGGTTAGGGTCAAGGTTAAGGTTTCGAGAAAAAGGGTTAGGTTATGATTAGGGTTAGGGTTGGGTTTAAGATTTGGATTATAGTTTAGGTTGTAGCATTTGTCTTTAGTTCAGGGTTATAATTAGGGTTAAGGTTAGGCTGTAAGTTAAGGTTAGTGTTAGGGTTAGATTAGAATTAGGATCATGGTTTAGGGTTTAGGGTTAGAGTTATGTTTATGTTTAGGGTTGTGATAAAAAGGATTTGGGTTATGGTTAAGATTATGGTTTTGAGAAATAGTGTTAGGGTTAAAGTTATGGTTAGGGTTACATTAATGAGAAAATGATGGTTTAGTTTCCAAGTAAGGGTTAGGATTAGGTTTTTTGTCAGGGCTAGGGTTAAGGTCAGGGTATGAGTCAATCTTATGATTAGGGTTAGGGTTATGGTTAGATTAGGGATATGATGTTAGGTTTCAAGAAAAGTTCTAAATTTAAGATTAAGCCATAGTTGGCTATAATGAACATGAGAAAAAATGGATCTAATTTCCTTTTGTGGGAAAATAATCAACTACGACTTAAACTTAAATTATGAGATTACCCTAAACTCTAACCATAACCATAAACCTAATCCCAAACCTAACCCTAAAGAAAACACATAACCTAACCCGACCCTAATTGTAGTGTTTGAGGTTAGGCTCAAACACTATATAGCCTAACACATAACCTAGCACTAGAAAAAAATTCTTCTCCCAAACAATCTCCTCTACTTCTATTCCTGCCTACTGGAGTTGCAACATTCAAAATTGGTGCTTCAACCATTCATTCAAAGCAAAGAATTCCAATAAGAGATTTCAATGAACTAGAAGGGAAAAGACTTACAACTTTCCAAGAAGAAATATCACATGTCAGATACATATTGATAGATGAAATGAGTTTCTTTTGGGAGAGGTTGCTTGAAAACATAGATTCCAGGCTTCGACGAGCATTCCCAAAAAATAGTAACCAAAGTTTTGGAGGTGAGTTCTGGATCGAAATTGCTAACTTTGATAACTTTACATTACAATATTTTTTATTCAATTCTATTATAGTTCCTTCTATACAAATTCATACTTATCATTTTAATTAAATATTTTATATTTAGGTATATCTACATGATTTTAGTTGGAGACTTGGCACAATTACCTCCAGTAAATGACATGGCTCCATATGAAAGAAAAAGGTGAGAAAAACTACTATGGGAAGAATTCAAAATGGTCATTACATTAAGTTGTGTTTTTTGACAAGATGGACAAAATGAAGAACAACAAATATTTCGTCAAATTTTAACAAACATTAAGGATGTCAATCCCACAATCGACGATTGGATGTTGCTTGTGTCAAGAACAAATGCAAGAAGCAATGCTTTAGAGAATGAAGAATTTGAAAGCAATGTTCATTTGTAATATAATTAATGATTTAACAATATTATAATGATTTAACTAGCTTATATACCTTATATATAATCTATATAATATACGCAGAGATTTATCATTTTTGAGGCGTATTTTTCTTTGCTTTTTTCTTTTTTGAATCTTGAGGCAAGTTGGGACAACAAGGTTCTAATTTTGAAGCCGAGTTACCCGGGGTAGCATGGGCATAGCAGCATGGAGCATAAAGAAGTGCTAAGTCATGCCAAGTCATGGTGAGTTAAGGTAGGTTGCAAGGGTAAGGAAACTCTACAAGGTGAGTTGGACTCATCAAGATGTTAGCCAGGCTAGGAAGAGTCTGCAAATCAAGGGTCAAAGGTCCCTATGGGTTATTATTGGTGATGAGAAGTCAGAAATGGGGGAGTAAGCCCAGAGTACGGTGTCATCCTACCGATTTCTGGTATTTGGACTAATAACTTATATAGGCAGGTATGGTTGTTCAAGGAAAGGAGCACCATAGGGATGCAACTGGGTTGCACCAAGAGTCCATAGTCAAACACCAAATGGAAAGGGTGTTCTAGTACTCTTCCTTCTAGGAGAAAAAATAAGTAGCTCCTGCCTCGAGTCCCATAGTGACTCAGGTGTTCATCATAGTCTTAGGAGCGAGGAAGTCTCGTTTTTCCCTAGCTATGAAGTGAGGGGTTTTGTGGTGAACCCAATGTCCCGAACCCTGTGAATGTAGTAACAAGGCCAACATGGGTTAGTTCCCAAACATGTCGTCGAGGGAGCTAAATGTTGGAACGATTTTTTAATGACCGTCGATCATCCATCAGTTGATCCTGACCATTCCCCCTTAATCCTGACTGCTATGAATGAACACGATTGCCGATGGTGGCCACTTCATTTTAGCTTATAAGGTAGTTTAAAAGGAATATAATTATCTTCGATGTGGTTAATGAAGCCTTGACATAGTCTATTAGATTCCAAATTTAATTCTTAAAGGCCTACTTCAGATTCCAAGTGAAAATCTAAGTTAACCTAGGCATCACTATCCATATTTGTAAACTATTGTGTTACACATGGATAAATTATTTCTAAGATATCTTAAGAAAATACAATAGATTTAGCAATAAATAGTGAGGTGTCTTATTAAACTATGCCAAATCCTCACTTTATCAGAATAATTGCAAAAGATAAATCGACTTGGTTATTTTTTATATATAAATTGGGAAACCAAGGTCCCAACCCTATTACATAGCAAGCCCAAAGGATATGAAAAGAAAAACCAAAAAATAACTAACTATAAATAATTAATAGAAGAACAAAGAAAAATAGCACATAAATAACTAACAAACAACAAGTTGTAGCATGTCTTTTGGGGAGTCACATATCCCCAATCTTCAAAAAGGAAAGAAAAAATATCATCCTTAGGGTATTTATTTCTATCCTTCTTTAAAACAAGACTATCAAGATTACCCTTCAACCTTCTTTTCTAGAACTCCCACACAACATTCTGGAGTAGAAGCATAGAAGTAACCTATGGATCACCTTATTACTAAAATTAAGCACATTATTGAATCTTTCCTCCAAAGTTTCTAGAATTTGCTCCAAATAATTAATAGAATTGGTGTTATGGCCACAATGAGAACATAAATGCACAAGATCAAACTTATTTTCCACCTAAATTCCTTTACCCTTGACATCATCCACGGCCACCATATCATTTCTAGGGACTAAATTCACATCATTTTCAGCCTCTCAATCATCCCCTATGTTGGAAGACTTAGTGTCATAAAGAACATTCATTTCTGAAAAAGGTTGACACAAAAATCATTGGAAAGAGAAACATCTTCCTCTTACATGAAGTCTTGAGAGTGACTGAACTCTTTGTCCCCACTATTGATGCAGTCATTGTCCTTGTGATCAACAAAGCCTTTGGTGTTAATTAGAAACAACTAATTCTACATTGGGTGTAGTGCTAGGGGTAGTAGAAATTATGGCCACCAACCTATTAGATCTTCTTACAAGGTTCCCCTTAAAAGGTTTTCCTATATCAATCTTATTATTAACAGTAGCAACAATAAGAACCTTAGTTGTTGTTGCCCACAAGTGAGGACTAAAATTTAGGGTTTTTACTCTTAGTCTTGGAGATGTCAAAATCACTAGGAATGTCCACATGGATATGAGAGGAAACTTTCAATAAAGAACCAATGGAAAAAATATTAGGGCAACCTAAGTCATCATAATCAGCCACAACTTTACCAAGCTCAAGATTTCCCTCCACCACTTTACTAGGCACATCATCAAATGTAATTTTTTGCTTGACAAGGAATGAGGAATGTTTGATAGGTTTTCTCTTACCCTTAGGAGGAGAGGGATCATGCAAATCACTAAGATTCCCACCTTTAGCTTTGATAAGAATAGGGGTAGGGAATAGATTAGACTTTGAAATAAGAGACCTAACAAAATTATAAGAGAACATAGCAAGGTGGACTTATGGAGTCTAAAAATTAACCCCTCGTGTAGAGGCATCACAAATTTATCCATTAAGACCTCCTTACCTAAACGCTTAAGAGAACTTAGGACAAAATAAAGAAAACAGGCAATATTATTATGTTTAAGATGGTCATGCGAGAAATGGTAATGAAAAACACATTTAAAACTACCTTCAACACTGAAGTACTTAATTGGAACTCTACTAAACTCATCATTCAAAACCATTCTATAATTCAATGAGTTCTCCCAAAATTTGGTTGATGGTTTCCGTGTCCATCATTTTTCCCTATTAATGACCTTCCTACCTTCAATATTCAACCTAGTAGCAGCTCTGATGGTTTCCTTTGAAACAAGAAATCTAACACCGCCCACAATAACCTTTTTATCCTTTTATGAAGCAAAAAATATTTTTGAAAGGACTTGACTAGAGCAACATAGGGACTCAAAGTAGGGAGCAATTCTACCCTCTTAAAAAAATGTCATAGTATGACATTATTTCTCACCTCCTTAGGGGATGTGAGTTTAGTGTGGCATCATATATCCCCTGTAGTATCTAAACCCTTGCAAAAAATATTAAACTAAAAAATATTATACATTTGGAACTTAGTAGGAAGAAAACACAAGCATTCACCTAAGAGAATAGACTTCGCAAAAATTTGAGGCTTATTCACTATCATGCAAAACTAACCTATTCATACAATCATACCATGGAGAAACCTCCCAACCATAAGTGACTTGATTGAAGTGACTATATCGTTAATTTTAAGTAAATTCATATTTATGGAAGCTTGGGAATAATAATTAGAAGGACCAGAATTACCAATACTAACATTATCCAAGCAACCTGCAAGGGGTTCATAACAAGACTATTTAATGACATCAATTTGGTTGAAGGAAATAACATCCATTTGAAGACTTCCTCAAACATAATCACAAGGGATAACAATACCCCTCTTGAGCCAAAGCAATATGATACATAGACACCAACAATTATCACTAGGGTAAAACTCAATACCCTTCCCCAAGCACCCATTAAATGAAAATTTCATTATTTTTATTATTAAGGTTATTGATAATACTTTGAAAAGCAAAGAAACTTTGTATAGACTGATATGGCCTAATGACATTAAAAATATCATCTATGCAATCATATAATAAGTCATTAATAGAAAAAGGAAAAGATAAAAGCCAACAACTAATTAAGCAAGGATCATATAGAGATGTCATATTAGGAAACCTCTAACAAATTCTATGGTGCAACGAGCCATAGTATTATTAAAATCACCTCAACAACAAAGTGTTAGAAATGGGAAATCTTCCTTTGATGACATACCCTTTAGGTTCCAATTCATAAGCTCATATGCATGCCCAAGTTTTTCCACTTGTTTAATCCATTTCCAAATGAGCAATTTTCCAAGCGTGAAGAATGAAAGAATAAACTCAAAAACATGTATGATAGTAGAGGGAGTAGTTTATTTTTGCATTGACTTTTCATTACAATTCAAAGTATCATGTATTCCTTCTCCCATAAAATTTTTAATGGGAGGAAGGGGAGAATATTTCTAGTATTAGACACATCTAGCCTATCACTATTTTTCTTAGAAGAAAAGAGTAAATGCCAATGCCAAATCCAACACCATTTCTCATAGTGACCCTTTGTTGGACAAGGAAACACCAATGCCAATATTCACTACTCCAATCAATGGCTTCTATCCTTCTTTTTTTCCAAATATAGCTTGTAGGCCACCTATATGACCACCCATCTCACTATCAACGTTGCCATCACTAGCCCAACTATTCAATGGTAATTTTTCTAATGACTCATTTCTCACTCTCTTGGAGGACAAACGTGACATTATTTAGGATATTCAATGCCTAGTTTTTTTCTGGAAAGCTTTAAGGTCAAATATATAGTGGCATAAAACTCAATGTTATAGGAAATCATTCTTAGCCAAGCCCAATTGGTTCAATTCCTATGGATAGAAGGGGGTTGATCATAAAGAAGTGTTGAGATTCCTAAGCATCTCTTTTACCTTTTAGGTTTCTCCTTCCTCTTTAAGGAAACATATCATTTCTAGAGCTGAGAAAAATTATCATATTAAATTATGAAGCCACTTTCTTTGGCAAGGAGATTCCATGTGTGTTCAAAAATTCTTGTTGCACATGTTTCCATTACTCATGTTGCTAAAAACCTTGCAAATCCTCATATTTGAAGATTGAAAAATCCAAAGGAATATTTTATGGCCTCCCTTTAACCAAGGAAAATGGTTTCACAAAGTATCCTAGGAGTTTTATTATTTCCCTCATGACTATAATAGGTTTGGCTTACTTTATATTCACTACTCTAAATGGTGCCATAATAGGCTTTGCTTGCTTTATATTCACTACTCTCAATGGCACCATAATTTTAAATTTAATTAACATACTCTAAAACCTAACTAAACCAGGTTGTAGCTCATCAAATTGGACAAGTGAAAGGTCAATACCAGCGCTGAGGAAGAGTTTGGAGGAGTGAAAACAAGGTCAATACCAGCGTCGATGAAGAGTTTGGAGCTAAAACAAGGTCAATACCAGCACCGAGGACGAGGTTGAGGGCACTCAGGGAAAATCGACGACCAAGGGACAATGAGTACTATAAGTTTGGCACCCCCATTCTCTTTAACCTGCAATTTTCATGCCTAGTTTCCAAAGATCTTCTCGTACATTGGCCCCCCCATTCTTGTAAAATGGTATAAGATAAGACAAAAAAAAAAAATAGCTTAGTCTTTCACATTTTTATAGTGATTACTAGAGGCACATAGACCAATTCTTCATAATAGAAGAATTTGATCATACTTTTCCAATGATGGCATTATGAGAAAACCTTAGGTTAAATGAATAATTCCTAGCTAAGTTCTTGAAATCATGTCCAACCGTATAAGAGAAGACCGCTGCTATGTGTACTTGGATAACATGGGGAAAGGCTCTTTGGGCTCTTTCATCAATCTACGTATTGTTAAATTTTAATACCTAAAAGTGAGAATGAAGAATCTTTCCTAGGATGGTGGCCAATTATGCTTCTCAACACCTAGATTACAAAATCCTTTTCAATATCATTTCCATCACAATTAAACCTATTGCTTGAGTTATAGTCATAAAGGTAAAATAATTGGCTTTCTTGATAGTAGATACATTCTAGACAATTCAATCCTTGCATCGGAGATTGTTGAATGCGCCCAACAAACTACTCATGATGCCCTTACTATTAAGTTAAAATTTTGACAAGGCATATGATTGCATCAAATGTCCTTTCATTTATAAAAGGCTCAAATGGATTTATTTTCAACCCCAAATTATTATCACACATTCAAAATTACAAAATCCCAGTTAATGAAGAACCTTCATTTGAAGGTGATGTCATCACGACCTTTGAACGAAGAACCTTCATTAAAAAATGATGCCATTTCAAGACTTTCAAATGAAGGTATTTTTTATTTTAAATATTTCATGTCCAAAATGCTTTATAAAAGGAACCTTGGCATGAAGGACCTTCAAATGAAGACCTTAATTCAAAGGTCCTTCATTAGAAGATCCTTCATATGAAGGTTCCTTTAATGCCATCCCATTATAGCTCTTAGAGTTGTTAGAGAGATTTTTGTTTCGAAGTAGAGATTGGACCATCAAACAGTGTCACCATGACTCTACCAAGATATCCATAAAATTCATAAACCCTGACTTAACAACCACAAATTTAGAAGAAAATTGCCCCTATCAGTCCTAGGGCATCAATTCAATGCCAAGTTTCTTTCTTTAAAATACCCCTAAATGCAATGAACCTCTATCATACCATAATGCACACCAATCCATCGAGTTACAGTTCCAAGACAGTGGGTGGATTGGTGGATGTCATTTCTATTTACCCCTCAAACCCTTACATAGGAAAAACAGGGTAGTCCCTGTAAATCTGGTAAAGACGTGCCACTCCAGTCATCAAAATTCTTTACCAGCTCCTTAATATTCCTACTCAAATCATCAGGTAAGGCTTGAAAACCTTGCAGTGATTTTACAAAAACTTGAGTAGGCCTTAATGATTGGGGCCTGTTGTCTGCATCGAATCTAGAGGCCTTATACATAACATCTAGGTCATTGGCCCTAGGGATCCACTTCTCAACTAAAGGAAAAACTAATTCCCGATCCCTAGTAATGTTTCTTATTAAATCTAAGAATAAAGAATATAAAGAATAAACTGATGGTAATATACCATCAACTCCCTAATTCAAATGCCTAAAAAATGTGTCTACAACTTCATTTTGCTTGGCAACTGCTCCTTTCTCACTTGATTTTAGAGCTACCTGTAGCTCTCTAATTTTATTAAGAATATGCTATTTGGTGGGATCTATAGAGTACTCAACCTCCTCTTCAACTGGCTCTAATGAAGGACTAGGAGCAGGAGTCTGGATGGGAGACCCAAGAGTTGAAACAGTTGGAGAAGTTGGAGGTACTGATCTTGATGTAGAATGTATGGCTAGGGTACCAAGAGGACTAGAAGACTCCCCCACATGTCTGTACTTCAACTTGCCTACCTCAGTTTGCAGCTCAACATTCCTTTTCTGCATTCTACTATACTCTCCAATAATGGTATTGTACTTCTCCATCAAACTTTTCTTCCCAGCTTCTTCTCTTTCAGCTGTCTTTTGGGCCAATTTGGCCACATTTACAGTCAAGTTTGTAGCTTCTGTAGTTGAATTTTCAGAAGCTCTTTTGATTATTAACCCTCCCCTTAGGTTTGGGCTAATATCATTAACATAGGGCACGAGCCAACCTAAACTTAGGAAGTAATAAAGTTAGGCAAAATATTTAACTCAATTTATAAAAAGGGGCCCGACCTAGATGAAACAATGAGACATAAGTCATTTTAATACCCACTCCAAAAAGGTAATGGCCCAATATATCTCACCCAAGATTTTACATGGAACATTAGAATTTTTATGAAAGCCAAGGTAAAACGTACCCAACCTTAAGTTCCTCCCAAACAATGTAACAAGCCACGACAAGGGAAAAACATAAATGGAATTCAAAGAACAAGATTTGAAACTCCATCAAATCCACCATGATGCACACCAATCAACTGAGTTACACTTCCAAGACAGTGGGTGGATTGGTGGATGTCATTTCTATTTATCCCTCAAACCCTTACATAGGCACAATAGGACAATCCCTGTATTTGATTGTTTAATCCCACAAAATAGTGATTGAGAACTTCAAAACAAATGCAAATGAAAGGGAACACATATATTTATCTACACCAATGATCTCAGAGCATTTCAAGTTTGTATGGATCCATACAACACAAAAGAACTTCAGAAAAATTGTAAAAACACATAAAATTGCTTCAAGAACGTGGTATCTGATATGAAATTTTGGTATCAACTCCTCCAACAATTGAAATGGGATGGGAATACAATATGATAGAAGTGGGATAAAAAATGCATCGTTTGAAGCATCAAACCAATATGTAAAGATGAAAGAAAGTGCTAACCCCTTAAACTGAAAAAGTTTTTTTTAACTTTAAGTTTGTTGGGTAGCCAATTCTTTTAAGTTATCAAATCCTACCATCATACATAATCAAAATGTTGTTGTTTCAAATGACTATGAGCACTAACTTTCACTATTTGAAGATGTTGAAACCTTGTCATAGAGAATTAGAACATTGATAAACTTATGATGACTTTACCAAGCCTAGTACACACTCCCTCCCCATTAACCACTTAGACATATGGAAATTAAATGCAAATTTGCTGCTAGTTTTAGTCATGTAGGTGTCCAATAAACCACTTGGTGGTGTTTCCCTTCAAGTTTATTTATTTGAATGAAGAGAAAAAGTCCTTTGATTACAATTAGAGAATACATTTGATGCCTTGGTTGTGTAACTGGTGGACCATAGTCACATTTAACACTTGTTACAAAGTTTGGGAGTTAAAACGTTAAGTAGATTTGATTTGTGATGGACACATTTGGACGGTAGTAACAATAACTTGCAATCTATCAAGACTTGATTACCTTATAACCTGTCAAATTCTAGTGATGAAATGATAGATTAATCATAATGTCACATTTGAATCACATCACCATGAAAGATCTTCATCCAACATCCTTATGAGTGCAAGTACCACCAAATAGGTTTTTTTCAGATTTGTCTTCCTCGAGCGAGGGAAATTCAGGAAGAGAAGAGGAAAGTGAGACATGTAGTAGGTCTAAAAGAGGGAGACCAACTAGAGGTCAAAAGATTAGAAGAAAATTCCGTAAACGCATGGAATTTTTTCTTGCTGAAGGGGGGTCATGTTCTTATGATGATGAGAGCATAGGTGACATCGAGGTGCCCTTGAGGTACAAACATCTATGGAAACAATGGGTACCCAAGGAACTTCCTCCAATAAACACTAATCTTTATGTCAACGAGAGGATATATCGCATAGGACCATTGTCATTACATGGTTTGGGCCTATTTTGCATGGACGACATAAAGGTCTGTTACGACAAAGTTACTGAGTTGATGGAGTATGTTGGACCCTGTTATAGTTACAAAGATTAGATGCAGCTAGTTCAATATACACGAAGTATGCATAGGTATGCACTATCAACAAATTATATACAACTAAAAGATAAGGATCAAAATAAAGGAGTGGCTAGGTACATTGATGGGAGGCCAAAAGCATCAGGGAATATTGCAGGGTTTATAAATAGTACACAACCTGGGTCAAAAAATAAGCAACCCAATTGTATATTCGAGGCGCGAGAGGGAAATCGTGTATTCGTATGTGCGATAAAATCAATAATTACAGGGGAAGAGTTGCTAATCGATTACAATTTGAATCACTTAGATACAAAGACAATTACTATGGGGGTGGTATGTACTATATACCATTTTACCCAACCTCCAATTAATGACTCCAATATACCATTTTATTACTGTGTTTTTTTTTTGTAAGTCTAATGGTTTCATTTCAGTAATGTTTTTTATATTTAATTTTTGTCACAGCGGGACATTGATCATACAAGGAAGGCTCTGGCCTAGAGCGCAGATCGTGATCCTTCTTCAGGCGCTTCTATCCGACACGTTTACCTCATTATAATTGTATAAATTAGATACAAGAAAAATGTTTTATTATTATATTTTTTTCATGAGTTTATTGGGTTAATTTCGATAATGTTTTTAATATTCTTGTTGCAGTCGGCTGATTGGGGAAAGGCACTAGCAATATAGGAGAACATCCATATGGAGGCAGAGTCACTATTATGTGATGATGACATCACATTTTCCACAAACCCTGCAGATATGATGAGGAAGGCCCAAAAAAAATTAAATCAAGAAATCCTTAAGTTGGTATTCGTAGTGCCTCAAATAGATGAGATAAGAGAAAGGGTTAAACTATTATCTGAGAGAGCACAAAACTTGCAAGTAAGCTGTCATGAGATCTTTAATTATAACATAATTTCATTCATGGTTTTATATTTTGTACTTTTTTATGTCATGAACTAAAATATGTGTTGTTTTTACAGGATTATTTGCGTCCTCATCATGCTGCTAGCCATGATCAAGGTACTGCAAGTGTTTCTCAAGAAGTAGGGGATGGTACAAGTGTCAATCCTGATCTTCTTCCGCATACAACACTTTATCTGACCCCATCATCCGTGCCTATATTATCGATTGAAATGTCGGCAACACATACCATGCAGGCATTCGGTAGTCCACCGTCTGGCAGCGAACACATGCCACCACATGTGTCAGTACCTATGGATACAAAGGCCGCTAGTACTGGTGATGTTTTAGCAACATTTCTTGGATCTTCCCATATTACTAGTACGAGAACATTTTCGGTCACATTTGTGGTGACCGAGGATTTCCTTCCCATAAAGATAGAGAAGGTCCTAGGTACTTTAAAATGTTTTAAATTTTATTATATATAATCCAATTGAAATTTACTTATTGATCACTCTTTATAGACTAATGACCCCATGATCATTTTGCAAGAAATGATGTTTTTTATAAACATCTTAGTGATATTACATTGGAGCTCTTCGGGCCCACCATACGTACACGGTGGAATTCCCAAAATCAAGATTTAAAGGATGAGCTCATTAACCGTTTAGTTGTGTTGCTTGGTGATAAAACATTCAACTGAATCAAGGTCCTTAAGAAAGATGGTACCTATCTAAAGTATGTGAGGGACCAATATAGGTCACATTTAGAGAAGAACAAAAATTACGAGTGTCCCGCCATGATTCCAGAAAGGGAGTGGAAGGACTTGGTGTCAGATGGAAAGGAGAAGGCTGAAAAGAAGAAAGGAAAGACACCACTGAGCCAAGCAAGGTATGTGATACTATCAAAAATTTAATTATATACTGATTACTCTTTCTTTTTACATAATCTAACGTATTTCAATTTTTTCATAGACTGCCTGACACATCGAAGGCAACAAAGGCAAGACTAGAAAAACATGGGCAACACAAACTTGGCTCTGGTGGTTATATGAAAACAACCGCATGATTTGTAAGTATCAATAAATGAAATATTGCATCCAAATAATAAATTGCAAACAATTTTGGTTTTATCACACCATAGAAGCAAAATTCATGATCACATGCAAAAATGTAGGGCTTTGATTTCAACAGAGTGCCCACAAAAGAGGACCTGAAGATTGCCTTCCACCAAGGCTATGGATCCCTGACTGAATAGCTAAGAGTCTTGACTCGGCAAACACAATCTTCCACTGCATCCAATACACAGGTAAATAAACTCAATAAAGTTTATTTCAAATTGAATACTTGTGCAATATGTTCAATATTAATTTCTATCATAATAATGTGCCTATTTTTTTTACATAGATAAGCAATGATAATATTGCACATGACACTTGAATGCAACCTAGTGAGGGTGGAGAGCAATCTACCGATGAAGGCCATGGTGTGCATCTCGGTACTGGATGTATTCATGTGCTATACAAAACACAGTATGGATTTATACAATTAAACATCTTTAATTGCATTTGGTGTATTAATCAATGTCACCTTTCGTGTTTCAACTTTAGAGCATGTAGAGCGTGATCAACATGTTGAGCATGATAAGGCTAGACAAGATCAGGAACATGATGTGGCTCCATCAGGTAAAGAGGACCACTCTAATGTTCTTTTAAACATATTTAATTGCAATTGGTGTATTAATTAATGTAATCTTTCGTGTTTCAACTCCAGATCAGGATTTAGAGGGTGTTCAACATGTTCAGCATGAGGCTATAAGACAATATCAGGAACATGATGTGGCTCATTCAGGTAAAGAGCACCACTCTGATGTTCTTTTAATTAATGAAATACATGTAACAATAATAATAAAAAATATCAATTTAACATTTCTTTGCTATTGCAACAAACCCCCCCTTGCAGCCGCGTCCACGTTGTGAGTACACGACTAGGCATACATGAAGATCACAAACAGAGCTCAGAACAACTGAAGGGGGGACAGATGATTTTGAAAATGATACTCCACTTCAGCTTTTTTTAGCTGCAAAAAAAAAAAAAGAAGGTGATTGTAATCGTATTATGACAAATTGACAACCATATTTTTGATAATATGTAAAAACTAAAAAAATGAATGTTATATGTTAATGAATGAATGTGAATATGTTAATGAATAAATGTTATATGTTAATGAATGAATGTTATATGTTATTAATGGATGAATGAATGCTTAATGTTATATGATTGGGTATGGGGAATTGAGAGTGATGTGAAGGGGGGGTGGGGGAGGGAAAATGAGCTTCCACCTTCACGTGGTTGGCCCTATTAAGTAGAGAATATTAAACTATTCTCAAAACAAAGAGAAGCTCAATAAGGTAAGAAATGCACTTTTCAATATAATAAATGCATCGTTTGAAGCATCAAATCAATATGCAAAGATGAAAGAAAGTGCTAACTTTTCACTATGAACATTGTGTTGTGTGTGGATTTGGATCATAATGTAATGTTTTTTATTTTTATTTTAGTGGTCTCTAAAATTTGACTTTTGTGCATAATAGGTTAGTGGAAAATTTGACAGCTCTGAAGGGTTTAGAGGCTCAATTGAGATAGATACATGGATATTTTGATCTTTTTGTTGATGGGAGGCTTCCACTTAACCATGAAATTTTGTACCATCTGCAAGTATGCTAAAATATCTCTACTTACATTCATTCAACTTACTGTAATATAATATTTGATCACAAAAATCTCCTGTTCATTATACTTACATGGATTTTCATGCCCTGTTCCAAAGCACATGTTTTAAAACAGGAAAGAAGGATACTGGAAAGGGTTAAGGAATTTGGCTTTACACCTACCAATTGCATAGTTTACTTCATTCATCCAGCATATTGCCTATGCGTTTCACAATTGTTGGAATCATATACTATAATTACAAAACTAATAAAATTAAAATATGTAAGTTTCAAATATGGCATTACATATCTTTCTATGAATTTTTGAAAGAAAATATCAAAATGGAGAAGTATTAACAAAATAATTTGCAGAATTTCTAAGAGATCAAGGAATTTTTTTGCAGAGTTATCTTGAATATATTTAAGACAAAAGTAACTTATAGAGATTGAATCAAAATATCGGTAGTCTAAAATCACCTGTCAACACATCTTAGTAGTATCTCAATTCAGGAGAACTAGGTCCACTATCCATTAGTCAGTAAAACAAATAAAATCAATTCATAAGATTATTCTATTCTAATAGGGTTGACTGGTTGCTTCTTTCTTTTTGATTGTCAGGAAGTCATCAATATACACTTGGTTTTCCTACCTTCTCTTGCCTCGTGGCCAGAGAGTTTCTGTAGAAGGCATCAAAGTAACCTTCAAGATTGACAATGGCAATGACTACAAGGTCAGTATAACTTAATGCTAATTGGGTATGATTTTATTTGTTCAAGATCAATTTAGCTTCATTTTCTGCTCACACTACTTTTATTTACATTTATGTTTTTCTAATATCCATTTTCCTTTACATTCATATTCTTCTATACATATTGTGTTTACAATAATGTTTTCCTTAATTTAATCTAGGGGACATGACCTAGTACCTGAGCAACTTTCAATGTCATGCTGTTAGGATTTACTGTGAAGCTAATCCAAAGTTTTTCATTGCTTCTCGAAGCCATATTGTAGTGCTTTCACTACGAAGCCCACATGATCCCCATCAAGAATCTTCTTTTTGTAGTCTCTAAATTTCTTAGAAGAAATCAACAACCAGTTTGTCTAAATGTGGCTCCTTGTTTACACATTAATATCTCTTTTGGCAGCAATGGATCGAATTGGATTCATGGGGTCTTAAAGAGAAGGCTTTCAAACATGGAGATCAAGAGTGGGACTAGGTAATACCATTCATAATCATGCTCATATTGTTTTATTGACTGTCTAAGAGCTAAGTATCTAGGATAACATTTTGTATTTTTCTATTGAATTTCCAGAGTGAGAATAATTTTGGGTTTGCAATCCTATTTTTTAATACACTAGCTAAGTATCCAAGATGCACTGCAGGTACTCTTTCTCACCAAATTGCTCATTTTCCACAAATTTAGATTCTAGTGTGTAGTTTAATATTCACTAGTTTGATTTTTTCTTTTTTAGCAAAATTAGAATCCAGTTCATAGGTTGTGCTTGCTTGTCCATGACAGTCCCCTTGATCTCATGACTCATCATAGGTATTATATTTTGCTCCAATTGTTGATCAACATCAAATGTGGCCATCATAATATCATCCATAGCCTCCATATTCTACAATTATTCATTGCTCATTTCTCATACATAGTAACCAAATAATGCAGGCCTAGAGCTTGGACTGCAGATGTATGCAAAAAATGATAAATCCCTGCCTCTGTAAGCCTAATTAAACACAACAACTGACATGTTGTTTGATATTTTAAACAGTCATATGACTATCCTTTTTCTACCTTGTAAACACTTACTCAATGCATACAATAATTTATTGAAATGCAAAGTTGAATGGCCTCTTAACTCTTGACACTAATGTCAATGCATTTGTCCAAACAGGGTTAATCATATTGTGATCTAAATTTTCATAATGAAGTCTTCCAATCTGAGCATTGATGACAATCCATCTTGTCTTTTACTACCCCTATTAAATGCTCATGGTCTTGGCACATCAACTTTCTCTCTTTGATTGACCTATCCTTATGTCCTATCATTATCCCTATGGATGCACTTTGGAGCCTCCTACTACTTTGATATATCACCCAGAGTCACCCTGATATGCCTACATTTCAACGAATAGTTTTTTTTTAAAAAAAAAACTGCATTGTTCCGTCAAAATTGCGACGAACCGCAAAAATGCCCGATGACCTTGCTATGTATCCGACAATTTTTTTTCGTAATGACTTGCCTATTTCGTCGCGAGTGCGATGAAATTTCGGCGTAATGACTTGCCTATTGCGTCACGCGTTCGACGCTCTTATGTTGCACATGCTTCGGGCACTATTTGTCGCTAGACTGACGACTATATGTCGCTGCTCCGATGCTTCAATGACGGTATGCCGCACGTGCTCCAGGTACTGTTCGTCGCTAGACCGATGATACTGGCGTCTCCATCCCGACGAATGTATGTCGTTGCTCTGATGCTTCAGCGATGGTATGCCGCACGTGCTCTGGGTACTGTTCGTCGCTAGACCGATGATACTGTTGTCTCCATCCTGACGAATGTATGTCAATGCTCCGCACTTTAGCGACGGTATGCCGCACATGCTCCGGGTACTATTCGTCGCTAGACCGACAATACTATCGTTTCCATTCCGACGAATGTATGTTGATGCTTCGATGCTTCAGCGACAGTATGTTGCACGTGCTCCGGGTACTGTTCGTCGCTCAACCAACGACTATATGTCGCTGCTTTGACGCTTTGGCGAAGGTATGCCGCTTGTGCTTCGGACATTTTTCGTCGCTAGATCGATGACACTGCTGTCCCGATTTCGACGAATGTATGACGCCGTTCCGACGCTTCGGCGACGGTATTCCGCCCACGGTCCAGCTACTACTCATCGCGTGATCGACGGAATGGGCGTCGCTGTTCTGACGAGCTGGCGTCGGGAGGGTGACGCTTTATTGTTCATCGGGATATAGACAAAAATTGAGCGACGACGCTGATTTGTGCGATTCATCGGTCGACCAACAATAGATCGTCGAAATTCCGATGAACGACCGTCAGAAATTGGGGTCAAATCCATTAGTGAGCAGCTATTCACACTTGAAATTTTGATCTGCCATTTGCTAGATATGCAAAGAAGAAGATCTTAGCCCCTTTTCAAACATTTGATAGTTAAACAACAATTTATATGACAATTAACATAAAATGTTTGTCTTTTTAACAGTTAGAAGAATATTAAAATTTATGAGGAACAATTTAATGTGCCAAAAGTGCACCACTAAGTACCTTGCATGAGACCCTATCAATATCTAAGGAAAATAAATTCCAATACAATTATACTGACTTGCCTGAGTCAAAAGGGAAGTAGCCATTGGAAGGTATAACATGGGGGTTACAAAAATGTAGGAAATCACTTGATAAAGCCTTGCATGGACCACATGTAGTGGAGACTATTGGAGAATGAGGTTGATGTGATTGGTTGAGTCAAAGCATGTTGGGATGTGCTGGTTGAAAGACTTCACACACAAGTAAAAGTCTCCTTACCCTTGCACCACAACAATTTTCACCTTCAGTAACCTACAAATAGGTTGATGAAGATGCATAGGACGATGGAGGTATTGGCCAAGTCCAGCGCTACATGGGAGGCAATGAATGAAGGCATGAAGAGACTAAGAGAAATCTTCTAGGTGACTTGGGAATTGAGTTGGCCAAGCATGGAAGGTATAGAACCCATACAATATGAATCCCGACTACACTGTGATCCCTCCTCTGCTCCACGTATCTACAAATAACATTAATATATGTGCTGGAAGTAAAGATGGGCTGATTGGATATATTACCCAGTGAATTGCATGGAAAAGTGCTAGAAGATGGAGTGGCCGACTTTGATATCCTTTATGCTACGACTCTATAGTGGTGGTTTACCAGGATTTTCTTGCGACCTTTATAACATTCTCCAAATGTGGATATGAATGCTAGGCTGTCTTTGTCAACATGCCTCTATAAATAGATTAAGCTTGCTCGACTCTTGTAAAGAGCATTTGAGCTCTTAGAACATACCTATGCTTGGAATGTAGATTTGGTACTGATATCTACAACTTTATGATATCTAGTCACACACTATGGATAGGTGGAGTAATGGAAAACTTATCACCAAATTTAGATTTTCTTGCGTGGGGATTCTTGAGTAGATTAATGGAAAATTTGGATTTTAAACAAATGGAACCCTCCAAACAGGCTAATCACCTACAAAACAAGCCAAAATTGCCCCTATAAAACAGAGATGAAACCCTCCAAATAGAATGATAGGCCAAATTTTTAATCAAGTTGGCAGATGGGAAAAGGGTGAGATTGGCCCTTTGCTATTTTTTTTTTATAATTTTTTTTTATGACTTTTTATATAATAGGCACAAAGGCCCAAAAATGAAGTTACCAAAATTAATAAAATGAAAGGATTTTTTATTTTCCAAGAATTTTGAACATCATGGTGATGTCCATTTGGTTCCACAATGTTCTGTTGATAGGGATATGTGAAGAGTCACTTTGATGCAAGAAGGAACATGCTCCCATGGCTCTGATACTATGTTGGAGAATGATAATATTAGAGAGCTTGAATTGATAACCTTCCACAAGTGAAAATATGAGCATAAGAGTATGTCTATCAATATATGATGAAGAGTATTAAATACAATGAGAAACCTTGCATATATAGGCAAGGTAGAGGAGGTAGGAAGATAGTAGACAATGACTGAATAACCCTCCAAGATGGAACACTAGTGAGCTCACTCGACAAGTGTGTGAGAAAGTGTCAATTAGTGTCTCAAGTAATGAGGACACATGTCTCAATACTATGTTCAAACTGAGACAAAAGCAAAGATAAATCTAAGTAAAGTTAAGCTATGGGTGTGTAAAGGTCTAATCCTAAAAAGGTGATTATCTAACTATGTGGATAAAGACACCATTTACACTACTTTTTGCAACCCAATGTTAGCAAGAAGTTACTGCTCTTCTTGTTTAAGATGACACAACACCTTGTCATGTTCAATTTCTTCTCTACAAGACATCTTGGGAGGAAGATTATATTGACCAATATCATATGCTTCCACATCCATATAACTCATACCAAAATTTTGTTCATCATAATATCTAACCACATTTATCCTATCAAGAAGCATATAATTCATTTCTAATCGAGCCTCTTATTGCTTAAAAAATTGCTATGTCTTTGTGTCTCCACTCTGAGCTGATCTAACAATTAATCTAGTTTATTGTTATAACCATACGATGTGTTGGAAGAAAGGGAAGATTGGTAATTAGGATATGTAGTACAATATATCTATCATTGTCCCTTCTACCAACAACCATATGATTTCCTTCTTTATAATTAGACCTATAAATTTGTGTATGTTTTTTGATTATGCCGCTATTTGAATCTTCAAAAGTACACAAGTGTCGACTTTTAAAATGAATGCATGAATTTTTTTTACCCATAGAACTAACTTCTGAGGTTTGAGAGGTATGTTTGAGTGGCTTACCATTACTTAGAGCTTCCCAAGATAGATGTCTTCATGAAATATTTGAAGCTATATTTTCTCCTTGCTGGTACTTGGGTTGCCTTCTCCTTTCCATCTCAAAGTATTTTGATCCACTCAAGCTGATTTTTGGATTGATTGAAATAGAGTCATCACTCTTTACTTGGAAGAGACAAAAATATTTTCCAATAGCTAATATTCAAATTCTAGACAAGAATATTTTCTTGTTTTGAGTTGCAAAGGCTTTCAAGAGGAGATATAATTTTATCTCCTCGATAACGATGCCAATCTGTTGGTGTAAGTTGATGGGTTGTCAAAGTTATCCAAACTCAAATCCACTAGTTGAAACTAGAAATCAAGTTGTAGAGGTTTTCATAATATACATTTGGCTCACACTTCATTGACAATTACTAATTTAATTATTTCTCATCAACAATGCCAATTTGTTGGTGTTCTAATGTCACGTACTAATTTTATCAATTATTTAATTGCAATTATTAATCATGAGATTTGCAAGTTTATGTTAGATGATTATTGAAATTGATGATTATTTAAGTTATAATTGAAATTGAAATTTAAATGCAAATGAAATGATTTGAAATTCATTATTATGGCATTTGGGGATTGTCATCACTGATGAGAATTTGAGTGAAAGTGAATGCAGGAACAGGTGAACGAGAATGAAGGTGAGAACATTGATCAGGTAGAGTCGTTTTAGCCATTAGACGTTAATAAGGATGATGGAATCTCCCACACCACTTAGTTATTATTAATGTGTTTTCGTGATGATTATTATTTGGATTTTTTTTAATAAGTTTGTCTGATTGTTCAAATATATGTGAAAATTAATATGTTGTTTGAATGGAAAGATTGATTATTTGCAAAAATTTTAGTCAAATTGGGTATATTATGTTATTGTTGTGAGAAAATGGTTTATTTATATATAAATGTAAAATTTGTGTTATTGGTTTATTTATTATTTTCGCAAATAATAAATGAAAGTGGAAAGATATGTTTAAATAATTATATATATTAAATTAAGTTATTTAAAACAATAAGAAATAAATAAAATGTGTTTTAAATTGGATTGAATTGAAAACAATAGTAAACAATTTGAAAACAATTACCTCTCAATCAAATTTCACATGCAAACGAAGAGATATATCTCTAAGTTATGGCCATCACTACTGGAAATCTGGCATAAATTGTGGATCGAATTTTCTTGAAGACTTCACCATTTTGCATGATAACAAAAAAATCAGGAAGAAGAAATCTCTCTTCATCATGCACATATGAGAAAGAAAAAATCCGTTTTGAAAACAAGGAAGAGTTAAGGATAGCAAAAAGAAAGTTGTTTTTGGATGTTGTTTAACTGATGCACATGTGGAAGTAGTGTGAAGAGAAGAGAAGGCTGTTGCAGGAAGGACATAAATTTGCTTACTCCCAGGCGCGTATGAAGGAAAATTAAGGAGGTGCGTGGCAAGTGACAAGAGGAAGAGAGGAGGCAAGGCGCGACCAATAGGGAGGAGGTAATACAAAAATCTTCCTCCATCATACACAAGTAAGGGAGAAGTAGAAGGCATGACCAGAGGTGTGGAGACAGAGGGAAGGCATGGCTAGAGGGGATACATAATATATCTCTCTCCACATACGCATGTGAAGAGTGGACAGGGCACGACCAGAGGAAGAAAGAAGGTACAAATAGGAAGAAGAGAAGATAAAGGATAGGGTGCAGCCAACAGGGAGGAGAAAATCCAGAGAAGAAAGAAGGAAGAGAGGTGTGGGAAGTAATGAGGAGAGACCAAAGAAAGAGAAGGAAGGGATCGGGGGTGGAGATCATAAAGGAGAAGGATGTTGCAGAAAATACATGTGCAACATAGGAAGAAAATAAGAATAAAGAGAAAGATAGTCAAAGAGTAGCCACAAATAAAATACTCACAGAAAGAACAGAGGATCAAGATTTATTTCCAAAATTAGGAAACACACACAACTACAGGGATTGACAGGTAGATTCAATGAAAACAATATTTACTTGAATTCACAGTCAATTAATATATGATTTAACTCTTTTCTATTATTCTTCTATTTTATCAAATGAAAACATAACACTGTTTTTATCAAATCTAGAAGAAAATATATACACCAGATTGCATTTTTATGGAAAGAAAGAACCAAATTGAACAGAAAACAATCAAGAGAATATATTTTTGTATTTAAAGAATTAATAGTTTTGCATATTTAAAGATTTGCACATAAAACAGTATGTTTTAGATTTATTCCATGACATTTAGTAAAGATTGTTCACCAGAAACAACATATTTTTAGATTTAGAAAACCCCCAAAAAAAAACTAGATTCGTTAACTGTACACATAGAGAATTGGAAATTTGCAAGAAAAGAACATGAAGTTATTAAAATATTAAAGATTGAAATTGTTGAATGTTTTCCAGAATGATAAGATAAAAATAATTTTTGTGTTTTTAAATATGCTTAAAAAGTAAAAGTGGATTTGTTAATTCTCGAGGAATGACACCAAATTGCTGCAAAACATAAGTAAATATGAGATTTTATGTTTTTGAAAAGATAATATTTAAAAAGAAATATGAAAAACAGAAAAGAAAGAAAGTAAAATTAAAAATATAATTACTTTGAAATGGAATGAATTAGAAGAGGATTATATTGAAGTGTTATTCAATTTTATGAGAAATGAACCGAAAGAATGTGTGCTCATTTAGTATTGTTTTAAATGTACTTAGTTACATTCGTGTGTTACACCTTCTTTTATTTAATTTGAAAAGAACACAATATTATTTATGATTTAAATCTGCAAGATTATGGTATTTAAACCATGAATGCTTAAAAATAAAAGTGTAGTTAAGATGTTGGGAAAGATAATATTTTATTAATTTTTGAATGGAACCATGCATGCTTGATAATTGAATGCGCATGACATGTGTTTGGAAATTTACCTTCCAGGATGGGTGCCAAATGTGGGTTTTTAGAGAGTGTAGTTTTGCTTTTCCAAAACTACTATTATTTGTCGTGCATGACATTTCACTTGGCCAAGTAACTTAAGGACTATTGAAATAGATGAAATATGAATAAATCTCTACCATATCCTAGTATCAAACTTTCTTGTTTCTTAAATAAATTAGGAGAATGAAAATGCTTGTGGATTTACTAGTTATACTAGGCACGCATCAGATTCCATCCTGCTTGTCGACTTCTTTTTGCTAAGTGATTCGTGTAGAGTCGGGTATTCTTGGAATGACTAAGGAATTATGGGGAAGTGTAAGCTTTGAGGGTGGGCGGAAAAAGCGCCCGAACCTTGTTCTCGTCTTCATGTTTTAAGATTTACAATTGGATTGAAGATCAAATGAATATTTCTTCATATATCTATTATATTTTATTCTTGTATGATTATTGTAGAACTTAAGGTGACACAATGCCTAGGTCTTGAATTATAAATTTCTTTTACAATGTTTTTGTATTATTAAATGTCGTGTAAGATGACACGTTTATGAATGTAATTGGAAGTATTATGAATCTTATTGTAGACTTTAAGTCGATATTTGGAATCTTTGGATTAAATATTTAAATGAATGGAGTTACAATATTTTATGGAATGGAAATGAATTTACTAAAGGAATTAAAGATTATTTGGAATTAAAGAGTTTCACTCTTTACATCTAAGCTATGAGCCCAAATCCTTAAGGATGGATAGTTTCTTAAGTGTTAGGGTTGTGAAACCTAGGAAGAGTATCACAAAACCTATGTTCAAGTTGGGCAACTTAAGACTAATTATTGAGGTGGGTAATACCTCCTTCAATTTTGGTTATACAAGATCAAGAGGGTTTTCTTATGGTGTAAATATATGATATTACAAGATTTGGATAGTTACCTTGATACAAACCATGTCCAAGTGTATTTATATACCAATGTTACAACATATGTATGTTGGTTTGAACATACAAGGCTATACACCTTTATACAACAAAGAGTTAACAAGGCATAAATTTTTATGAAAATGGATATAACAACTCCCATTGTTGTTATGCACTTACACCTAGAATTTGGAAAAATAATACAACATAGTTGATACAAAATGATTATAATTGGACTATTTTAATGTGTTGGGATTTGAGAATGGATTCAATGGTAGATCAGTTCAAATTCCAATAGGGCAACAAAGTCATCGATTCATTTGAAACATGTAATGATTGAAATCATGTTGTGACACCTTAATGAAGGTTTAATTGAAGATAATGCATCTCAAAATACACAAGTAAACTAAATTCTATACATGCATTCAAAGAAACAACATAATTTGTAGAATATTCAATGAGTCTACTTAATTATCCATAAATAGACTTGAACACTTCTTTGACTATTTGTGAAAAGATACCATGCAAAAAATTTGTAGGGTTTTAATAGTCATCTTACTCACAAATTGATCCCACATTCATCTGTAAATGAACACAAGGTTAATGGAGACAATCAGGATTACAATGAATTCATTAAAATCATCCATTAAAGATTATAATTAATTAATTACCCATTTGGGATGAACCCAGATCATCAAAATAGAATAAAATGGTCTTTCTGTTTACTATAATATAAACACAAGTTGTTTGGAAGTGTTTTCCTCTCTTCTTCTTCTCTAAAATTAAATTTCCCATCCTTATAAAAATGAAAGCTCTTATATGAGCTACAATCTACGTTAGGGTGGGAACATGCAAATATGCAAGAAAATCCTAAAATGCATAACTTCAACAATTGTAGGGAGCACTTGGATACTCTAGCCACCATCATGATAAATGTTGAGTGTAAAAATTACCCCTTTTAGATTCACGAACATTTGGAAACATGATAAAAAATTCCTTGTCCATTTTTCATACCTCTAAATATTAATGGCATGTAAACTCGCGTGCAAGAACAAGGAAATCGCCTAAAAATATGCCTAAGCAACATCTTGGAGATGGTCTATCAATATTTGGGTCCTGCAACAACAACTAAGGCATGGGTGAGCATCGATTTCCTCCTTTGAATTTGTTCCCAATTTCATAAAGAAATAATTTTGAGCGTAATCATATTTGATTTGGTGGTTGGTGAATGTTGAAGATGCATTAATGGTGTCCGAGAAAGGTAGTAGAGTAGGTCTGAGATGTATACATAGCATTATTATGGAATTCTATACATTTTGGTGCTTTTTGGGATGAAGGTTTGTAAGGTTTTGAAATATAACTAGATTATGTAGGAGTTTGCAATTGGATTGGATTTGTGAGGAAGTCTAATTGAACTAGACTTATTAACTTATCAATGTTTTGATATCCAGTTCATATGAAAAGCTTTGATGATGATGTCAGTAAAGGGACAAGGTGATGTCATAATGATGTAAGTGTGACATCATCATGGACGATGATTGCTCCATGATGGGTGGATATTATCATGATGCCAATAGGGTGGGATGACATCAACAAGGTATGGATTGTAAGAAAATATAACTTGACTAGTTAGGAGTGTAACTTTTAAAATGTTCAATTCAATTGGCTAGGGAATCTCCACTAGAGGGGTTGATGATGTAATGGTTATGGAATCATGACATCAACTTGGCATGACCTATATAATTTTCTATGTGAACTTGACTAATGCATAAGGTCTTAACAGTCAAGTTTAGATAGACCTCAAACTTGCGTGACACTTTAAAATTGCATTTATAAAAGGTTAGATGTAAAAAAAGCTAAGTGAACAACATACCTCACTTTATATGTCATGAAGTTCATATGGAGGTCATATTCCCACAAAAGAATTTTATGTGGAAAAAGTGAAGTGAATTGGATACTTCACATTCTAATGAGGAATATTGGGTTTCTGCAAAAATAATTACATGTCATTCATTAATCTTTTCTCCTTTTGCGGGGACATCTTAGCGAATAGGACCTTGTGGGGAAAATAAAGTGAACAAGACATGGTTTAGTTGGATAGGTAAAACCTACAAACCAAATTCTCCCTAGCTTTAACTCATTTCAACCAAATTTTTGAATATTTCATAACACAAATGAAAAGAAACTTTCCCTCTTGACACCATTAAACAACACTTCAAAATGGAGACCCAATTGGAATTTTCTTAGATCGATTATTAGTAATGGATGTATAAGGCCAAACATAGACTTATGGAGTAGAATAGATCAAAGATGCAACACATCAAAATGAGGTTCCAACATAATGGAAGAAAATATATGGTCAATTTGTTCATTTCCCTAACTAGGGGGAGTACAAATGAACAAAGTACTTAGTTCTCTATCAATACAAAAAGTTACAAAGTTCTTAAAGTTTTTTTAATATGAATAAGATCATGAATGTTTTATAGTGGAATTGGAGTTGTAAAATATATTTATTCGACCCTGTAAACATTGAGCTTTCAACAATGAAATTCATATTATACAAAGTAGAGACCTGTTTAGGTGCCAACATTAGTTACAACCATGTTTAAGGTTGTGGTTTGTTAGCATATCAATACAAATATACCATTGCTAAACTATGTTCAATCTCAAGATTGTATGCACATTGAACTTCTCAAGAATAATATTACCAAAAAGAAACTCTCTAGACAAATTAGCTTTCTTTAAACAACAAAAATGCAAAGAATTAACATTAATTAGGTATAGTACCTTTTTAGTGTTAGTATATATTGACAACACATTAAATACATTTATCTTAATGCCTTGGTATTGTTCCTTCAATTATGAAAGCTTCTTCTTCAAGGGTCATTTCTAGAGCAAAAAAGCCCAACTTTCTCTACACAAATTAACTTTCTTTAAACAAAAAAAATGAAAAAGAAATAACATTAATTATTTATATGACCTCTCTTAATTTTAGTGTATATTGACAACATAAATACATTTATCTTAAATCTTTGGTATTGTTCTTTCGATTATAAAAGTTTTTTCCTCTTTGAGAGTCACATCCACCTCCACTTATCAGGTCCTTTCCAATCTAATATAATCCCCTCACAACCCATTATAATTGCAACATCCACTTGTAAGAGTAAACAATCTTATATATCTAATTAATCACTAATATATATTAGATTGTGAAGATGTATTTTAGAAAAGTTGAACTTTAATCTCCAACACAAAAACCACACAATCCAACTACACCCTAATAAACTTTACAAATTAAATTATAACTAATATATTATTTAAAAAATATTTCAAATTTCTCTAAGAAAAAAATATTCAAATAATATATTGCAATCACCTAAAACAGCCTAAACAATTATTAAAATCAGAAAACCCTTTATTATTATTATTATTTTAAATTATGTATTACATTTTATTTTCGTTTGGTCTCCCAAATATAACTGTGAATTTCTCGTAGGCAGGGTACCTAATATACTTATAAAATATACCTCTCTCGCCTAGGATATACTGAAATATGCTTATTTCCAAAACTCATAATTATCCCGTGTTTCCTATGATTTGACATAAAGTTCATTAATTTATGAAAATTGTAAAATATATGGAGAAAAAGCCAGCAATTCTACATTTGAAGATTGTACGTGTCATGGCTATCCAAAATCCTCCAATGGGGTGCGCTTCCTATCTACAGATGTCAACATATGATAGCGCACAAGAACATGAGCCATATTTCAGCCTAACATATAAATTATAATGCATAAAATTAGTTTTATCGGAGGCGGTTATCTCGACTGAATTTGAGCGGTTGCTTCGGAAGATCCATTTTCAAATTGGGTATGTCTGTTCTTCAACGAAATGTTTGTTTTCAATGGAGAAACAATACTCATAATTGGAAATTTAAATCAATGTGGTGCATTTTTGAACATATTTTTGTTTACAAACTGTCCCAATTTTTTTTTTCCCAGTAGGCCTCAGAGCAATGCCGTTAATATTATAGCAGTTTCTTTCTTTACACATACACCCATTGGCAGAGGCGACGTTTTAATTTGGCTCCATACCACTATAGGAAGTAGTGTTAGGCATTTATTCCATTGAATTGAGGCACAAAGCTATTAGGACTACATACTGAGCATTTATAGTACATTGCAACAGTTTTTTTTTAAAATGTATATTAACACATATATGTATGTATATATGTGTGTGTCTGAATATATACGTGTGTGGATGTATATATACCCATTAGCAGAGGATGCGTTTTAATTTGGTCTCATAGCACCATAGGAATTAATGGCAAGTTGCAACAGATAATTCCATTGAACTGAGGCACATAACTATTTGGATTAGATAGGAGTTGCAGTGAAAAAAGTCGAATCTAATCCAACAGACCAATAGAATAAGAGTGTATTAGCGTGAGAGGTAAGGGTAATAGGGGGATGGAAAACTTTATGGACTAATTTTCACCAATTAGCTGATTTTGGCATATCTATCAGATATAGATTGTCTCTTTGGCAGAATCTCGGCTGAGTATCTATTTGAAATTTAATTCTGTATTTTCAGCTTTTCATTGAAAAAAGAAACTGCATGTTTGAATGTTGAAATTGAATTGGCATCTTGTTTAGTAGTCTTAGTTGAATTTCAGTAATCTGGTTGGATGAAAAATAGGTCACCCAAGAAACTTTGTTGTCTGACCAAAAGACAAGATCACACATGGCTCCCATTTTGATCCAAACATAGGGACTAAGCAGAAATCGCATAAAACCGAAGCTTCAATTGAGTCAGCTTTTACTTGGAGGACATGAACTTATTTGTAAAATCTGAAGTAGCATTGCTAATTCAGTTCACTGATTTGAAAGTCATGTCATACTGGAAATTCTGCAGATACTGCCTGCAACAATTTGACTACAAAGCTAAAGGAATTGACTTCACTTGATAGACCGATAAGTAAGCTAAATGATTTGGCTTTACTGGATAGACCAATAAGAAAGCCGAAGAAATCTAATGAACACACAAAACTTCCAACTTCCTTAAAGAATTGGCTTTAACTCAGAAATGTTCCAACTTCCTTTTGATCAGTAAATTAGCCAATAACCATTTTGTCTCATAAATAGTGAGTCAAAAGTTAAGGATGTCAATGTGATAGGCCCTTTCTATACCAAGCATTGTATTGTACACTACCTGGCGCAAAAAAGCTATCATTCTCCTACATTCTTCTTTGCTATATTCATGGAATTCGATTCTGGTGCTGTGAGTAGAGTTAATTGGTAACAAAGCACTTTTCTGTAAACATTTCTGGTTTCATTTCCTTTGCAAAGTTGGCTGAGGTTGAAGTCAAGTGGAATTGGTTGAGAATAATCATTGAAAATGATACATTACAAAGATGGAAGTGTAATGATGAGGGAATGGCTCAACTAGTTAAAGAGTGAGTCAAGAGAAAGCAACAAAAGAGAAGACTAACAAACTTGAGCTAGTCAAAGAAAAATTCAAGAGTGACCAAATGCCTGCATATTCTATCTAGGGCAACTTGACTGTAAGCGCAGATGTTGATTGACTGTTGTATAATTTACATAGATTCCTTTTAAGGCACTACATTATTTTGTAAAATCGTTGTGCCAAATGTGATTGCAAAGCACAATCAAAGAATATTTCACAATGGTACAAGGAGAGGTGTTGTTGGGAAAAGATGGAAGGTTCGAAGACCAACACTAAAGTGAAGGAATTAAGGCCATTGAGCTTAAGCAATGATGGTAGAGGAAGACAACATATTATGGAGCGGATCAAGAAGTCATATGATCTACCAGATTGGTGGAACAATGAGAAAAAAAAGAAAGATCAAGCAAGGCAATCAACTCTAACAATCTGTCAAAGAAAGTTTGAAGTAGAAACGAAAGCCAAAGTCAAAGTGAAGACCAGGTTAGAAGCAGTACCGGAAGTTGGAGGCAAAGCCAAAACCAAGGAAGGGCCTAGCTAGAACTAGAGAACCATATGCCACTAATGACCGAGAAGTGGATAGAAGTCGCAAGATAATTGCCAATCCTAAGGAAGGAAATGGAGACCTTCCTAACTAGGTTGGAATAGAAACTCATGGAAAGGAATCAACTAAAGGATTGACCATTCTCCCTTGTTCAAAGGGAAGGCTTTGTCTTGAAGCAGATTCAATGAATTCCTCATGAGAGAAGAGAGAGCCACCTAGGAAAGAAGCATTTGACAGATTGAAGAATTGCTAATTGATGAAGGTGAACAAAGAATACTATAGAAGTCAACTAAACAAAATGGAGCAAGCAAGGAAAGAGAGATATCTAATGATGAGAAAATCAGCATAAGAATTGAACTGGAAAAAGGAAGGGTTGAGGATCTAGACACGTTTGATAGTATTGAGAGATTAAAGAAATGTCCAAGATAATCCCCCACATAATACCATTCTCAACAAACATCTGATGATATTCAAACCTTGTCATATAACCTCTTTGCATGCTTAATTCTGCAATATATTTTTTTGGTAAAAGGCAAGTGTTGCCTATATATAATATATTATAAATAAAAGTTTACAAAAATATACTTGAGATAGCCACCTGAGAGTGACATTATCGTATCAGCCCTAAAAAATATAATAATTGGATGCCATGCTCCAATTATTGCCAGCCCGCATGCTTCATTTTACACCACTGCGGGGCTGCGGGTTACAACGGTAATCACTTGATAATAATATTGTTACTCACCGCCGGCCCGCAAAACCTTTTTATCACTGCCAGGTCAATGTCGCGGAACCACGGTAACACTTGGATGCCACACTTCATTTTACACTACCGCGAGGCTGCGGGTAACCATCATGGTTGAATGATTCCTTGCCTCTGCCCTGCACTCCTCTTGTTACCTTTGAGGGCCTTTTAAAACTAATATTTTAATAAACAAAATATTGCCATATAGGAACAAGATTTTCTAGGATAGAAATCATTTGCAAGAATGTTTTGGTAAAAGTAATTGAAGAAAAGGAAATAGTTAAGAGAGGATTTCTTACAAATTGTAGGATATAAAATAGGGGGATGGCATGAAAAAATTGAGCCTTGCTACCATTTATTGGTAGTAAGGGGTGTAGGAAGAAAAAGCAATTATTAAATTTGATAGTATTCTAGAATTTTTGTAGGAAACATAAGAAATGTTTATTGGAAGCATAGCTTAAAAACTTGTTATTTAGCAAAAATTGGTTGGCTCAGCTTTGACTTATTCTTGACGACTTGGTGAAAACTTGCCAAAATTTGGCAACATTTTTGAACATAAAATTAATAAATATATTTACAAAATAATCTTTAAAACTGTGCATAAAATTGAATTTAGAGAAATGATAAGTAGTTTTCCGTTTATTCATAAATCAAAAAGAAGTTCAATACACATCACAGTGTTGTATGATAAAAAATTACGAATCCATGTTAATATTTTACAAATTCCTTCTATGAGTAAAACTTCTAAGTGGTTGTGTGGTACCCTCAAAGTGGATGTTATTGATTCAAAGCTTGAGGAATACTATCTTCCTCAGGCATATCATGGGCAGCCACATCTAAGCAAGCCCCAACTAATCCCTTGCCCTGACCTTTTGCCTCCTCTTGTGCCACTACAAATGCCACCCGTTCTTTTGCTTCTCTCTTAATGTTAGCAATCTCATTCTCGAAAAATAGGGGCTTCTCATCCACATCATCAACTATCCAATTAGAATATGTTTCTGTTGGGATTTTCAGCAGGACGGAACAATTAAATTAAACACCAATAGGATCTATGTCATCAAGGTCAATGGCATGGTGTGCGTCCCTTCCCTCCACGTTTTTGGTATGGAAATGAAGATTGTATTGAATAAAAGCAAGTTCATTCAAGCACATTTGAATAAATATATTGCGCTTCTTGGTAGGAATGGCCTCAAGTATGCTCTAATTGTTCTCACATCTACAAATGCTATAGGGCTAGGACAAAATGCGGCTGACAAGATTTTGAAGAGTAGGCATTTTTGTACCATAATCTTCCCACCACAAATCTACAAGTGAAAAATATATAACTTTGTAATAACATAGTGAAATGAAAGATAAACTAAAAATTGAACTTATTAAAGTAAAGACTTCCTTGATAATGTTTTTTTATTTGGTTGCAAAGTCGATCTTCTTCAAATGCATAGAGGTGAAGAAAACAACCTCCCTTCCATGGCTTTGTAAGCCTGCAACTTTTCTAAAATTGTGTCTCTAAGGTCTTTGTTGGGGACCGTCCTCTCTATGCATGTGTTGAGGCCATCCATGATCTCCTCATTGGCCTTGAAGGTATCAGTGAAGAAAAACTTGGGATTCAAGTAACATGAAGTCACATTAATTTGTTGGAGGAATTGCTTGTTCCACCTATTAATAATTCACCAAATGGGTTTATATATTTTTTTCTTTGACCCATAAAAAGTGTTGTATTACCTCCTTGGCCTTATCAATGACCGCATATAGAAAACCCATGAGGTTTTTTCTATCCATTTACCAACCATAGAACTATCACCAAAGGTTTTGACACCTAAAAGAAACAATAAATCAATTAAAAATCTGATTTTGAATGAGAAAAAAGAAGAAGAGTAAACTAAAGTCATAAAAACTTATTATGGAATATTTTGTAAGTTATCTTGAGGATCTTGTCCATTTTTTAGAAAAAAATCTTATAAAAAAATGGTCACTGCCCTTTCCCCTTCAACCTTCTTTGAATAAGGAGAGTCCCCTCACCTAACACTCACAAACATGTGCTTCAGAGATGTTAGTGAGGCTACAATACTTCACAAAGGGATAAAATTGGTGGTAAATCATGTGACACCAAACCTCCACACGAGCTCCTGACCATTGATGTACTCTCTCATCAAATTAAGCACCCAAAGATGGTTGCAGATGTATTTTGTTATGTTTCTTGTGTGATCCACCATGACTTTGACTCAAGAAAGTTTGTTGATATCCTTGAGGAGTAGATCAATGCTATTGTATTGTTTGTCACATCTTGAACAACGATTTTACAAGCCACTTCCATGACCACCTCATCCAATATGTTACATAGTGTATTGGCATTTTTTACTACCTTTGAGGCATCAATTGACTTTAGGAACAACTAATCACTTGAAGCCAAAAGGAAGTTAATTAGGGTACAGTTCCTACCATCCATCCACCCAACATAAAATACAGGTCAGCCCTTTCTTTGCCAAACCCTCTTTTGTTCCTCCACGAAGGCCTTCATCTATCTAACATCATCAGCCAACGATCACCCACTCAAATCATAAGAGGCTAGTGACTTGAACCCTTTCTTTGCCATTGATAATGTAGTGACAATTGACTCCCAATAAGTGCTTCTCACAGCATGGAAAGGTATGTTGTTGAAATACCATAAATTGGTGATTGCCAACCTTGTCTTATTATGCTTCTCTTGGTTCCATGCAATACCTTCAAGGAAAGGTTGGGCACTATGATGTTACATGGAACAAAAAATCTAGGAATATTTGAATGTGATCGATGACTAGAATTATTTGCGGTAGAAGAGCTCCATATCCATGGGCTAATACAAGAGCTCACTACAAATTCCATTGCCACAACAGTCGTTTTTTTTTTCTGATTTGCTTTTCTCATAGAAGTAATGAGAGCATTAGTCTCTCGTATAACCTCAGGATCTACTTTGTTGCAAAGCGAAAAATTTCTCCTCTGGATCTTTGCAAGATGATATTTTAGGTGGTTGATACGCCCGTCATCTTTATCCTACACTAATTACACACAACTAGTATTGTTTGTCACTTTGGGGTTCTATGCTTCCAAGTAGAGCCCCTATTGTTTGCACCAATTCTATTGCTTCCCAGTGCCATATCTGAAAAAAAAAAGAATTTCAAACCCTATCATAAACAAAAAAAAATGATTAAAGATGATCAAATATAAAATCTAGAACCTAGCTAAACAATAACAATTTAAAAAAACAGAATAATCCAACCCTATAATGAAATGGAAACCGAAAAACAAAACAAAAATCTAAAAATAAAAAACAAAAGTAGGGACATTATTACATACCTCTCAAATGCTCCCAAAAGACTCTTCAAATCAGCCCAAAATCCCTCAAAATCCCTCAAAATCACCTGCAAATACATTGAATGTACTCAAAGTGTGGAAAGAGTGAGACTTGCAAAACAAAAATGTGAAATTTGAAGTGTTATTTTTGCTTTTTAGGCTGTGGACTGTTTCTTTTGACATTCAGTGAATTTTTGGGTCAGATTTGTGAGTAATTCACTCAGTAAATTGCAAAACCTTGGTGGTGAGTTACTTGGTCAACATTTTAGCTTAAGAGAACTCATGAGTTAGGGGAGTTTTTAATGTATGATTGGGAGTGAAGGCTTGTGTGAAAAAAATCAGTTGCAGACATTGTTTTATAAAAATCAGTCCAGGCAAATATTTTTCTCATGAATCCCAGTCTACAAGAAATAAACATTTTTCTAATCAAGGAACGATATCTGAAAATTTTCAACATACATGGTTTCTGATTACAAAGTAGCAGCAGAAACTCTTTCAACAGAAGCAGCTCCTCCAAAGGATGCCTTATTTTTTCTCTCTTCCATCTCATTCTTCATGATATTGGATAGGGATGGTGTTGGCAAGGACTCTGACTCATTTTAAAAGGGAATAATGTATTCAATCACAGTTATTAAATAAAATAAATCTTTTTGTATCTGACTTTATTTATGTTGTTAATTTTATTATATTTTCAGAATTAGAGAGTGTATTGATCACTTCTTGGTTATGAATGGTTGGGTTGACAATTGTGTCTTAACCAACAATTGTTTGGTCTGATAAATAGTGGTCCGAATGTCAGGGTAAGGGGCCAGGGCACCGATGTGACAGGACCTTCCCATACCAAGCATTGCAATATACAGTACCTGGGGCAATAAAGCTATTATTCTCTTATATTCTTTTATGTTACATTTATGGTATGTGATTATAATTTTGCAAGCTGTGTTAACTCTAGTATATCATTTTGTTGCAGAGGGTGACCCCCTTTTGGATCCCAATATATATGTATTGATTTGATGATTTTACTCATAATTTGCCAATAATAGGCCATTGAAACTATACCCTACAATGATAGATCAAGTTGATGCAATGTATACATTAAATAGTGATAATGTGCATCCATGAAAGTCATATGGACACCTAGTAAACAAAAATGGAACTTATCTTTTTTTATGCCTATTTCTGTAATGATTGATCAGGCTCTCAACCCAGCATTTATATCAATTCAATAAACTATTTTCATGTATGCTACATGATGCATGATACTATGATTTGCAAAACAAAGTTCTTATCCTCTACAATAAAATATAATATTATAATTCATTACAAATAAGAAAATAAAATTTATTTCTGGTCTGAATTATAAATTCTCTTGCAATGCTTTCCCCAGACCAGACTTCCCCTTGACAACAACCTTCTGCTAATGAAAAACCCTTACTGTAAAATTATAAAATTCCCTATTAATTACATTACAACAGTTACATTTCCCCTTACACACAAAAATGGGACAAACAGAACTTGTAAAATATCTAAATGATTAAACCTGACAGGAAGTGGGAATCAATTGACATTTAATAGTCATTAATACATTATCCCCTCTATCTTTTAAAAATTCTGAACCTCCTGGTTCACAGGAATCTGGTCTTGTAAATTTCATATTGATTTTTACCACTACCTGCACATGTTTGCTGACCTTCGAAACTCTCTTCTAGTAGTCTAGCCTTCAAAGTGTTCTCTCATGATGTCTTGGCCCAATCTGAATCCTTGTTTGATCTTTCTATTCTTGCTCTTCTGGGACTAGGATGAGGACAGTGATGATTCCATTAACGGATTGGGCTAGTAGAGCCATGTGCAGACACTAATGTAGAATCGATGAAATGATCTCTACCAGTACCACTCACAGACCTGAACCTCCTCGCCTTGTCCTGATCTTGCTTTGCACCATTCCACTCAAATTGAGTCAATCTGTCACCGCTGACCAGACTGTCAGTCGCATTTTTTGAGAATTTTCCATGACTCAAAGTTCCTCTCCAACTATGTGTAAAATCCTGCTTGATTTCTTCTATCACACTCTCTCTGTCAAGACAATTGTTGCCTTTAAGCCTATCCAATATTTGTACATTGCCCCCATGCCATTTAGTACTTCCCATCTAGTCTTCAATTTGGATCCTTGGGTCATTGGATCTTCGACGTTTTGATTCTTCATTCAAGTTTTCCCTTTGATATGATCTATGGGCCTTTGTTTCTTTTGATCTCCCTAAAGTATTATAACCCATTTGTAGGCTCTAGTATTGTATTACAATGTTTCTCCGTTGAGTTCAATTGAATGCAGATCATTGTTAGCTGAATCTTCATAATTCATCTCTTGATGTACACTTTCAACCTCACTTATTGAGTCTCATTGTAGCTTTGCTTCTCTTGCATCAATTTTGTGTTGTACCTCACTCTTTTTTTCATTTATGTTGGCCCTCAAAAATGTCTCCAATTCACCTCTTGGATTATCTAGAGTTTTGTTTCTCTCTTCAAGCCCAAGCCTAGAAGAGACAAAGCCAATAGTTTGAAGGGCCCTTCTTCTTTCCATGGTTTTGGGAGATGTCTCTTCCCCTCGTGTTGTACTTCATAAGTGTTCTCCCTGCCATGATGGATTAGATTCTTGTCATACTATTAGGGCCTGCACAACAATGAATAACAAACATTCATTGGCATTGCGTCACATAATTCTTTGCCTCAGAAGAACCAAGTTTGGTAGAAACAAATCAAGACTTATTCACAAGTACACTATGACCCTTTTTCAACCATGCAATCTTATAAGGGTTTGATTTTGGAATACAAGCAAGCTCTATTTTTTCTATCATTTCTGTACTTACCAGATTGTCAGTAGATCCACCATCTACATTTACCTTGCACACTTTGTCCTTACACTTGGATTTTGTTCAGGAGACACTCTTTCTCCTCCAATCAGCTTCTGGGGTCTCTTTGATTTCTAATGTTAAGGTCCTTTGTATTATCAAGTTCTTTCCTATCTGAACAATTAAATTTGACACGTGTATGTGTGCCACATCTCTTTCCCCGTTTTGTTGTATGAGGTTTCAAAAACTAACAAGTTTTGTGCACACAACTAAGTGGAATTAGGGAGCGATCAGATGAGAGATATTCACCTTTGGAAAGGAGATAGTGACAACTATAGCCATCGCTTGAGTCTCTCCACCAAAGGTTTGGATTACCCTATAGCTTTCCTTGTAGGTATGATTTCCTCCTTTGAAGAAGCAATATGACTTTTCATCTTCATGAGTTTGATCAAGTAGAAATACATTCATCCTTCTCTTAGAATACTGGTCCATCACTTATGTCTTTTCAAGTGTAGGAAACTGATGTGTAATATTAGATCTGCCATATAGAGTTACATTTAATTCTAAAGAATGATACATAAGATATAAGAATCTAGGATAACTTAGAAATTTAATAGCTTAATTCCTAAATAACGAAATTAGTTCATGGGACAAAAAGCATAGGGTCAAGAATAACACCCCCGAGAACACCCGAAAAGGAGGACAATTCCATAATCAAAAGAAGGAAAATATACAACTCATTTGAGTGGAAAGCCTTAAAGTATAAAATAGATACAAAAAATGTCTCACCCAATAGGAATATAGAAAATTGAAGACTTGTCACATCCATCTATGGCAAAGGAAATAACTACAAGAAAGGTGAACTCTATTGGAAATGATATTTTCTTGTAAGTTTTTAAGCATAAAAAACAATAGAAGTTTATTCCATTATTTGATTTGGTTTGCATAACTTAAAGTATTCTTATCTTTGGATATTGTGAAAATATTGGGAATTGGCTACATGGCACAAAATTCTTACTTTTTTGACAAATATTAGGTTGTTCAATTCTTTATAAGTCTTTATTGGAATTGTTATTTGAGCTCCAGTGCTTTAGATAAGGTAAGGGTTTATTTGATGATTCATTAGGATTGAATTGGGTAGTTTCAAGTCAATCATTCACAAGAACCTATCTCTCATGACCATGAATGATTTTCTTAACACTCATTACATCTAGATGATACTCACGAGGGGTAAAATACAAAGGCTTCCTGGGAGGTCACCCATCTCAGTATTATTTTGGCTCAAGTGTACTTAATCATGTAGTTTCCTACACAACCAAGTCCACTTACTTTGTTACCCTATGCAAAAACTTCGACAATTGTTGTGCCTTATGAGCCATTTGTTATAGAGCTCCCTAGCTCCTACATTTTCATACAAGTGGTGTTTTTGCAATATATCAAATATGTGATGATCTATCAATATTTAATTGTATAGTTTTTAACTAGTCTTCATCTATCCGTATTTCATGAGTAGTGGTTCACAAGAACCCATATCGCATTACAATGAATGGTCCACCTAGACTCATTGTATCTAGGTGATGTTTATAAGGGTGAAGTAGGGAGACTTCTTGGAAGGCCACCCATCCCAATACTGCTATGGCTCAAGAGTTATTAACTGTGGATTTTCCTTCACAATCAATCTAGCTTAGCTTGCTATACCATTTGCAAAACCTTCAACAAGTGTTGTGCCTTATGAACCATTTGTTATAGAGCTCCCTAACTCATTCATATTCATGTAAGTTACGTTTTTGTAGTGTATAAATTATGTCATGATTCATCAGTATTCAACGACATAATTTCAAGTCAATACTCATCAATCCATATTCCATGAATAGTAATTCACAATAAACGATCTCTCGTGGCCATAAATGGTCCACTTAGCATTCATTGCATCTAGGTTATGCTCACAGGGGTGAAGCACTAGAAATTCTTAGGAGGTCACCCATCTTAGTACTACTCTAGATTTAGTGTGCTTAACCATAGGTTATCCACAATCAAGTCCATTTAGCTTGCCACCCTATTTGCAAAAAATCTTTGCCAAGTGATGAGCCTTATGAACTATTCATTTGTAATGTCTCTGATTTAGCCCTATGCTCTTCAATTGGTTTTAGCCTATTTTCGGAAACTCGTAGGCTAAGCAGAATTGGAAATTAGGGTTTCTTATTTTTTAGGAGGTTTCAGATGCAGTTTTGAGGGCTTGCATGTGAGAGTTTTTGATGCATGTCTAGTGGAGCTTTCTGGGTTTTTGGAGAGCTTCAGAATGTTGTAGCATGCATCTCCATCTGACAACCTTTTCAGGCACTTACTATTTATAGTAAGTCATGTTGGCTTCTCGGTTTGTGTTTAGAAGGCATTTGGAAACACTTACTATTTATAGTAAGTCATGATATTGCTCAGTTGGTGTTCAGAGGAAGTTTTGCAAACTTACTATTTATAGCAATTTGCTATTTTTGGTAAGTCTATCTTTTAGCAGTATCATTCTAGCAGCAACTCAATCATTTGCAGTTCAGTGTGGTTGATCAGTTTGGCTTTCTGATGGTTTTGAAGTTAACTTACTATTTTTGGCATTCGCTATTTTTAGTAAGTCCATTTATGGCAGTGGCATCATCATTAGCTTGGTTCAGCTTGGCAAACGTCAATTTGCTAATTTTAGCAGTTTGTCAGTTGCAGCTTGGGCATTGGTCTTGGCTACCTTTTTGGACTAAGTTCTATACTTAGTCAATTTTATGTTTTGAAGTTGTACCCCATGCCTAGGCTTGATGACTTCAAGTCGTTTTTAAAAAGGGGACATAAAGGGGTTGATTTGAGCAATTTAATATTTATATTAAATGTTTTATTGAGCAACTTAAAGGTGGATGCCTAGAGGATGATAAGTAATGTTTTTATTAATTCTAATAAAGTAAATGCCTGAAAGGTGGTGTCCCTTGGAGGAAATTGAAGAGTTTCTTGGGGGAGTTTCGAGTTGATTCATTTTCCAGCTGAAGAGTCTATTTATTGATGCATTGCTCATTCATTCTCATCTTTGGAAAATATTTTAAAGTTATGCTGTTGGTTTGAAATCCAGAATCCGGCTAAGGGAAAGCTTAGCAAATTTACTCCATTCTTCGGGCCTGAAACTATGGTTCCCTAGATGGTGGATTGAGAGTGTGCTTCATTCAGAAGTGCATATTGAGCTTCATCGTTGGAAGTTTTGTAGTTTTGATAATAATTTCCGGAATTTGTGGTTGCTGGTCCTTTCATGGCTGAAGGAGATTTTTATATACAACTTTTTGTATGAATTTAATTTGCTTCTGGGCATTGAAGCAATCTATTCCTAGGTTAAAGGTGACCATTCTTGGAGATTTTCAGATTTAAATTTGAAGTGTATGATTTTATTTAGCAAAATCGCCCTTGCAAGGAGGTCGTACCACTTCAAGAGGGCATTGGAATTCATGCCAAATCAAATGTTGAGTTTGGATGCAGTTTTGGTATTGTACATTAGGCGCCAACCTTCTAGAGAGCATACGCAAGTCATTTCAGCTCAATTGGAGGTATATCAAAAGAGTTATGAGCATTTCATTGATGTGTACTTTGCTGATTAACATTTTCAGTATGCTGGGTTTTATTATCAGACTTTAACAAGTTCAGTTTTAGGCTTCTATTTCAGTATTGGAGAGGTTTATAACTTGTAAGGTTCATCCTTCTCTTACTTGCATTGATTCTATCATTGTAACACTTGTAAATTGCAGATTTCTTCAATTGTAAGGCTGAGAATTAGTAGTACTAATCCAGTCATTGTATTTGCTGCATTTACTTGTGATTTCTAATGCAAACGCTATAACCCCTGGATGGTTTACCGCCAGTGTGGAAAAAGAACTCATTAATCTCTCATTGTACCCACTGAAAAGTGGTGAATTCCCACTCATGAGTGGATGCCTGCCATAGCGGATGAATTAGTTTGTTTTCTTTTCTTTTCCCTCCACTGAATGAGTGGAAGTGCAGAAATTGTTCATGGCTGGTTCACCGCCTCTTTACTTTCAGCTGTAGTTTACTTTCAGTTAGTAAGCTTTTTTCTCCACCATATGCTAGCCCCTCACCCACATCGGGTCTTAGGGCACATTCTTGGTGTTGAGTGTTTTTCAGTTTGCTTATTATTTTGGAGAGCTAACGCTAATCAATTGGCTTAGTGCTACTTGTGTTGTGGAAATTCCAAGAAAAAATTGACTAGCACATTTAATCATTATAGAGCTCCCTAGCTAAGTTTTCATAAAGTGATGTTTTTGTAGTTTTGTTGTTATAGGAAGACTCTTGAATCAAATAATAAGGGCTACATGTTAGACATCAGCTGCAGATTTTGACAGGTTGTATTTTATCATTGAAAGAGCTTTTTGGTCAAATGCTTATGAGAGTTGATATAGCTTTGTTCCACGAGACTAGAAATTGCAAGATGGTTCTTTGGGATGATAATTTAAACTTTTTTATGCCTTTGTTAAATCTATTATTGATCTGTTGCGTTGCCACTCTTAATTTTGGTTGTCTGAATATTGACTGTTGATGTTATAGATTTATGGAAAATTGGTAACCTATGTTGAATCTAAGACAATCACCTTTTAACTGCCTTTTCTTGTCCATTACATTATGGAAAACTGGTACTCTATGTTTAACTTGGAAAAACCTATTTTCACATCTATTGGAAAGTTGGAAGAAAACCCTGCCTTTCTTGTTAGTTTTTTGCAGAGTTCTTTGCTTGCAGAAATTTTACTTCTTTTGGAACTTTGGTTTCTATGGATGGAGAAATAACGATATACATTCTTTGTGAAGATATTTGGTTTCAAGGGCTTACTTTCACTGTTGATGTTTAGGGATATTTGGGAAGAGGAAAACAAGGATGTGTTCATAGGTCAACTTAGAGGGCTTACCTAGTCCAAAATAAGTTAAAATCTATTTTATCTCATGTTTCTATGCAATTAATATTTGATGATTAGAACGTAAGGTCTATGTTGTTCATCAACAAACTCAAATGCTTTATCAATGAATGCGCTTGTAATTGGTCTCCCGCGACTTTCAAAAGAAGTAGGGGTAAACAACCTTGTAGAATTATGTAACCTACTTACTGCAATGTGATTATTGAATCTTCCTTGAATAGTGATGAGGATGATTGGCTCATTTCAAGGCCATAAGTGCTCTCTATCTATCCCAGATGATTAGCTTTATCATGTATGAATTTTTTAGGGCAATGCCCTTTCTCAGCAACCATAAAGCTCTTTGGAGCTCAAGACAAAATAATTTGTTATGAACTCTAGGGAAGGTGGCAGGGTAGCTTTTGAAACATGCGAATCTAATAGTGATGCCAATACTGTGAATAAATCAACATTGATATCTATGAGGATAATTTTTGTAGCTCATCTTTGTGCTCTCTTAGATTTTAGATTGCAAGTGTGGCTTATTTATGTACCTTTTCTTCCTATTCCAATATAGAAAACATACATCCACCTTTCACAGCCCTCTTCTAGCCAGCTCCTCTGCTCCAGGATGAATTGCATCTTCCTTGGTTTTTATTAGGCAGCTAAAGTGGGATCTTTCTTGAGGTTATGTGGGACCTTATTCATCTGTCCAAACTTCAACTGATGAACTATAGTACCATGAGAATAAATTGATGCTTCAAAGGAAGTTTTTTCCCTTATTATTTGAGTCTATAAAAACAATCTTTAATATCTAATGGATCAACTAAACCTGTAGGTTAAGTTTTTCAAGATGTATATACTAATATTTTTGTTTATTTCTTGTAGGTTGGTAATGCAATGGCCCAAGCTACAAAGTTAGCATCATTAGCATCCTCAATGCATGTTGCAACTCCAATATCAGGGGCTTATGGTCCATCTAGCAGGAAAAGGACATCTTATTGCTGGCCTTTAAACCATTGTGCTTGTAAACAAATTGTAGTATGCCAAACGACCAGTAAAAATAATCAAGAATCAATCACCATCCTGGATCGAAGGTATGTATTATAACACTTTCTCTGGCCAACCTATTTGGTTTTGTGGGAGTATATCATGTGATTGAAATATTTATGGTAGATGAAGAGATGTAATTTGTTAAAATATATTCCAGCTCCATGCAAGATTACAAATGAATGTATTTTTGAACTGACCCAAAAGAGAGGATAATATTAAAAAAGCTCCTCCATTGTCTGGAAAGCAGATTAAGAAAAAGGAATCTGTTCAAGAAATGTTAGAAATATCTTGTGTTAGACTTATCCAACTGAATTGGACCTGCTTAGCTAACAAAGGTTTTTGTTTATATTCACCCCTTCTATGTATCTTCACCTTCTTCAATGTATGCTCTTCAAGCACCGATGGCATTAATAGCTTAATAAAGAGTTCAAATGGTTATGTTCCTGACCATGTCTGTATCATTTACATCATGTTAGCTTTTCTCTTTTACATACCCCTTCCAAACTTTATCTCTGCATTTCCATGGAGGTGATGGTAAATAAGATCACATTAAGAATCCCATTTCTTCCTGAACTTTCAAGTTATAACTTATTATTGCATTCTCAACTTTGAACATAAATGTGTAATTCTAGTCTTTATATTTATCCCATTTTTGTTGTCCATTTCTATCCCAGTTCCAAACATATGTTTATTGTTCTTGATATCTATGTTATATTTTTGCCTGAATTGTTTGAGATATGTGAAATCATGAATTATCCACCAAGGCTTGTATCCTCCAGGTTCGCTAATTTTTATGTTCCTTTTCACATAACATCAGCATTATATGAATTCAAGAAGTCTGATTTTCTTACATCTTTTTCCTTCAACAAGATGGAGAACACATAAAAATCTATTATACTGTGAAGATTCTTCTTTTTGGGGGTTGAAGAATATATATCAAGTTAAACTTTTTTCTTTTTGATAAAATTTCAAGTATTTATATTGAATTTGGGAAAAGCGCTACAATACATCCTTGCATCATGCAGAGGAATTTATAATGAACATCAATATACAAAGGAACTTTGAGCAGCTTTCTATCCAAAAATATAGCTATATTGCCTCTACACCATAGCCAATCTAAACAGCCTTGAAACCGAAGATGGCAAAACAAATAGTGAGCATACAAAAGAATTTATATAGGTTTAGATCAATGCCTTCCTTTAACTATCTATCAACTGAAACATATAACTGTAGCTACACAGAGCCCTTCAAAAACTTGATTACAAAGAAGTTGAGGTCATTTTTTCTTTGTATATTTTCTGCCCTAGTAATTTTCCAACAAGAAACGCATTATAAACAATTAAGATTATCCATGTAAAAGACAAGCCTTTATGGGTTCACAAAAAATTGAATAGCACACAAAGTATACTTTATCCTGGATAATCAATGCGTTGCTGACAAACAGTCAACAGGTCTTTAAGGACACTAAAATATTATCTAGTATTCAACAAAGAAGTCGTAATTAAACAGAGTTAAATAGTGACAGATTAACAGTATCATTACCTACAGCAAAGAGAAATCTGAAACTGATAGGGGTAACTTGTAAGTATAAAACTGGAAGTGTTATTCGAGAACAGATGTATCAGGTGAATTTTAGATAAATCTATTATGACCTACAACCCCTAGTAGATTAACTTCCATGCTGTTAAATTTCTTCCCTCCTGATAGAAACAAGCTAATACTGAATATATTACACAATAAGCGTTGCTCAAAATTTGTTGGGTGCTTGATACAGACAGACAGAGATAGACCTGTTACCATGACATCCTAAACCCCGCCACCTAAAGAGGGGTCTAGATAGACCTAAAAAAATAGAAATAAAATAATGGCAGGTGGTTTTAGAAAAGCATAAAAATTAAAAACTGAAAATTACCATCCCTGGAAATTTGAAATATCGGAAGACAGATATATGAAGTCAAGGCAGAAAAAAGAAACATAGTTGCTAAATCCTTTTTGAGCCTATTGAAGATGTTTATTCAGAATGAGGGCTCCTTTTATCATTTTATGTCGACATGTAAAGTCTTGGTGTCATACTTTGTTTTATTTGTATTGAGCTAAAACGCACAGCATTAACAACTGAGGTAACATCAAAGTCCTGATAAAAACATCATATAACGCAGATGACAATTAAGTATTCTCTTGGTGTTTTTGAATACTACAATTGATTTAATTTCACTATAATGACAAAGAACGATCTTTCTATTCAAATTTATATGCATTATATCCTTCCTAACTATTTTTCATTTCCTTCAAAGATCATTTGCCATTGCCACAGGCGCTGTAGCTACAACCAGTGTTCTGAACACAAAGGAAGCGCTTGCTGGGAAAAGGAAGGCAGCTGGAGAGGAAGAAAGTAAGCCAAAGGATGACCCAAATATGAGTGGGGTAACAAAAAAGGTGATCGCTAGCATTAGAAGGAAGGAAGCAATGAAAGAATCACTGGCAAAATTGAAAGAAAAAGGTAAGGTAGATGAAGACATTGAAGAGTCGAAGTGAACAGACAAATCAAGTCCTTCCGAATGGCCATTGAAACTTGTGCATCTTCATTAGTAGTAGAATACCGTCACTCAATTCAGAAGAAACAGTGGTATTAACCTCTCAGATATTTCTGTTGCGAGAATCAAAATTCTTTTCATCCTGATGCATTTCCTTCACTTCATTCTTGGACTATGATTTACATCTGAAAGAAAAATTTGGGGCATGTTAAAAATCCCTTTCTAGAATTCAGTTCAACCTCTCATTTTATTGGGAGTTAAGAATCCCTTTCTAAAATTCAGTTCAACCTCTCATTTTATTGGGAGTGCAATTTGTTACTTTACTTTTATATTCTTTAAGCCTTCTCTTATCTATTCTAGTTGTGAATATTGTGATCTCGAGAATATTCATAACAAGTAACAAAAGTTGAAGTATCATAGTATCAGCATTGCATTTTGAAATTATCTTCTCTGAGCATATGAGAATGAACTATTTTCTTCTGATTCAGATCTCACCCAGTTTCAACTTTTTTGCAATATAAGATATTCGATCCTCTGCACTTCTTATATGTAGGCTAGTTAGATCAAATAGAAAAAATACACAGAATTTAATACTAGATGCATATAAGCATGCGATTTGTCACAACAACTTTATTTTAAAAGTGACAATATTCACTCACAATGTACAATCTCAAAGGGTAAGTGCAAAAAATCTAAAAGAACCTTCTAAAAATCTGATTTATAATTTAACTTCCCTAGTTTTGTATAGTTCAAAAATACACTTTGGGCAGTGTATAACCAAAATCTTGGCTACAGTACAATACAATCAAGAGTATTCAGCTTTGATAACTTAACTATCCATTTCAAAAATTTCCTATCAGCTAAATGGGCTATTGCATGTTCCAATATGCTGGGGAGAACTAGTCTCGTATCATTAATGCCCTCGATCCAAAGATTACTTATGCCTTTTGAGGAACCGGATAGTTTCTATTATACCAATCACATAAATTTTTCCTTTGGCAATTAATTCTTTTACAAGGAGACAATGATTTGAATTAAAGTTCCTTTTAATTTTATATAGTTATGGTTAGCTTGGGAAGCTTCATGTTCAATATGTTAAGGCCCAGCTTATGTCTTATTAACTTTGAGACTTCAACATTCGAACTGAAGAATAAGCCATTCACCCATCAATGTGATGCATAGAATCTAGTATGGGCTAAATCACTATTTTGATTATATATGTAATACGAGATCAGAGTTGCGCAATTGTAAAATTGCTCATAGGTTTTATAGAAATATGCTCATCAAAAATTGAAACTAAAAACCTTCAAGTGGAATTTCTAGAATACTGGTCATGGGTTCATTGATAAAATTACTTGGCTCATAGAATCTACAAAGAATCCATTTTTGCTGAGTTCAAAGGCTTAGACACCTAAAAGAGATGGCACTGGGTGTAAGTGACTGAATTTTTTTGTCTCAAAAGTCACCCCTCAGAAATTGGCAGCTTAGCTGGTCATTTTTGCAACTGGAAAAAGTTAGCAGAATAGAGAGGGTGATGCAAACGCTGGATTAATGCCTCATATATCATTCACATTCTACAATTTTAACATGGGATCGTTTGCAACACATAACAAACATATGCACAATGCAATAAATAACATTACTGTTGAACCAGATTAGATTTTCTATTGAAATAAATAGCTTGTATAGTAGTGGATATTATATATTTGACAACCACAAGCTAGAAGGCCTGGGATTTGCATAGAAACAATATGAGTTTGACACCAATAAGGTAGGGATCTCGTGCAAAGTGTTACAGCTCTTATTTTCAATGAGAAGTGACCCTAAGAATATTGAAAATGACGAAACAAGAAATTTCAGAATCTTTTCCTAAAAAGAGAAGACATGCTTTTAATGGGAAACTTTGAGCCGGTGGGAAAAAGGAAGGGTTGGAAGTTTCCTACACCTGCCCTTGTTATCTAGGAATCCATTTTATCAAATGGAAGCCTCTAAACCATCTAATTTATTTAAACATTCTTTCTAAATCAAACTAAGAGTTGTAAATATTATCTCCTTAAAAAATGTAATGGAGCCTCCACATTTTCATACCATGGGATCACTTTGATGCACCATTGAATGCTGAACTGATAAATTTCTCATCCTATATTTTGTTAGCATAGTTGAGAAATAGGGGGAATTGTTTTTCTAATAATAGTAATTGTTAGAATTGCCCTATTTTTTAATTTGGAAAGGGAAACAAATGTTGATAGGTAGATTGAATTCAATAGTTGTCATAGATTTGTAGAGAGGGATTAGAAGGGATTCTTTCCTAATGCCTTTTAGTTGTATATATGAGAAGGAATTTACCAAATTTAAGTGTAGGAGTAGATTGGGTATAAATTTGCATTTTTGAAATAAATAGGATTTCTTGTGTTTTTCTATTAAGGGAATTTTGCTGCATGTATTTTCTATTACTTCTCTTTTGTTCTACTACATTTGATTTAGTATCAAGATTGAGTCACTAACTTGTAGGAATAGAGGTTGGTTTGCGTTAGTTGGTATTTAGGGCACACAGAGATGGTTTTGAGGGGAATCTATTTGACTAAGGAGGGAGAGGTAGGAGGAATGTAGGGCCTCAAAGAAATAATGGTGAATAACGGCTTAGGAGATTAGAATCCATTGAGGCTAGACTACATCTCGATGAACTCGAAGAAGAAAAAATAAATTGAGCAATGCAACTAAGGATCTAGAGTGAAGATTGAGATTTTAGACTTTAAAGGCAACTCACCCAATTTTATTCATAGACTTGGTCCTAGAGTTGGAGAAGCATTTTTTTTATGAATATATCCTAGAATTCTATTAATTTAAGAAATAAAAGTACACATATTCATAAAAAATATGGGTGGATACAAGATCACACCCCAAGAGTCACAAAGGCTAGGGCCTACGAAAAAACAAATAATTAACAGTCGCTAAGTGGCAAGAGTAGTAGCACTAGGAGGAGGTGGAGGGTCTTGATCACTCAACTTATCCCATACATCAATAAGGTTTGAAGTGACATTAGGGACATCCCAACCTTCATTAGTATCTTCAAAGAATCAATAACAAGCCACCCAAGAGCAACACCAATTGACATCCCAACACCCCCAAAAGGCCACCCATAAGTGAAAACTTAAAAAAAAACATTTGTTCGAAGGTATTTCTTCCAACAAAGGTACCTTCATTCAAAGGTATGTCAAAAAGTACCTTTGTTTGAAGGTTAAAAAATGTAAAAAAACCTTCAAACAAAGGTAATTTCCAAAAATGGAAAAAGGACCTTCATTCAAAAGTCCCTTTTTTTCCCTTTTGTGGATATTACTAGAAAAAGAATAAAAAGGGACCTACAAGCAAAGGTCTCTTTTTTCCATTTTTGAAAATTACCTTCATTCGAAGGTTTTTATACATTTTTCATTGAAATGACATACCTTCAAACGAAAGTCCTTGAATACATAAGAACAAAGGTCCTTAGCTAGCCACTTTCATTATTTGCCTCAAATTTTTCTCAAAAATTTCAATTTCAAACCTCGGTTTGGGCCTTCAAATAGAATGAATTTGAAAAGATAATTTGCAAGATCATAGTCCTCTAAATGCACTTTCCAACAAGTATAATTTTTAATATATATTAATTTAATTATATATTTATTTTCTATGATTTATTGAATATAAGTTTTTCATTGAACATCAAGTTCTCTATCCTACACATGTGGAAAAATCAAGGTGGAAATCCTCTTCAATATTTGGAAAGATAGAAATTCCTGCATTTTTTCTCATAGCCAAATAGATAAACATGTTTCTCTTTATTCTAAAGCCATTATATGTTCTAATGTGCTATTGCAGATTCAAGTGCAAGTTGATAAAGTTGTGATTGAAGTGTCTCACCTTTAGGGGATCCTTAACCACTGGGGGAATGCCCCTTGCATCGTTGCTTGTGTGCCTCCCTCTCCCACTTCCTCTCGAGGCCATTCGCCTTCACATGGCCGACAAAGAAGTGGTTCTCCCAGGGATTTTCAGGCTCACCCTCATTCTCAGGCTCCTCCTCACAGTGGGTCACATCCTCACAGGCATTCACACTCTCCTCCTCTTTCGGCTGACCTAGGGTGGCTTTCTGGAGGAGTGTCTAGAGGTGGCAGTGGTAATTTTGGGTGGCCTTCTAGCGAAGCATCTAGTGACATTTCTGGTTGGATGACTGATACTACTAAATGGCTCCCATATTTGGATTTGGCTATCTCTCCTCAACGAGAAGATAAAGACAAGGGTGGTGATGGTTGGGATCCTTCTGACGTCACTTCAGACCTCGCTATTGTATGGGATAAGTCGGATGACAAGGACCCGCCTCCCTCTGTTGGCACTACCATGGCCACCTAGCAACTTTTTATGTTATTTTTGTAATATTTCCTGCTTTCTGGGTGTGGCCCATATGACTTTATGCTTTCTGGGCTCTGCCCATGTGACTCGCAGGGTGTGCCTTTTTACCACCCAATTTTTTTTTGTGAATATGTGTAATGTTATCTTTTATTAATATAGATATAGACACCTGTTCATAAAAAAAAGAGTATTGGTTCTACACTAGAGCTCAAAAGTAGTGGGATTGGATTCATGATTTCTTTTGGCCCTTCAGGCTGAAGCCTTTCTCTTGGCATATGGTGTTGTTGGGAGATTCTCCCCAGATCCCTGCTAAGTATACCCTGAGGATCTTGAATTCCTAGATGGGAAAGCCGAGACCCCATAGGTAAGCCTTGGAAAATAATACACCAAGCGAAGTGGGCAAGCTTGGGCTTAATAATGGTGGACCACATAAAAGAAAACCTCTGGGCCAAAAAGACACTAAGGAGTGAAGATGTCACCTCTGGTTCAAACTGTTAATCATTAAACAGTGAGGCGAAATCCATTGGTAACCAAGCCGAAGGTGTAGCTCCTGAATAGGGTGTCAAGAACCCACTTCCAATCTTTCCACCAAGGCTTAGTGGAGCAAACACCAACTTTGTGAAGCATATCAGTTGGAATGACATTAACCAAACTTCAAAATTTTCCCAATCATGGTTCTGTAAGCCAAACTTGGCTCTAAAAGCTCCCCATGTCATAATTCTCATTGCGTCTTTGGAAAACAAGTCTTGAGGAGACAAGATATCCTTTTTGTGGAACTTGAGCGCCTTAAGCCAAGGTAGCTTGGCCAAAGGCCAACCCGTATTAGCAAAAAGAGGAGACCACTAGATATTCTACTAATTGAAAGAAAGCCCATCTCTAAAACCAGTTCCATTCCATTAGAGCCATGGCTTGACAACCTCCTAGGCACACCAAATGCTTTTGCAAACAAAAGTGCCCATAATTTGAATAGGCTCCTTCATAATGAGAAGGGTGTGAAATCCAATACCTTTCTAGGAAGGTTTGTGAGTAGGATATCTCGTCGAAATGCAATGTCTAAGAAGAATTTTCCAGGCCTCATTACCATTGAGGGCACAAACGATCCATTTGACACACAAAGCCATCCCTTTCCTTTGAGTGGAAAGAAGACCAAGCCAACCAAATTCTCTGGGGAGACAACAAAACTCACATGAAACATGGTGAAAGCCTCTATGAGACTTAGAAGAGGCCCAAAGAAAGTCTTTGAACAATCTTTCCAATTTCGCATAAGAGGCCTTGGAAGAGGCCCAACACAAAGAATAATACACATGACTCGCTACTAGAATTTTAGAGCACACATGGAATTTACTAGCTAGAGAGAGCAGCTTGGTGATCTAGAAAGCCAACTTCTACTTGATTCGAGAAAAAACCGCTTGCCATATATTAGCAGATGAAGCTTGAAAAGCGAAAGGGATGCCAAGAAATATGAATATTTCCCCTTGAGCAATCCACTTCCAACCATACTGCTGAATCCAAAGAGGGTTGGGAAGAAAGGACAACCAGTAGCACTAAGTCTTGTGCCACTCAATAGCAGAGCCAGAGGCCAAGCATAAGGTCTCAAGACAACTGAGGGAAAATTTGACATTATTGTCTTCTTCCAACAAAGTAAGGAAGGAATCATTAGCAAAGTGGTCATTAACAAGATGGGCTAGTGAATTGGGCAAAGAAATTCCCTAGACCAACCTATAGGAGATGGAATGGGCAAGAAGATAGCCAAAATCTTCAATAGCAAGAACATATAAAGAGGGGGCAAGTGGACATCCTTGGAAAATGGAAGGAAACAAACTGAAGGATTGAGATTGACGGCCATTAATGGTGACGCAAGAAGAATCATCAACAATTTTTTTTTTCATAGATTGAATGAAATTGGAACCAAATCCTAGTGCAAAAAGTATAGCCAGAATGAAGGGCCACTCAATGTGATCATACGCCTTAGCAAAATCAATCTTCAAAAATATGGATTTTTGATTAGAGCGTCTAGCCCACTCCATACCTTCCCAAACAACATTTATGTTATCAAGAATAAATTTGGATTTAATGAAACCAGTTTACTCAGGGCGAACAATTTGAGGAAGAAGGTGGCAGATCTTTAAAGCAAGGGATTTAGCTATAATTTTGTAAGAAACATTGAGGAGCGTAATGGGCTGCTAGTTACAAATGTCCTTGGGATCACCGGTTTTAGGTATGAATTTTATGTTGCCTCTGTGATGAGATTACCTAGGGAGTTAGAATGAAAATATTCTAGGTAAACTTTATGTAGATCATTACCCACACAATCCCAAAGGGATTTATAAAACTCGATTCTGAGCTTTGTCATTAGCCATTGTGCTCACAACTTCCTTGAGGTCTTCAATTGTGAGTAATTGCTCACAAAAAGGATTTGTGGGCAGTAGAAAGCCTATTTGGCACAACAACAAGGAAATCCTAGAGCGTATTAGTACGCTCTTGTGTGTAATCTTGGGTAGTGAAAAATTTCTCATAGTGCCTAACAAATGCCTAGAGAACGTCAGGCAACTTAGTGAGCATATTATTGTCATCTTTGATTTGCTTGATGCCAAGCGATGAGTGCTTGACATGAAGAGTCAAAAATAATTCTTTTGAGGCATGGTACCCAATTTTAGGCCAGTGAAGTCTGGCTTTGATTTGCACACCTCTAGTAGCATAACAACCAACCACTTGCTTTTTATGTCTCAGCTCCACAACCCTGGCTTGCAAAGAACAGGAAAAGGGGCTAGCCACTAAAGCCTCAGTGGCTTTGTGAAGTGGTTGCTTCATAAGACGATATGTGAAAAATGGCCAGTTGGCACCCATAGATGTGAAGAAACCTCACAGTGCAAGTGATGGCATCATTCCACCACTTGATACAACCCGTGGAGTGGGTAGGTCTACATTCAAGATTCTAGATAGTTTTGATGTGGGCCAGCATGGGTTGGTGATGCAACAAAGAAGTATTTAAAAAAAAAACTTGGTCTTACTGGCACGAGGTGCCCCCACTTGCCATTCAATGTAGAAATGAATGGGGAAATGATCTGACAACGTGACATGCACTAACAACATAACCAAAAGTGGAGAAGAGTTGGCAAAAGAGAAGAATGATTGAACATAAATCATAGCATGATCAAGACATTTAAGAACCTGTTAGGTCCAACTTGATAGTTGCACCAAGTATGCCAAAGAGAATGAGAGTGGCGGCGACCAATATTGGGGTCAAAAAGACCTAATTTATTGCGCATGTAAAACCAGACTTCTCTTTCACCAGCTACCCACCTAAATAGTAAAGTACCATCTTTGTCGGACGCCACCTCAACCATATTGAAATCCCCACAAACAATCTAGGTGGCAACTAGCAATGAGTCTATAATCCATCGCCAAAGAAGAGATCTTTCAACAACATCATTCGAGGCATAAACATTAATAATCCCAAAGGAATGATTATCAATGTTCAGAAGAATCCAAACGAGCCAGTATGTGGGGTCAAACCCATGATCAATCACACAATCATGCCATCGTGGGGACAAAAGGGTGACCGCACTGCCACGTCCACCATGATCAGAGGAAAATATTTTACTAGTTGGCCAAATAACTCAACAAGTGGAGGAAAGCAAAAAACCAACAACTTTAACTTCCCGAAGGCACAAAACATCAACACTAGCATGTTTTTGAAGAGTATCCCTAACAAAATACTTCCTAGAGAGTTCTGTCAGACCTCAAACATTCCAAGAGAGAAAATTCATGTTAAAGACTCGATCATGGCATCAGAGTCCGACTCTTCCAAGGAGTAGTAGTGATTCTGCAAAAAAAATGGTGGGAGTGTCCCAATTTGAATTAAACGAGATGAATTCCTCCATTTTTATTGAACATATTCTCCTTCTTCAAGAGGTAGAGATTGACTGCATGATCTCCTATGAGTTCCCAACACGGGAGGAGACACGATCGACCTAGCTATCATCACATAAGCTAGATGAGGTGTTGTAGAGGACCTTGGTTGAGCTGGAATGTTATCAGAAGCAACTTGAGTTTCTTTCCCCTTCGTTGAAGGGTTTGAAATATCTACTGATGGAGCATGGGTTTTGGGAACCTCCCCTATGTCGTTGGACTTGTTTTTTTAGTTTGCAACTGTTGCCTATTTTTCCTCTTGTTTGGCAGATGAGCCTTCCACCTAACGAGACTTTTCAGCCTCCCGTGGTAGAGATTGAGTATAGGGGACCGCAAGAGGGCAATATTTGATCTTATGATCAACAAATTGACACTGATAACAAGTGTTGGGTAGATTGAATTATGTGACTTTTTGGGTATGCCGAAAATTACCAATTTGAATATCAATGGAATCTTTTAGATCTTGTTAAAGGTCCACTTTGACATAGACTCGCTTTTGAGGATGATCTTGAAAAAACCTGTCAGGTTTGACACAAATGACTTTCCCAAGGAGGAGGCTATATGTCGTGAAAAATGCAAGCATGGAAAGGGTAAACCAAGAAATTCAATCCAAACTGGAACCTGTAACTTTTTGTCTTTAGAAATAGAAAAATCCTGGGTCTAAGGTTGGAAAACCAACAAAGAGGACTGGACATACCAAAGACCATGGTTCAGGATTTCTTGAACATGACTAACCTCTTCAAAATGAAAAAAAAGGAAAAGCCTTTGGTCAAATTCTGGACCATATCAAGGTGGACCCCGTGAGGGACCCAAGCCTTTTGGACCCATTCTTTAAGCAAACTTTCAGGCATAGTCCTCCCAACAAAATAACCAACAAGAGTATGATGTTTTAACCATTGACATGTAGAATCAAAATCTGGGATGGGAAAAATCACATTTGTCAGGGAATCAAAAGACTTACTTTGTGGAACACTATCAAAACAAATTTCCAGGGTCGCTTGTTCGAAAGAGGAGCCATTGAATCGCTAACACCAACAAGAACTAATAGGTTGGAGTTGGCCGTAGGTATAATAAAACAATAAAAAAACTGCAGTAAATGCAGTCATACAATAGAGTAAATGAAAATCTTGTGGCTAAGACGTGGTATGACACAAGAGAGGCCAAGGGTGACTGCAGAAACAAGAAACCCTACCATAACTCATTAACCCCACCAAAACCACTTCACTTGGTTCCCTCTGTAAAATACTTTTAAAAAATTCCAAAAAATATTTGCGCATTAGATATTGATGTCCTTGTTTCAACAAAAAAAAAAAAAGAATTTTGATACATACGAAACAACTATGCATTATGGCATACACCTATGTCCAAAATATAATTATAGTAACTTCGAAAATTGATTAAGAAAAAATATGCAACAAAAAATTATGAAAAAATATATCCATACACTAGATATTGATGTTACAAATTTAAATTTTAAAAATTATAATTTTATTCTATATATAAAAAAGTTATGTGTTATGACATGTAGTGTAGGAAATTGTATACCTTTACAATTTGTGCACTATGTTTGGGTCTCTTAATTTATTGGACTTAATGAAGCTTCTAATTTGCTAAATTATGCATTCCAAAGCCTTATTTTTCCCATTTTGCGAAAGGAGAACCGACATTTAATTAATGCATTTAATAATTAAATTAGCATGGAATATGAGTGTCCTGGACTTATAGGCCAAGACCCATTTGGTCCCCTTTAAGTGCCAAGACCCATTTTAAAATATGTTTTTGGCGACATTTTAATGATTCAAATTCAACTTGCAATTGTCGACTTTTGGAATCTAATTTTTCAGGAAATTAGATAAACACCTATAAATACATAGTCTTTTTATCATTTGAAATCTAAGACATATAATCAAGAGATCCTATTGAGAAAATATCATTTTCAAGAGCATTCAAGAGAAGATTTATCAGTCATTTGTTGCAGCAATCAACATCCTAACATCATGTTCAAGTCTATGTGTGTTCATGTCATCTTGTGAAGGCTAATATGCATTGTTGATCCTAAAGCATCCAAGCATTTCAAGTATCCAAATCCATTAAGAAAAGAAAGATCAAGTTCCTTGGAGAGATGTGTTTGACTTCAATCCTCTAAGGGAAGCTATTGAAGGGTGGTGACTCGTAGCAAGCAAGTGTTCATTCATCATTTCCTTCTCTTTTGTCATTATCTTTCTATCAAGCTTTAATTACTGAACTTGGGGTTACGAATGACATATTTTCTTGTTATGTCTTGGTGGAATAAATAAAAGTATAAAACATATATGTTGTTCAAACTAAACCATAGAATTAGTATAATTTTTTACATATATACATGTATAAGTGAGATTAATGTACAAATCAAAATCTATCAATTAGGTTTTAAGTTATGGATTAAATAGTGATTTATCCACTCATAATTTAATTTACACATCTAACATTTTACAATTTGTTAAATAATATTGAAAGAGATTAATTTTATAGTAATTTAGTTGTTCAAGATTGTAGATCAAATTGAATAATACAATTGTTGTTAATACATTAAATTCTCCTTGTCACCTATAAAACCAATACTATAGTTTAAGTTTGATTTAAATTGTCTTTACGTATACTCATGAATGTAATTCTTTCCTTAGATCCCTTGTGATTAAGAATGTCTTGGTTATTAACTTAGTAAATACTAAATTATTAAATGAATATGTGTAGTTTGAAATTAATCATTGTTGTTTAAATCTGAAATAATCATAGAGAAATGATCAAATTACAAAACATATAGGTTGTTCAAATAAAAAAGATAAAATAATGTGTAATATTGTGATTATGAATGGTAACTCTAGATTTTTTGTTTGTTCCCTAGAATTTAATTGCCTTCAATTAAAGTTTTTTGCATATAAGAATAATTCTTTATATGTCTCTCTTAGTCACCTATCTTAAATAATTGTCTTCATAAATGGAGACAAAATTAGAGTTATCATTTGTCTTAATTATATCCATCAATGTCTTGAACTGTGTGCAGAGTGCATAAGAGGCATCATAAACTTAATGCCTTCAAAGGCGCAAAGTCGTTTTCTCATCATATTTAACTTGTGTTGCATTGTAAAGGAAAAATAATATTTGTGTGTTGTGTTCAAGTAGTAAAAAAATTAGGGCATGACATTTGGTATCGAAGCCAAGTTCTTACACTAGGAAATCTAGGGATGTGTTAAATTTACTTATTTTTCGTAAGGTCCCATTGCGTGCAATGTTGTAATTATTGAGTAAAGATTGATTATATTTATATTATGGGATGAAGATTAAAAATATGATTAATTAAGTGATTTCGTCCTTAGTTTTGTGAACAAAGTAGCATGTTAATTATATATTTGTTAAACATCTAGAGCTATATTATCTTATCCTTTGAATTTAAGTGTCTTAGATACTTAACAAGGTTGTTGTGATTATTATCTCCTTGTCCATACTAGGAGCAAGCTGTTTTTTGCTTTAAGAAGGAAAGTTATTTGAACCACTTAAGTTTTATGAAAGGCTTATTTGAAGAACCCTTGTTGTTAACTCTAAATTTTCTTTTCCAATGTCTCTCTTTATATGGATTCTTAATTAATATAGTTATGGATATAAATATTCTTGAATTAAATAATATTAATTAGAACCATTTGAGAAATTAGTAAATTATAAGGAGGAAACTGATTTATATGAACTTGATCTTTGGTTTTTAAGAATATTAGTCTTGTCCATGAACCACTTCGATCTTGAATTAGTTAACCAAATCATAAGTTGCTTAATATAAGTAAGTTACCTATTTCCATCAAATTTAACTTCCTTTCTTCATAATGGAGATAAATACTCATTATAAATATGGATGAAGGTTTGTAGAGTCATTTCCTTGAGCAATTATTTAACAATTGTTTGCACTAAAGAGGGTCATGCTATTTGGATGTTTTTCTTGGTTGAGCATTACAAATTTAATGCGATCTAGTAAATCCACCATAAGGTCACATGGGCTAATTATCAAGGATATTGCATTCTCCAGATATTTAATAGTATTTTGAATTTTTTCACAAATTAATTTGAAAGCTATCTAGCTAAGTTTTTGGTTTTAGAGAAGTGTAACTTTTTGTTAGGAATTAAACACAATGTTATTTGACGACATGCTTGAAAATTTGGAAATATTGATGTTGATTGTTTGAAAATAAAAAATTCAACATTGGATGAAACTCTTGTTTTCCTTTACTTGTTGAATATAGTATCCTGGATAGGAACTTGAAGTTACAAGATTAGATGTTGCTAAATGAAATGCAAAATATTATAATAGTTATGATATATTTCTTTTAAATTCAAGTAGAAAATTTAAAGAAAATGTAATAGCTATGTAGGAAGAAACTTAGACTTGGATATCTGTAATTTTCCTTTATATTGAATAGTGATGATTTAGTGCCATGGAACTATAATATGAATCATATATTTTAGCTTGTAAACAAGGATTCTACCCTTAGTGGTATATTGTGTTTTGAGGTATGTGTAATTTCTTATTGATTCTATGCAAATGATGTATGTGCTTGTTCTAAGGGTCACGTTGGGGTTTGTGAATATGTGATTCCTTGTGTTATGTGTTGTTTCTTATGTGCTTTCTAGGGGAGTTGACCCCCCTCTTGTGAAGAGGTAGATTTTGGGTCCTCCATGTGCAAGGGGTTTGCAAGGGTGCGACTCCCACAAATAGGGGTGTCCTCACTTTCAAGGTATGAGTACCCATGCTTATTCAAGGATAAGAGTATCTCATATCTATGTGCATATTGGCTTGGTTTGGAGGGATAAGGCTGTTGGATGGTGCATTGCAAAGTATGGAGGTGTTGATGTGAGACTGGATTTTGGAAAAATGCAACATATATATTTTCCCCTACTAAGTAGAGCCCCTACTCCCCCTATGTGGAATTTCTCTTGAGAAATCCCATGTGATAGTGATGTGCTTGGGTTTTGGTAACTGTATGATGTGTAAACCAATTCATGCATTGTTGGTGCTAAATGGTCTTTATGTGTTCCAAGGTGGCTAAGTGTTGTCAAAAGCTTAAAAATGTGTTATAATACACATTGTGAGAAACCAGTGAATGTTATGTTTGTGATTCAAGTTTGAGATATTGGGTATCCAACTTGGGATAAAGGTGTGGTGGACATCTGAGATGATCTACTTGTGTGTACCTTGGTGTTAATTTATGTGTGATTGCGTATTTTTCGTTGTGTTGGAATTCCCCTAGTGATGACCACTCCAGTAAGATAAGTGTTCTTCTAGTGTATTAGGGGTTGAGGGAGTCCCCCGGTCATTGGAAAATTGTAATTCTTCCTTGATGTTGTCCCTATGCTAGCCAGTGGACTAATGTTGGAATATTATGTCCCCCTTTGGAACGTTGAGTTGGATCTGCTCCCCCTTGGAGGACCAAATTTGTTGTTCCATAGTGCAAAACCTCTTTCCTTGAGTTATATCCCATGGGTTGAGGATGGATCTTGTGTGCCAAACTTTGGATGAGCTTCCATTTGGGCTACAAATGCTACAAATATTGGATATTTAGAGACATGGGTATTAGATGCAGTATTGTTGGGATATCATTATTGGTCTATTCACATATAGGTAATGATTCAATCAATCATGGTCCACGAGAAATGTTGGAAACATAGGGAGAAGAATGCAATTGTTTATTTTTTATTATCTAATATTTACTGAAAGAATATAAAATGAAAAATTTAAGGCTTGTGATAGAAAAACATTACAATATTTTTTGGGCTACACAATTTATACTGATTATGACTGAATTATGTGGTGGTGAATGATATTCTCTTGGGTAAGACTCAATGTATAAATAGTTTCTATTACATGGTACTTTAGATATATATATGATTATGGCTATTTGGTTGGAATGTCTCGAGTTATGTGGGACTATGCTTGGTTACTACATGGATATTTTGTGGTTTGAGACCACCATATTATTATATTCTTAAGTGGTTTGAGACCACTATGTTTTGTCAGCTATGTGGTTTGAGAACCACCATTCCCCTCCACCCCTCAAGTTGCTTGAAGAAGTCACATAGTGCATGTAATGTGCCAATTTTTGTGAAATGTGTATTATTTTTGAAGTTTATTTTATCATTGTCACCAGTAGTGTTGTACCTTTGGAATGTTTAATTTGTGTGGTCCTTTTGCCTTGATGAATTAATTCAATTTAACAGTTTTAATTGGATTGATAAGTTCCTTTTTTGTACTCTGATTACTCTTAATTTTTCCTTCTCGAATTAACTATAAGATTGTTGTAATAAAGGAAATGAGTGATTGGTTAAGATGTAATCTCATTATGTTGTTGTGAATGCATCTAAATGATGTCTAGGATACTATTAAATCTTTTGGTGCATTCAATATCATTCAGGTGGAAAGAGAAATCAATATGGTTATCAATGCACTTACTATGTTACCTTCAAAATTTGGTGCTTCTTTTGTTCCCCATCTTTATAAGTACGATGTTGAGATTCTTACTAGGCCTAGTATTCTAGATAACAACTACAATTTGTAGGTGTCCAATGATGACTAGTAGATATATGAGTTCTTGAATTGTATTAATAATTTTGAGAACTACTAGATTGTTTGGCAACCTATGGTGGAGAGGAATGAAGAAGTAAGGAGACTCTTTTTGGGAATGAAATCATCTAGCTAAAAAAAATACCGTTCTCTAGAGAAATTTTTTCCTTAGAAAGGATGTTTGATGGTGTTGATTTTTATAAGACAAGGAGCAATATTGTTAAGAAGACATAAAAGCTATAAATTTAGGAACTAAATCAACTCCTAAAATGATTTATATTGGTAAGAAATTAAGACCATTAGAGGAAAATTCTGATTGCATTAGTAAGAAAGTAAACAAAAATTCTTGGTCTTATGATGAATTAAAGGCTTACAAAGAAAACTTGTTCTAGCATACCATTCCATTCAAGCTTGGTGCAAATCTATTTAGGTAAAAGAAGTGCCCTATCAAACCTACTCTTACTCCTCAAATTCAAAAGGAAGTAATGAAGCTGAAAGAAGGGGGATTATTAAACCAATCAAACATTTGTAATTGGTGTCTAACCTTGTTCTAGTAAAAAAAATAATGGGGACATTAGGCAATGCATGAATTTTAAAAATATAAATATTAATTCCATCAAGCATAATTATCCACTACCTTGTATGGACCATTTTCTATAGTGAGTGACAAGATGAAAATTAATGTATATGATGGACAACTTCTCAAGTTATAATTAGATCATGGTCAAAGATTAAAGATATCAAGTTTCCACAATCCATAATGTTCTTTGCAATGATTTCTGGCTTTGATTGTGTGAGAATTTTCGCATCACAAGATTATGAGCATCATAAGATAGCCTTCACTATACCATGGGGAACTTTTGTGTATGTTTGAAAGTCATTCAAGTTGAAGAATGTTGGATCCATGTTTCAAAGGGCCATGGATGTATCAAAGTCATTATATGTCAAAGACTACCGCTCATAAGATAATGGGTAGTGGTTATTGGTGACCCACATTATTCAATTATGTGGCGAAATTTGTGAAAATATTTGATGCTCGTCAAAGGGTTTTTGGCAAGTTGAAATATGTAGGTGCACTTCCCCTTACAACCATTTTAGTAGAGACTTTGTTTCAACAATGGGGTATTGATTTCATAGGAGAAATAGCAGAGAAGTCCATCAATGGATACACGCGGATTTTGGTGGCTAATAATTATTTCATAAAACAGGTGGAGGTAATCCCTACAAGGAATGCAACCTTAAAAGTGGTGATTGAATTTCTTCTAAATAACATAATCACCAAGTTTGGCGTGCCATCAAGAATTGTTGTTGATAAAGAAATGTATTTCAAATCCAAGTATTTATTTGACATGTGTTCACAATATAGGATCTCTTTAACATATTTTTCACCTTATCATCCATAGGGAAATAGACAAGTTGAATCAAGAAAAAAAATCATCATAAATATAATCAGAAAAAAATTGGATGGTTACAAAAAAGGTGAGATGATAAGTTAATTTTTTTAATTGGGTAGATCGAATAACTTACAAGAAGGTTGTTTGGAAAATGCATTTGAATTGTATGGTGTTGAGGCCAAGTTGCCACTCATTCGTGAATTTCCAATATATAAGTTGCTACAACAGATTGAAGTGGAAGAGAAAAGTGATCTCCCAAAAAGTGCACAAGTTGACCAAATTGGAAGAAATAAGAAGGGTTTCCCATGAAAGGAATTTGATGAAACAATAGAAAATGAAGTACCTCTTTGATAAGACGGTTGTCAAAAGGGAGTTTTAAATTGGGGATCTTGTTTTCATGTGGAATTTTAGATTAGAAGATAAGGGTAAGCATGTAGAATTTTATGCCTTATAGATTGTGCCCTATCAAATTAGTGAAGGATACAATCAAGGAATTTTTTACCTCAAGAGAATATATGGGGATTACTTCGAGCTTCCAGTTCATGGTAAATACCTAAAGCATTATTTTTCCCGAGGGTAAGGCTCTTAGAACCTTTGTAACATGTGATTGTTTTTGTTGTTATTTTTTCTTGTATATATATTTTTTTCCTTTTATGAGTTAGTCTCATTTTGCTATTCCTTTCTTGCTCTACCCAAAGATCTGGATGAACTTGTTGTGCCTACAAGAGACACAGGTCTCCAACTAGAGCCAATGTTGGCATCCAAAGATTTTGTGTTTCCTTACTCCTATGGTCTACCTTATGCCTTTTCTTTCTCATTATTGATGACTAATATGAGATATCCTAAGTTAGCGATCTTAAAGTGATTTTGTGCCTCTAGCGATCATACCCAACTCCCATGTTATTGCCTTAGTAAAAAACCCAAGCTTTAAGAACCCAAAAATTGACTAGGTGTATAAATTTTGGAGTTATGAATTTTTACTTACATCCATACCCAAATAGAAATTCTATTGCTATCAACCTTTTAGATCATCGAGTCCATCCTTATTTTCTTACCTCTTATCTTTCTTTTCTCCGTCCTTTGGTACCTCTCTTATCTTTCTTTTCTCCATCCTTTGGATCCTCAAAGTATGCCTCACAAAAATTGACTAAGTATGAAGTTATTGGCCTTCAGAGTCATCGTTCTTCATCTATCCTTCATATCACTTTTGGTATTTTTCCCCATTATCCTACTACTTGGAGTCCTAAAAAAATTGAGTATTGTGCTTGTCAGCCTTTGGGATTTTGGCCTTCCCCTTACCTTTGTTCCATATTTATGTGATAAGCATTCTCCTCAACCCTTGATGCTCAAAGTCTAGCCTTTGCAAATTCTTCCAAGTCCTTCACTGGACTTTGGAAATACGACATTCCTTCTCCCTTCCATCTCATTTTGGCATGTCGCACAAGTTATTCCTGATCCCTGATCCCCGATCCCCGACACATACCATTTGCTGACATCATCATCAAGATTTGAGCTTTCATCCTTCTTCATTTGACGAGCATCATGTTGTATATCTAATGCTCGTTGTCTGACAAAGGTTGTCTCATCGGGGTATTGTGGATGGAATTTCCCTTCTTCCAGACACAATGGCAGGTGAAAATCGATATGCCTGAGGCTCATTTAGTGGTGCTAATGATTTAATGTTTTCTCATATCACAACTGTAAGCCCAAGCCTGAAACTTCAACGATTGTTCCAATGGGAAAGCTTTTGACCAAGAAATGCCATTAATACTCACCAACACTTGCAATCGCCAAATATTGAACCATAGAAGTTACAAAAAGGTCTTAAATGCATTTTGATGGGGATCCAAGTGTAGATTTTTAGTATCCTTACCTCATTTTTTATCTGCACCTCTATGACACAATTTGGCTAGGTTTTCCAGGTGATTTCCTCTTACCTTTTATGTTCAAACACACAACTCATTCAATGTTAAGGTATGGTGTGACTTAAGGGAATTTTTTGCACACCTCTACATGGTCAAATCTTTTTGTAAAGAACACGTGTCACTAGGCACCTGATAAGATTATAGATAGGGTTTCATGGCTCGTTGATAGCTTGGACGATTCCTTATGATGTGTATATTGGAAAAAAATATCATTTTAGGAGGATAATTTTTTTTGACAAGAGAGAAGTAGTTATTGAGCCAATATAAGAGATATTCATAGGAAGTTCTAAGGTTTCAATTTTGAGTTTTAGGTATTGTTATTTATGTATTGTAATGTTTTGGGTTTATCTTAAATGTTGAGATAACACTTGTAATATTTGTAGTTGGACTAATTAATGGTAGAATCAAATTTTATTGAGTGGTCTTCATGCGTATTTTATGCATTTCTAGATTTATGATGTTTAGTTGGCTAGCTAGAAGGCTGTAAAATCCTTGTAAATCCTTTGTAAGGTATTTTTCTAGCATAATAAAATAAATGTATGTTCATGTTTCTAGATTAATAAGTACACTCTTTTAATATTCTAAAACTATCTATGGTTCTTCTAAATGTATGTGTAGATCCTAGCTTGCTTGTGCACTCTAAAAGACCTAGTCTTTTGTGGTGTGTTGACTATACTTTGCCTTGGTCCCAATTATTTCATGTATTGTATGAACATAGAGACTATGTTGCCCAATTAGATAAAGGCATCGGTCTATAATTGTATGTCTCTCCTAATCATCCTCAACACGCTAAAAATATATCAATTAAAATATCTTTTCAATTCTACAAGTTTGTGTGTTCCATTTTGATGTATGAATGTTTATAAATAGAAGGGGTTGTCACAAAGCAGATTCACTAAAAAATATTATGGCAGATCATCTATTTAAGTAGATGTTCATCCTTACACATCCAAACTAGCACATAGGTATATTGTGACACCAATATTGAGGTACATTGTGTAGTGGGTATAGTTTGATGTAAGGTAATTTCTTAAGTCTTTCAATCATCAACCCAAGACCTCAAGGAAACCCCTTGTTCTTGTAGAGCTAGAAGCGAAGGAGGTCTTACCCACCTCAAACATTGGTCCTTAACTACCTGACCTAAAGATGTGTTTGTGGTGATATTTTCAAGTTTGACACCCCTAACACTTGGAAGATTACTAGACCTTAGGGATTTGGGGTTTACAAACCAAATCACCAACAAAACCCACCAAATCATTTAACTACTCAATACAAGAGCATGTAACCTTAGGTTGAAACCTCTTTGATTAAGAGCCAATGAATGAGAGGTGTCCATTCCATCAAAGTCATCCATGGAATGATCCCAACCTAATCCCTTATGGTGTCGGGGAATTGCACTCAACAAGACTTGATCCCTAGTAGATTCATTCATATCCATTCAACTTTACTAGTAGACCAAGGGTCCATTATTTCAATTGAAATCTTTGATAATTGTAAATAACATGTTCATAATATCTCATGTCCTCATTCCTGTAAATATAGAATTCTCTTAGATTGAATATATAAAGTCAATATGCACAAGGAATGATATATCAAACTAAATTACAATCAACTCACACCATGGAGACTCGTCCCTTTTTCAATATGTAGGGAGAGCATGTACATCATTACATAATAGTATTTGATATTATTAAAATATCATTATACGAATGTTTATATTTCAATTTTTTTTGAAGATTTTATATCAATCCCACAAAATCATTTAGCTGCCCAATATGGGAGCATAGCCTTGGGTTGAAACCTCTTCAACTAAGAGCCAAGGAATGTGGGATATTCATTCTACCAATTTTTCCCGACAGAATCCCAATCTTGTCTCTTATGGTTTTGAGGCCTTCCACTTAGCAAGATTTGATCCTTGGTGGACTCATTCAAATCCATCCATGTTACACCCCGATTGTATAGCTAATATTGCATAGGGAAATTGATTGTAATGTTTGAATCATTGAGATAAATAAAACATGTTTTTGTTATCAAAATGAATGTGTTCTATTTAAATGATTGTCTCATTTTATGTTTCTCTAATTGATGTTATTACTGGGTAAACAATGCATGAAGGAGGATAATTAGTCTTGCTATTTAACTTGAAATATTGATTTATATATTGCAATTATTATGAGCAAGTAACTACTGTGGTTTTGTATTGATGGATTTAGGAACCATAACTATTCCTCCAAGCAGAGGGGAAACATCACTCAGGAGAGGGGCTTGGTCGGATAACCGATAAAGTAAATCAATTGAGCATACACACACTTCACTAAAGGTTTGGAGGAACTAAGTCAAATAGGTTGGTCTTGATAAGTCATCCATAGGCTTTAGGAGTTTGGGTTACTTCTTTGTGCTTTGTGAGTGATGTTACTTTTAAAACCCGACTTACTATTTTGTGACCTTGGGTGTGAAACATGATTGGTTATATGTGCATAGGTTGAGTGGGTATGTATAGACATGTATCCCTCATGTATACATATCTATATGTATAAATATGGCGATACAAATGTATGATCAACAAATAGATATGCCCATACATATGTGTCGACATGGTATACATACACATATGTGTACATGACAGTACAATTGGTTTTACAGATGTATATACATATACACGCTACTTATAACCTGCGAATATAATATCATTATAATATTGTCTTGGAATTTACATATACACATATATGCTCATATACATTGATAGGTATATTGAAAGTATGCTGATTGGCTCGCAATATATGTATTTACCAAATAATATGTAATTATGTATATATGTATAAATGTAAATAAATAATTATATATATATATATATATATATATATTTGATATTATATATATTATTATTATTATAGTTTTACCAAAATAAATATATGTATATATAAGTATATTTAAATTATAACGTTTAAATATATACATATATAAATATTAAAGTAAAAAGTTATTACAAAAATAAAAGAACCTTTAAAGTCTATTGAGAATCAGAATGAAGATATAGGGGGGAAAAATGAAGCCGTTGGCGTGTTCAGAGAGTGCTAGGGTTTTCTCGGGCTCTTTCGTTCGAAGCCCCTCAAATCGTAGAGAATTGGAGGCATGCAAGAGATAGACGTTTAAGTGTCCAAGGGAAACAAGTGCTAAACAGGGCGAAGGACATGGAGCCGTTTTCAAGGAGAGAATTGACGAAGCCCAGCTAGGAATGGCGGAAAAGGCACATGCTCAGCCTCTTCTTCAAGCGTTGGGAAATAAGGGAAAGGCCACTCAGGTGTCTGTTTCTCTGCAAGCAGAGCTCGATGAGGAGGTATTGCAAAATGTAAATGATTTTTCTACCTTAGGTTTGATTGGTCACTTTAGGGGATTTTGGCCAAGTTTATGTGATCTACATAAATGGATTTCTGAACATTGGGAACCCATGGTGAATGGATGTATCCAAATTTATCCTGTTTTGAGGGGTTTTTTTATTGCTGTTTTTGAATTTGTGCAAGATAGAAACAAAGTTCTGTGTGATTATTTTTGGAGCTGGGAAGAAAAATTTGCTTTGTCGTTGAAGCCATGGCATAGATAGCCTTTAATCCCGCAACATAGACATTTGATAAAATTCCATTGTGGGTGAGACTCCCAAACTTTCCTCTTCATCTTTGGTTTGAGTCTTGTTTGGAGGTTGTAGGAAATTCCTTAGGAAATTTTTTGATGACTGATGAGGATTCTTCAAACCTTATGCATTCTACGTATGCCTGGATTTTAGTGGAGATGGATATAGCAATGAATCTTCCAGAAGAGATTCAAATTAATATTTCCAAAGGATACTGGAAGCAACCTTTGGACTACGAAGGGGTCCCATTTCGGTGTAAAAGATGTTTTCAAACTAGACATTTGGCTGCACAATCTGTGTAAAGCCCCGAGTGCCTAAACCAGCGACCTGGTGGAAAGATGTGTCACACAAACATTATGCAGTGGAGAAACAAGGTGAGAAGAAGTAAGAACATGGCATGAACAATTCCCAAGCTATTCGTAGCTTGGATCAACCAAATGGTGCCTCAGAGCAAGGGGGGGTCAGGTAATGCTGAATTGCCTACCTTGAATGTTGCTGAAGCAGTGAGGGTGGATGATGTGGTGGCTGAACAAAACCACCATGGTGCTAAAAATCTAGAGTGTAGGGAGAAATTTGGGCCAGTGAGGGGTCATGAAATGGGGGAGGTGAATGGCACCCCAGAGGGTCAATGTGGAAATGTTATTTTTGAAGACCAAGGAGAGGCTGGAATGTGGCTTGACACATCTGAGAAATGGAAGAAGGAAGCTGCAAGGATGGAGGAGGGATGGCAAGTTGTGAAGGGTAAGAGAGACAAAAGGGAAGGAAGGAATCCTTTGCCATGGTCCTCCGATCACAGATAAAGGGAGGACCCAAAGGAAAAGGGCATGCTTGAACAACTTGATGTCATAGTTAGAGGGTTTGAGATTTATGGTTTTGAGTATAGTTTTGATAGGGGGTTGATGATTTTCTATTCTGAGTACTGATTATTGTTGGGGTTCTTTCCAGAGGAAGATGGTATCCCTTGTTACCATTCCTATTTCAGGGCAGGGCAAATCCTGAAAAATATCAATAAAATACAATCCTTTTATCGATAACAAAAAAATAAAAGTAAAATAAAATTATAATAATACATGTATTAATATAATAAAATAAATAAAAATAAATAAATAAATATATATATATATATATATATATATATATACTATTAATTAAAATTAAGAAAGAATCGATTTGAGTAAATAAAGACTTTACTTTATAAAGTCATTGGGATTAATCGATTTATTTCATAAGGGGGGAATAACTTGGGAAATCGACTATAAAAGTTTATAGTGTTTAAACACCTTAAAAATGCAACACATTTGAAGGAAAATACACCAAAGTTCAAAAGAGGAAATATTTCATTTTGACATTAGTTGAACTTTTGAAAATAGTGAAATATTTAGTGAATCTTTTCCCGTGAAATGGAGAGAGCTTCAAACACAGGAAAGAATGGAGGAAAATTTCAAATGTTGAAGAAAAGGAAACACCAGATGAATAGAATGAGCTATTGCAAGATAAAACTTGACAAATTTGCAACAAATATGAGTCATTCTCTGATATGCACCATAGAAGGACATTTTTCCTGTAAGTGGCAATTTTGAGTTTTGAGTTGAAAAAGTCTAGAAATACTGGCTCCAAGAGGGTTGAATCACTCCTTTTTATGATGATACATGGTTTAGAAGTCTACCTGGTAGAATTTGAAGAATTCTAAGCACCTTCTTGTCATTTTACATGCCCTCAATGGTGGATTCCGTTGCATTTTTGAGCTTATAAAAGGATGCCCTGCCTCTCATTGAAAAAACACTTGAGCATTCTGAGTTTAGTAATTTCTGAGCTCTCATTTTCATCACATTTTGTTGTTGCATTTTCTGTATTGTTGATTCTGAAAAAATACAGTAAGTTCATACCAACATTACCAGTCACCGTGTTTTTATCATTCTAAGTATAGAGAGAAGAACTTAAAGGAATTTATAGATGAGTAGGAATTTAGTAGATAAATCACCTTTGAGAGGAGAATTAGAGGAATTCACTTAGAGGGAACTTTCATCATTAAAGAAGCTATTTTCAGTTGGATTTTGGAAATGTTAAGAAGAGCATCTCTAAAAGGAAAAGCTTGGGAAAATAGGCACGAGGAAAATCTTCTTTATTCTTTGTTTTTGAACAATAAAAATAAAAGAGTTCTTTGTGCTTTTCATTATGCATTGATTGAAAGATAGGCATAGTTGTTTGACTGTGTGAACGAAGAATCATGTTTTCTATTTGTGTTGACGAGTTTGCAATGACCGAAAGATGTGTCTTGAATGCAACATAATTATAAGGGAAAGGAAAATTGTTTATTTACTTTGCTTACAATGGAATTTTAAGTATAGAGAATTATTGTGAATGATTGAATAGGAAAGAATTGAATTACATTTTGTGTGAATGTTGCTTATTCTGTATGATCTCTGTATATGGAGAATACAAGAAATTAGTTAATATTTGTTAGGACTGAAATGAAGGAAGAACCAAGTATGGTCTAAAGCTTAAGTTATTAGGTTAACTAAGATAAGCTAAGTACCTCATGTATAAATATTTCTGGATTAGGAGTTACATGAGGGACACTTGTAGGCTGTTTCATTTCTTAAATAGATAGATTGTTGAAGGGAGTCTAGGGTGACTGACTACCCATTGAAGGACTTAACCTACATGTAGTGTAAGATAGCCATAAGTCAAATTGGCCCTGAGTAGTGTATATGATAGATGACCTTCATTCAAAGTACTGAATGAGAATACTTTGGCCAAAGTAGTGAAATGTACGACATCCACTTAGACTGTGTGATGCTTGAGACTACACTCTCAGTTCATCGTGATCCTTGTACTAGTATGAGATATTGAAACAACAAGGTTCTAGTTGTGAATAGGACACAACACTATGCTCAGTTGGGTTGTCACAGCCGGATAGTCTACCAATATATTCGTTCGAAGGGAGGGCCATCTATTGAATGATAGATGTGTGGGGGACCACATTAATAGTCTATGGTTGGCGGAAAAGTGCCTGAGTGATGTTTCTCCTCCACAACAGGCGATAGATACACCAAGATTTGAAAGGAAGGGAACCTAGACTGTCTTACTACTATTTGTGCAAAAGCTTATGAGCTATGTATGTAATAGTTTTACTTTTGTACTCTGATTTATATTTACAATGAAAATGGAATTCATGTGGAAATATATATTGTAACCTGCATGTATTTATCAATAAAGAAAGGAATAATATTATTGTAATGTCTTTGTTACTTGTTACTTTTATATGTTTGAAGTGAAATGTTGAAAAAATATTATTACATAAAGGTTAGGTTGTTACATGTGGTATCAGAGCTACCGAGTTTAACACTAGGAACCTATGAGCTCATTATGCAACAATGCGTAAACCTTATCAGAAGATAATAGTTGAAAAAGTTCTTGTGCCAGAACCGCAAGAGAAAATAACTTATGGAAGTGAAAAGAAAGATGAGATTTATTAGTAACTTGTCTAAAGGGGACGATTTAAGAGTTATCCCTTGAGTAAGAACTCCTAAACTAACAAATTATGATATTACCTAGAATTGCGGAAGTTTATGCAATCTGGTTAGGTAAAAAGGATAGGATGAATAACCAGTTTATCCAACAAAATAGTTTTATGACTCCAAGGGAATTAATGTTGGAGTTAGGAGATCAGAACGGCAATAGAAAATGTCGGATGAGAAATCACTATAACCTAGGAAAATATAGTGTAAGAGGTTGCACGAAATGTGGCAAGATAATGTCTAGTATACTAGGAAATGAAGACCGAATGTCATCATTGGTAGCACATACATACTCTCTTGAGATTCCAGAGGAAAATGGTAGAACATAAGACAGGTCAATTTGACAATGTTAGTAGAACTAACATAATGTTCTAAGTGGATAAAATCATCAAAGTAATCAACATTTTTGGAAAACTTGACTTACAGGATTAAGATTTTAAATAATATATTGTGGACAAGTAGTTGCTTAGTAATCCTAAAAGGGTATTTCAGTTTAGAAAATAATGATATGGTTGTGTAAACCATGATCATACTTTGAAACATTCAGTTGAACGAATGTTTAATATATTATTATTTTCAATAAGTGAAAATGGTAAACCAAAACTTGCATGAAAATCTTGTGAATGTATGCTTACATGTTTTACAAAAAGATAGTTAAAATTTTAATTAGGTTGACTTGTATTAAACATTCAGGTTTAAAGTCAAAATTTTAAATCATGTTGAAAGTGTATGAAAGGAAAATAAATAATCCTGGTACAAGTCGTGAAGAGGAACAAATAACCACCGGTGTAGAAGCAACACTCGACTTGATTTTGGCAAGGTTAAACAGTCTGGAAAATGAAAGAGAAAGATAGATTGGAGAAGGAAATAACCATCACGACACAAAAGGTGAAAGTTCATCTCATGGATATGGTGAAAACCACAATCATAAGGAAAAGTCATCAACCAACTCTACTGAAAGGAATAGGAAGATAGTGTCCACAAAGCTATCTCATGACATGAAGATAATACCGCCAAAGTTAGATGACAATGTAGGTAGCGATGAAGCCGAAGTCTGGTTAGTCCAGATGGAGAAGTACTTTGAAATAAGGAACTACGATGAGGTAACTAAGGCAACATGGGGAACATACCAATTAGTAGGTGAAGCCTCTAATTGTTGGATGAACAAGAAGCTCAAACTTTCCATAAGTTCTTGGAAGCTGACTTGGGGAGAGTTCGTTGAGATTTTTCGCAAACGACGGTTGCCACAAATCTAAAATAACCCAAAACTCTATGAATTTCAAGAATTGAGGCAAGGGACCATGTTAGTCAACGAGTATTGGGAGAAGTTTACTCAAATTCTTCGATATGTCCCCATCTATCATAAAGATGAATGACTCTGGATTAGGAAATTCATCTTGGGACTTAACAAAAATATTGGAGGTGAAGTCGATATGCATGGTTCGACCACAATGGACCTTGTGTATGAAAAATCCATTAAGCAAGAACAAAAGCTTAAGACTCAACCCAGTGTGAAGGAGAAGAACAAAAGAAGGATACTAAGGTCCCTGATAAGATTGCCCCTAAGAAGGAAGAATTTGCACATGATGCAACAAAGAAAAAGGGGAAGAGATCTCACTTCAATGAAAATGAATTCAGAAGAGATTGGAAAAGAGATAACTCAAGGTATGATGACACTAGAAGAGCTAGTGAAGGTGTTAATAAAACTAGGGAAATCATGGAGAAAAGAGGGCCAAGAGCAGGATGCTTTATTTGTAAAGGTAATCATTATGAAAATGAATGCCCTAACAAAAATTATGGTACCCAACAACTTGGCAACTCATTACCTACTCAAAAGGCCACATTTCAACAAAGGAAACATGCTGCCATGAATGAAGGACAGGCTGATGTCCAAATTTCACCGATCAAACATTCTTGAAACTTTCAAGAGTGAAAAATAAATGTAGCGTTATGTTTTTATTTTGAATAATACCTTAGTTCATCGAGGATGATGAATCATAAGGGGGGAGTATGTTAGACCCCGATTGTATAGCTACTATTGTATAGGGCAATTGATTATAATGTTTGAATCATTGAGATGAATAAAACATGTTTTTGTTATCAAAATGAATGTGTTCTATTTAAATGATTGTCTCATTTTATGTTTCTTTGATTGATGTTATTCTTGGGTAAACAATGCATGAAGGAGGATAATTAGTCTTGCTATTTAACTTGAAATATTGATTTATATACTGCAATTGTTATGAGCAAGTAACTACCATGGTTTTGTGTCAATGGATGTAGGAACGAGAACCATTCCTCCAGGCAGAGGGGAAACATCACTCATGAGAGGGGATTGGTCGGATAACTGGTAAAATAAATCAATTGAGCATACACACACTTCACTAAAGGTTTGGAGGAACTAAGTCAAATAGGTTGGTCTTGATAAGTCATCCATAGGCTTTAGGAGTTTGGGTTACTTCTTTGTGCTTTGTGAGTGATGTTACTTTTAAAACTTGACTTACTGTTCTGTGACCTTGGGTGTGAAACATGATTGGTTATATGTGCATAGGTTGAGTGGGTATGTATAGACATGTATCCCTCATGTATACGTATCTATATGTATAAACATGGCAATACAAACATATCATCGACAAACGAATATGCCCATACGTATGTGTCAACATGGTATACATACACATACGTGTACATGATGTAGTATAACTGGTTATACACATGTATATACATATACACGCTACTTATGACCTCTGAGTATAATATTATTATAATATTGTCTTGGAATTTACATATACACATATATGCACATATACATTGATAGGTATATTGAAAGTATGCTGACTGGCTCACAATATATGTATTTACCAAATAATATGTAAATGTGTATATATGTATAAATGTAAATAAATAAGTATATATATATTATTATTATAGTTTTACCAAAATAAATATATATGTATATATAAGTATATTTAAATTATAACGTTTAAATATATATACATATATAAATATTAAAGTAAAATAAAACTATAATAATACATGTATTAATATATATATATATATACTATTAATTAAGATAAAGAAAGAATCAATTTGAGTAAATAAAGACTTTACTTTATAAAGTCATTGGGATTAATCGAATTATTTCATAAGGGGGGAATAACTTGGGAAATCGACTATAAAAGTTTATAGTGTTTAAACACCTTAAAAATGCAACACATTTGAAGGAAAATATGCCAAAGTTCAAAACAGGAAATATTTCATTTTGAAATTAGTTGAACTTTTAAAAATAGTGAAATATTCAGTGAAGCTTTTCCCGTGAAATGGCGAGAGCTTCAAATGTAGGAAAGAATGGAGGAAAATTTCAAACGTTGAAGAAAGGGTAGCACCAACTGAATAGAATGAGCTATTGCAAGATAAAACTTGAAAAATTTGCAACAAATGAGTCATTCTCCGATATGTGCCATAGAAGGATGTTTTTCTTGTAAGTGGCAATTTTAAGTTTTGAGTTGAAAAATTCTGGAAATGCTGGCTCCAAGAGGGTCGAGTCACTCCTTTTTATGATGATATATGGTTTAGAAATCTGCCAGGTAGCATTTGAATAAGTCTAAGCACCTGGTCGTCATTTTACATGCCCTTAGTGGTGGAATCCCTTTGCATTTTCGGGCTTATAAAAGGATGCCCTGCCTCTCATTGAAAACACACTTGAGCATTCTGAGCTTAGTAATTTTTGAGCTCTCATTTTCAACACATTCTGTTGTTGCATTTTCTGTATTGTTGATTCTGGAAAATGCAGTAAGTTCATATCGACATTACCAGTCACTGTGTTTTTATCATTCTAAGTATAGAGAGAATAACTTAGGAGTTCATAGCTGAGTAGCAATTTAGTAGAGAAATCACCTTTGAGAGGAGAATTAGAGGAATTCACTTAGAGGGAACTATCATCATCAAAGAAGTTATTTTTAGTTGGATTTTGGAAATGTTCAAAAGAGCATCTCTAGAAGGAAAAGCTTGGGAAAATAGGCATGGGGAAAATCTTCTTTATTCTCTGTTTTTGAACAATCAAAGTAAAAGAGCTCTTTGTGCTTTTCATTATGCATTGATTGAAAGATAGGCATAGCTGTTTGACTATGTGAAAGAAGAATCACATTTTCTATTTGTGTTGATGAGTTTGCAATGATTGAAAGATGTGTCTTGAATGCAACATAATTATAAGGGAAAGAAAAATTGTTTATTTACTTTGCTTACAAGGGAATTTTAAGTATAGAGAATTATTGTGAATGATTGAATAGGAAAGAATTGAATTACATTTTGTGTGAATGTTGCTTATTCTGTATGATCTCCATATATGGAGAATATGAGAAATTAGTTAATATCTATTAGGACCTAAAAGAAGGCAAAACCAAGTATGGTCTAAAGTTTAAGTTATTAGGTTAACTGAGATAAGCTAAGTACTTTGTGGATATAGATTCCAGATTAGGAGTCACATGAGGGACACTTGTAGGCTATTTCATTTCTTAAATAGATAGATTGTTGTAGGGAGTTTGGGGTGACTGACTACCCATTGACTTAGCCTAAGCGTAGTGTAAGATAGCCTTAAGTCAAATCGACCCTAAGTAGTGTATATGTTAGATGAACTTCATTCAAAGAACTGAATGAGAACACTTTGGCCAAAGTAGTGAAATGTACAACATCCACTTAGACTGTGTGATGCTTGAGACTACACTCTCAGTTCATCGTGGTCCTTGTACTAGTATGAGATTGTGAAATAAAAAGGTTCTAGTTGTGAATAGGACACAACACTATGCTCAGTTGGGTTGTCGCAGCCGAATACTCCACCAATCTCTTCGTTCGAAGGGAGGGCCATCTATCGAATGATAGATGTGTGGGGGACTGCATTAATAGTCAGTGGTTGGCGGAAAAGTGCCCGAGTGATGTTTCTCCTCCACAACAAGCGACATATACACCAAGATTTGAAAGGAAAGGAACCTGGACCGTCTTACTACTATTTGTTCAAAATCTTATGAGTTATGTATGTAATTGTTTTACTTTTGTAATCTGATTTAAATTTACAATGAAAATGGAATTCATGTGGAAATATATATTGTAACTTGCATGTATTTATCAATAAAGAAAGGAAGAATTTTATTGTAATGTCTTTGTTACTTGTTACTTTTATATGTTTGAAGTGAAATGTTGAAAAAAATTTATTACGTAAAGGTTAGGTCACAATCCAACTTCACCAACAGACCAAGGGCCCATTATTCTAATTAAAATATTCAAACCATAACCAAGGAATAATCTCAACCTTTAATAATGAAATTTTATTTATATAGATAATTTATGGTATAAATGTTCAATTTAAATTAGAGTCATCTCCTCTAATGTGCAAGGGGCATTGGTAATCCTATTTTTGATTTATTTAGTTTTCAAGCTAAAAAATATATAGCTAATATTTTTATCACTGCAATATTCGATTCATAAATACAATAGTTCTATGTAATCCCACTAAATATCCATCTTTGTAAACGTTCTAAGATCCTATCAACACATTGGAAACATCCTTGGTATTCTATTCTTAGCAAGGTCCTCATAAGATTTTGGCTTATTTCAAGTTTTAACTTAGTTAGAATTGCTCAAATACATTTGAGTTCACTAGTATTAGTGATTAACTTGCAATGAATGATTCTTCATTCACCCAATAATCAACACTCAACTCAATCGCTAATGCCTACCATTTCCTGCTTAGGATCATGTATATTTTTTATGACTCACTATTCATTGCAATAATCATGATCATTTAAGATTTAAATTTACAACTTTCAATCATAAATAGGTTTAGAATTTCTTATAATGAAGATTTAATTCATGCATATGATAAATTGGTAGGAAGGAAGCCAAGATATATTCTAGATAGATTACCTCTATATATTGTCATGACAAGTAATGATATATCATATAATCTCAAATATAGATTTTTCGTAACATTCAATGATGCACTTTAATCTCAAACAAATATGACATTCCTTTGAAAAAAAATAATAAAGCAAAAGAGGCATTAAAAAACTACCAGGATTTCATATCTTATTCACACAATTTAAAATACAAAGAAAATTAATCACAAAATCATTCAAGAAAATAGTATTTAAATTCATCTTTATTAAATTCTGTGTATAATTATTTTTATGTAAAGATTACAATAATACAAATAAACCTTTTCAATTACAACATTTGATACAAAATCCATTTTTAATTATGCTTTGATGACATCCAGACCCTTTTCCCAAGCTCCAGATTGAGAATAAATAAACATGATACTATTTTACATATATTAAAAGTTTCTACGGCCTTTTTGAAAAACAGGGATTTTAAACATATCCTAAATACCCATAGATATCTCTAAATTAATATAAATATCTGCCTATTCATAAAAAAAAACAAAGATTTTAAACATATCCTACCGCCTTGTGTTGTCCGAGACGTTTTTTTTGAGACATTTTGCTACACAACTCATATATCCTATTTTCCCTGAGCGTAACGCCACTCCAAAGAGATGGTTATACACAGCATCCAAAAATTGCATCCATTATCAATTCATATTTATATAACCTTAAAATTTAATATTATAAATTTAAATTAAAAATATTCACACAGTTTCAATTCAGAAATATCACAAAAAAATACTTTCCATGCACAATTGATATCAGATTGATTTATGCAGTCATCTTACATTCAATTCAAGGAAGCTCTTATCCCAGCTTTCACTAAAACCAGCATGGACTACCAAATAACAAATATGATCAACCCTAAAAAAATCTCAAAACCTAAGTTGCAGGAGCAAAACTTAGAAAGCTTTAAAAGAAATGTAATTTCAAAATAATCTCCATCATAATATTTTCTATTTTCCTCCATTCATCCTTGTTAAAGGAAAGTTGTTCATCTCTTCCTTGGCATAGTGCAGCCTCCATTGCAGGGCAATGTAAAGTTGCTCCAATTCAGCATCTGTGCTACATTTCCTTGCAATCAATGCCTGCAATCTGAACTAAACTGTATCAGACCATGACTCTGCAAATAGAATATCTTTGAGAAAGGGCTTCAGAGGCTTCACCAAATCGCAATTTCGAGAATAAAAAGATCCAGTTTGAATGCTATTCTTAACAGTAGCTACAAGAAGCTTGCAAATATTATGTCTCTGCTCAAGTTTCTCAAGCAAACTTTCAATCATCAAAATTTCGAAGCGGGAGGCTACTAAATATCTGTGGATTTTAAGCTTTTCCCTCTCCGAATACTCTTCTGTTGTATTCATTTCTGCTAATATCAATCTACACTGTATGAGAAAATAAGTTACCAAAAAGCAAAGTGAAGCCTTTGGAAGAGAAGAATATAACCGTATTGCTTATTATAAAAGAAAAGTGAAGGGCAGGTCTACATGCAGGAGCTTAGTTTATTTTGAGTAACAGTCACTCTTCAATAAAATTTATACATGGGAACAATCAGTGGAGTTAAGCAGCTGCATGCTTACATGGGGTAATATTATACTCAAAAATAAAAAGTCAATTTTCCCTCCAATTTAATAAATCTAAAAATATTTTTTTCTAATTTTTTTTATAAAAATGTTTAAAAAAAAAAATATATATATATTCTTTTAAATGATAAAAATAGTATTTAATTTTTAAATGATACATGTGTGTGAATTTCATGTAAATGATAAAAAAAATTCTGATAAAATTATTTTTTGTTTAAATTCTTTGTAAACGATAAAAATAGTTCTTATTTTATTTTTTAATTTTCTTGTAAATGATAAAAAATAGTTATTTACTTTATTTATAAATAATAAAATTTATTTTTATTTTTTAATTTTTTTATAAATAATAATTTTTTTTTTTTAATTTGTTTCAAATTTAGACATACAAATGAGAGTTAAAACTCTTATTATTTTCCTTTTAACTAAACTCAATGTAGGATTGGGGAGTCATCCTTTCACAATGTATATTTGGGATGTTGAAATATAATTGTTAATTTTTTTTAAAATTCTAATGAAGATATATATTTCAGATTTTTTTCAGATTAAAATGTTGAATAATCAAAATAATTTTTTTTTAGTTTTAAAATTTAAAATATTTTTTTAATTATAAATTTTAACATAAATTATTATTATTATTTTTTAATATTTGAATGAAATAGAAACATAGATTAATAAGATTTTCCTTCTTTCTTGAAAATAAGATGTATGACCAGATGTTTTTCTATTTTATTTACTACATATAATGGACAAATAAATTTAAATTTTAATTAAGAATTATTTTATTTTTATCTATATTAGTTATTTTTTTTTATTTGAAGATTTTTTTAATTTTACATTTAAAAAGGTCACAATCAATTATTTTGGTAAATTTTTTGTATTATTTTACTTTGATTTATTTACTTAATAGTTTTTTATTCATTGAGTTATTTGATTTTATTAAATAGAAAAAAATAAAAATAAAATAAAATTTATTTACATTGTTTATTGTATTTTTATTTAAGTTTAAGAGTTATTTTATACAATGGCATGAGCATGTTCACTAGAATTATTAAAGAGTTAACATATAAAAATATTAAATAAAACACAACCAACATATATTTGAACATGGTGTCATCTCTCTTGCTAATCCTAGATCCCTAATGGTGGATTCAAATGATATTTTCCCACCTCTACATGCTTCTACATGTGTTTGTAGTGTTTTAATTGTTGGTAGCCCTACTTTCCTTCATGCCTCATCTAGAGTTTCTATCGTTTTGGATGTGGTTGGACATGATGTGGCTCTTGGCTTGCTCCTCTTTACTATGGTGAGCACTTCTAGATCACCTCTTATTGCTCCTACTTATAAGACATGTTAATTGACGATGATGATGGTTTTTAAGTGATGAGTGATGGTGGACAAGTTTATTTTACAATTATGGTTAGGTAAGGGGTCTCATCTAATCATGGTGGGTTTGTTGACCCTCTACGCTATAAGAAACCTCTTGTTTGAAGTCTTGACATGTCCTCATTTGTGGACAAGATTGTATTTATGGTGCAATTTTTTTACTTTTATTGGATTCATTTATAAATTTAATTGTTTATGGACTTCTCTTCTAGACCTACACCAATGGATGTTAGAGTCCTAAAGACCTCTTATTAAAAAATTCAAACTCTATGCATGTGTTAGGGGATTTTTTATTGCAACCTTTCAATTTATTGTAGATAAGGAAGTAGTGTTGGATGACAAGCTTTGGATGTGGTGCCAACATTCCCTCTTGCTCAAGCCTTGTTCCCCTCCTTTCAACCCTCTTTTTGAATCACTCAATATCATGTTTACTTGGATAAATTTTCCTAATCTCCCTCTCCATTTTTGGGGGCTTTCTTGTATTGAATATATTGGCAATATGATTGGTCATTTTATTAGAATTGATATTGTTTCTTCAGATTTTAGAGATACCACCTATTCTTGTATTTTGGTTGACATTGACTTTATTGTAACTCTTCTTGGGGGATATTGCTTGTATGGTGGAGGATAGGCCTTGGACTCAACTACTTGATTTTGAGGGTATTCCTTTCTAGCATTTAAGTTATTTTTCTACTAGTCTCCTTTCTTTAGATTACCCTCATTCTTGGTATAGGATGGTGGGTTTTGCTTCTTGGTGGAGGAATTCTCATTTTGGAATACTTGAATATTGGATTTTTTTCTATATTTGAGGATTGTGAGTGTACAATGGCTTCCTTAATTCTTGTTAGGCTAGATTTGGATGTAATTTTCAATATTTGATGTTTTTCCATCACCTTCTTCTCTTCTTGAGGGTGGAACTTTTCCTAGTTTGATTATAGTAAATTCTATTTTTTTTGTGCTTACATTTCTTGGGGTTATTTTGGTGGAACCAATGTTCCTTGCATGCCTTTATATTATATGCAAATTATGTCTTCTACACTAGACACCCTTATTCTTCATGTGTGGTAGAGTAGGTCATGGATTTGCTAGAGGATTCTCCTCTCCCTCCAATATGAGGATTTGGAAAATGGTGTGTCTTGGACTATTGTCCAAAGGAAGAAGAAAGGTATTCATAATTATGTTGAAATTTCTATTAAACATGCCTTGGGTGAGTGGTTTTCTAGGTGGGGGCTTGTTATTGTATAGAGTGTTGCTCCTTTATTTTATTGTGTGTTATCCTTTGTTTTCCCTTGGGTGGGCTATTTTGTCTGGTTGATTTTGTATGGAGGTAACTTAGTTGTAGTCTTATTATTATCTAAATTTTGTGTTAGCTAGTTTCTATTGTAAATGGTTTAGGGGTCCCTTCAAAACTTATTTTACTCAAAACTTATTTTACTCTTGATGAAAAATATATATTTGAGAAAAAAACTATAACTATAAAATAAATAAAGTATAATAAAATAACTCTTAATTAAACAAACTGACTCTTAAAATAATATTTTTTTTACAATGTGGTGCTCTTTCTTGTTGTCGAAACCCCATTCTCTACTTTCTAATAGGCCATTTTTGTCACTCATTTTTATGTTTGGGGCATATGTGGTTGTTGATGATGGTATCAAGGTGGTGGTAGCATCCCTCTTAGTGTGGTTTCCTATATTTAGTGTTCTTGTGAGTTTTTGGGTTTTTGTATCACTTAGGATCTCATCCTTATCCTTTGGGATATGACGAGTCTCTTGGTTGTGACATGGGATTTACTAAAACATATAGTTCTATTCCCCTTGGTAGATCAAAGATATATGTTCTAGAATCACCTTTGACATTTACAACCATAGCTAGAGAAAGAATCCCTTTTGGCTCTTTAAGCACAAATATTTAGTGAATATTTTTCCACATCCCTCTATGCAAAAAACAACCCCTCTATTGCACTCAATCCTTCCTTGTTCTCATTTTTAGATAGGATGTGATTGAAAATTAAAATTTTATGCTATTAATGGATTGATGTGCAGATTTAATAACTTTTGGCTTTCTCTTTCTAATTTGAACAAGTGGGTTTTGGATTCCTAGATACCACTCATGAAGAGTAGGATTGAGATATACAATTGTGGTAAGGAATTTTTTATTATGAATTTGTAATCTATTGAGGATAGGGAGTTGGTTTTGGATGGCGGGTTTTGGATGTGGGGCCACCATTACCTTTCTCTTAGGCCCTAGTTTCCTTCCTTCAACCCTCTTAATAAATCCCTCAATGTCCTTCCTATTTGGGGTAGACTTCTTAATCTCCCTCTTTATTTTTGGAGCAACCCCTATTTTTAAGGCATAAGCAATGCTATTGATTAGTTTCTAAAGGTGTACTTTGCTTCTTCAAATTTTAGATACACTATGTGTGCTCAAATTTTAGTTGACATTGACATATCCAAGGCTCTCCTTGGAGATATTATCCTAATGGTGGAAGATAGGCCCTGGGACCAACTAATTGATTACGAGGGTCCTCCCTTATAATGTAGGAAATTATTTTTTATTGGACACATCATTCTCATTGCCACCACTTCTATCACTTAGTGGTCATAGAAACCTCTATTCCTATGAAGGCTACCTCTTTGTTTTGTGTATTTCTAACGATAAATTTCCTTCACATTGAGATTTCCTCTTTCGGTTTTATTGTGGATTCCCCTTATATGTTTCCAAAAACCATCATGATGTGTGATGGTGGATTCCTTGATCCTACACTACTTGTGGACTCTATGTAACTTCCAATTTCTTTAGCTAGAGATTCTCCCTCTTTGCATGTGGCAACTTAGGTCAAGAAAATAATGGATACTTTCCCTTAACCTTTCTAAATTTGAGGATGTGGTTATTGAGATGTCTTTAAATTTGGTTAAAGAAGTAAGATAGGTCTTCCTAAACATGTTTCTAAGCTACATACTTGATTTAAGGGTGTGGGTATTGCAAGTTTAGGGTCTAGTATTGTGTAGGATGTTTTCCCTTTGGTTTTTTAGTTTATTTATGGATTGATACTTTGTTGTGGTAGATTGGCTATATTTATGCTAATTTCTCATTATGTTTTTTCGTAATGGACCATTTCAAGTTCCCTTTAAAATTTGAGGGGCTAAACTTGTGGATGTTTTTTATGTTTGACAATATGCTTTTTGTGAAAGGGTTTTCCCCACATAAATCTATTGAAAATTTGTTGATGTGGAATTATTGTCATTGATGTCAAAACCTAGAAAGGTTGTGCTCTGGATGATATACAAAAATGATCTATCCTATAATGTTGCATAGTATGGACGGTATCCTAGATTCAAATAATGGTAGTACTCCTTTTTGAGACATATGTGAAAGATAATTAATGTAGAATATTGAAGAATAATCTTTTGCTACTGTATCTAAAGCCTTCTTCGAGTAACCTTGATATCTAGACATTCATGTTGCATGTTACAAGTTTTGGTATGTCAGATTGTGCTTCTCCAGTTGATACTGAAATTTATGATAATCGAGATTTGGTCTTGGTTGTGGCGTTCCTATCAATTGATGTTAATCAAGTTTTGGTCTTGGTTGTCACGTCCCCATTGAATTCAGAATATATCTCAATGTTAGCTATCTTTTTTATAATAATGCTATATCTTATGTATGACCCATGTATGGGTCTCAGAGTAACGTGGTAAGAAGATCCCTTATGTGTGACCTATATTTTGGGTCTGGTGCTAGTGTGTCAAGCCTTATTGAATACTTCAAGGTTGTTACTAAAGCTGACATGTTTTTGCTAGGTTGACCCATCTTGTTCTCTGGGTGTATATATATACATGTATGCAGAACATCTAAAATGGCATCTGAATATAGGAAGTGTGGAATGTGCGAAAAATGATAAAGGTGTGAAGAATTGTGTGACAAGGATCAGAGAAGGAAGTGAAGGCAAATGCCAAACTTAGCAGTAATTTGTTCTGCTAAAGTAGTGGAAGGAAGGTTGGCAGAAGATTCTTTACCGAATTTGCTGTAATTAGATGTTTTGCTCTTAACCAGAACTGAATTCATACATATGTAGATGAAACTTCATCAGTTCATGTTTTGTCCATTTTTTAATCAATGGTTTTTGTATCTTGGATAGTGAGCCCGCCGATAGTGAGCCACCCGGTAGTGAGCCTTACCTATACTGAACATTTTTTGCAGTGAGCCCTTGTAAAAATCACCTTAATCGGTGTCACCTTAACCGGTGTTTTATAGTTGAGAATTAGCATTCTCCATGGTTTTTCCTATCTCGGGTTTCCATGTAATTTCTAGTGTTCATTGTGCATGGTGTTGTTTGGTGCTTTCATGTTCATGTATGTTTTAATTAATATATGAATGGTTTATGATTGCTCTGAATTAAGAAAAGAAATAAAAGTTTTTTGGGATAACTTATTCACCCCCCTCTCAGTTATTTAGACTGTTCAACAATTAGTATCAGAGCTTGGTCCCTTGCAGATAAAGCTTAACCACTTGAGGGAGATCTTGGCAGTTTGAAAAAAATGGTAGGAGATTGTTACTTTCAGGAAGAACTGAAGTCAATATTAAGTGATATGGAAAGTACAAAATATGAGAATGAGGAACTAAAAGAAAACATCAAGGAGGAAAATGCTTGTATCTCAAAGCTAAGGGAGAAAATACGTAATTCAAAGCAAGACATAGAGAGGTCAGCGAGGAATTAAAGGAGTCAAAAAAAAATGTTGGGAATCTAAAGATTTGATTAGATGAATACAAAATAACAGAAGAAAATCTCAAAGATACCATCAAATAGAAAACAAAAGAATGGAAGAAGACAAAATAAAATCTCAAAGATACCATCAAACATAAAGAACAAGAAAATGAGAAGTTAGATCAAGAGTTAAGGAGGATGAAATCATAAGCTAGAGTGTGTGAAAGTAACATGATCTGGATAAAATTTTGTCCCTACAAAAATGTTACAAGGATAAGGAAGGACCTGGCTTCTCAAGTGAAAACTCAAATCTGAACACTAAGGGTAAAGACAATACAATGGAAGCTGAAGCAAGATCTGGTGTAACAAGAAAAGTCAGGAACTCTAGAAGATCTACAAAAATACCTTCGGTAAGACAACCAAATGCTCAAAGGTACTTATCATTCAATGGTCACTATTTTCTATGCAAAATTTTTGGACACAAGGCTATAGAGTGCAGAAGCAGGAAGGAATTGGATATTCAATGCTTTAATTATCACAAGTTTGGTCACAAAGCAAGTCATTTCTGAAGTCAATTATCCAATCCAACTAGAAGGAACGAAATGAACAAAATCTCTTATGGTTATTGCTACTTATGCCATGGTTATGGTCACAAAGATAATTAGTTCAGATCTAGGTTTCAATGAGTTAGGTCAGAACAAAGATGTTACAAGTGCAATGAATTCAGACTTTATTCTAAAACATGTAGATATGCTACTCCGAAAAGGACTAAAGACAAAAGGAAGGTTATAGAATCAGATGAATCTAAAAGGAATACCATCATCATTTGGAAGAAAAAGGAAATGAGTGTGGAGAGCCCTTCTATGGTACCAGATCTTGGTACTACCTCTTCCGAAAATTGAGCCAACCGCCTTGAATCAAGGGGAGTTTTGCAATGCATATCCTATTAGTTCCCACTCTCCGAAGAAAGATTGATGTGTTTCCAGCATCCGGGTGATGTTGCATAATGGAGGTTAATCTGACTAACTGAAAAGTGAAGTACAATTGTTGGCATCATCGATACACGTTTTGGTGGTGAAGTCATCATGATAAATTAAGGATAAAAGGTGGAGTTTCAAATCATTTCTCACTGTTGCAAGGAAGAAGAAGAGTCTCTCATTGAGCGATAAAGGATTGAAGAAATTGAGCATGATGATGGAATCCATGTTGATTAGCAGTGAATCCAATGGTGGTATTCCGTTGAAGCTAAAGGGAGTTGAATTGGTTGAGTTTGATCATTGGAAGATGAAAGAAATGGAACTAGGGTTGAAGACGGATGAGTTGTAGATTGTAAGTACTCTGGGTATGGATTTATGGGGATAATTTACCTGGTTTTCCAATAGAGAGTCTATCCTGCTCCTATTGAGTCGATTCAAGGATGACACCATTACATTGGACAAACCCTATCTGATCATGAAGGAGGCCATAAAAGCTATTACTGGTTTGTGCAGTATTGGTGACCTCCTTGGGAAGAAAACGGTGAAATAAAAAGATGTGGAGAAACTTACTGGTATCGACAAAGACCCCCAAGATCTACTGATAAATACCATTGCAGATCCTATAGTAAGGTATGTTGCTTATAGAATCACTTATAAAATCTATTTTAGAAATCATGAAGGTTCTATTTTAGCTATTTCTATGTTTCTTGCACATAAGATGGTGAAGGAAAATCAATAGTTTGATCTATGTAGCTTGGTAATGGAAAACCTAATTGAGAATGTCAGAATGTCTTTGGTTGAGAGTTATCCTTTCCAATTTGGGTCTATGCTCATATGTTTAGTATTTTACTTTCTAAGTTCGATACCATCAAAGAAAAATGTTAAGTGGAAGTCTGGCATCCCTGTCGACAAGCAACTTTATAGATATTTAGAGTGTATGGAAGATAAAGAAAGTGCATGCAAAGTCTATTTCTCATCCATGCAAAGGGATCTGAGCTCCGGTGTGATAGTGTCTAGTGCTATGCCCAACAGTCAATTTGAGGAGGGTTCCTCCTCCAATAAGGAGTTAGAGGTTGTCATTGGTGGTTCCCCTTCAAAACCTAAAAGGATGAAAGTTAACACAAAAGATGTCTCAGAAGAAAAGGGAAAGGAAGATTGAATCTCTGCTTGGATCTGACTCTTTCAATCTAGATGAAATTCGGTTGATGTTGAATGAAGGTGATATGAATAAGGTTGGTGAAATGTGGTGTTCTTGCCCTCCGGTGGATAGGCTTAGAATTGATGATGGCTTGGTTGATTATTTTCTCAAAAAGGGTATTACTGTCTCAGATGTTTTTGACTCTTTATTGGATGATCTAATAGAAATTGTTGAAGAAAGGACGTTGTTGGAAGGCCCTAAAGGACACAAGCTCGAAGCTATGATTGAGAGAAGTTGTGTCAAAGCCAAAAATAATTTATCCAAACACATTGGTGAGACAAGATAATGCATCAAGGAAATATCTAACATCTACAGGTATTGTCTTTGGTGGCCTATTGTGGTTGATAAATTTAGAAGAAGAATTGAAGCTATTGAATCTGAGATGAATGAGATTGGAAAGAGTTTTGATTTATTCAAAGATAAAGATGTAAAATAAAGAATAATATTTGGAGAGTTGCAAGCTAATTTATTGTCTGTTCAGAGACACGAGGAAGATGTGGTTATAAATTTTTGGTTGGTTAAAGAAATTGTTGAGGTCTGATTGGATCATCTCTCTGGGATACTTTCTGATGCAAAATATTGTGAACAATAGTGCCTATCTCTATACTGGTCATCCTCATTTATGTTGTTAACTCTACTGGATAGCATGTGTACTAGAATGCATTCTATAGTGTTAGCTTGGAAGATGGTTCTTCCAACTGTGAGAGAAAGGTACAAGAAGATTTTTCATGCGAAAAGTGTTATTTTTACTTGAGTTCTTGAATATTCATATCTTGGCCCTTTGCCTTTGATGGAAAAAAGGGGGAGAAAATGAAGAGAAAAACAAGAAAAAGAAGAGGTATTGAATTGATTGACTAAGGGGGAGTGATTGGAGTGTTGGAGTTGGAATTTTGGAGTTTTTGTGTTTTTGAACTTTTGTTGTTTTTCCATCAATGCCAAAAGGGGAGATTGTTGAAAAGTTGTTGATGTGGCATTGTTATCATTGATTTCAAAACCTGGGAAGGTTGTGCTCTAGATGATATACAAAAATGATCTATCCTATAATGATGCTTAGTATGGATGGTATTCTCGATCCAAATAATGGTAGTACTCCTTTTTGAGACATCTGTGGAAGACAGTTAATGCAGAATATTGAAGAATAATCTTTTTCTACTATATCTAAAGCCTTCTTTGGGTAACCTTGCTATCTGGACATTCATGTTGCATGTTACAAGTTTTGGTATGTCAAATTGTGCTTCTCTGGTTGATATTGAAATTGATGATAATCAATATTTGGTCTTGGTTGTGGCATTCCTATCAATTGATGTTAATCAAGTTTTGGTCTTGGTTTTGGCGTTCCCATCGAATCTAGAATATATCTCAACGTTAGCTATCATATCGATAATAATGCTATATCTTATGTATGACCCATGTATGGGTCCCCATGTAACATGGTAAGAAGATCCCTTATGTGCGAACTATCTTTTGGGTCCAGTGCTAGCATGCCAAGCCTTATTGAATACTTCAAGGTTGTTCATCAAGTCAACATGTTTTTGCTGGGCCGACTCATCTTGTTCTCCGGGTGTATATATATACATGTATGCAAAGCATCTAAAAAGACATTTGAATACAGGAAGTGTGGAATGTGTGAATAGTGATAAAGGTGTGAAGAATTGTGTGACAAGGATCAAAGAAGGAAGTGAAGGCAAGTGCCAAGTAGCAGTAATTTGTTATACTAAAGTAGTGGAAGGAAGGTTGGCGAAAGATTCTTAACTAGATCTTTTGAAGTCAGATGTTGTGCTCTTAACTGAAACTAAATTCATGCATATGTAGATGCAACTTCATCAGTTCATGTATTTTAGATTTTGTAATTAGTGGTTTTTGTATATTGGGTAGTGAGCCCACCGACAGTGAGCCACCCATTAGTGAGCCTTACCTGTAGTGATCCCATGTAAAAATCACCTTAACCGATGTTTTGTAATTGAGAATTAGTATTCTTCGTGGTTTTTCCCATCTTGGGTTTCCACATAATTTTTGGTGTCCATTGTGCATGGTGTTGTTTGGTGCTTGCATGTTCATGTCTATTTTGATTAGTATATGAATGGTTTATGATTGCTTCAGATTAAGAAAATAAATACAAGTGTTTTGGGATAACTGATTTAACCCTTTCTCAGTTATCCAAACTGTTCAACAAAATCATTGTGTCATGGTATGCATGATATTTATTTTTATTCTTATTCATGTTTATGCAACTGTTAAAGATCTAAAAAAAATGTTTTTGCATTATTATCCTCTCAAGGTTAGTATAGGAAGTTGTTATGCTACCTTAGCTTCCTTACAAGTGGTATCAAAGTTTGATCACCTTTTGTTTCCGTTATGGGTTTTTGGATTTTTTTGAACTAATCGAGATTTGAGTGGGAGCTTGTGCATAAGACACTTTGTGATCTTGTTGCAGGAATCTTTAGATGGAAAGTTCATTAGGGAGAATAGAGGTGGATAAAATTTTTGGTTCAATAATTTTGAAATGTGGAAGTTGAAGATAGAGGATCTATTGATAGATCGAGATCTGTGGGATGCTATTGATGAGAATGTTTCAAGGCCTACAAATCCTACTCAGGCTGCTCAATATGATGTTATGGATCATAAAGCCAATGGTATAATCAACTTGTGCCTAACATACTCTATTTAAATCAATTTCCATGAAGAGACCTTTGCACAAGAACTATGGAAGAATCTTGGTGAGATGTATCAAGCCAAATATTTAGTGAAAAATATTTTCTTGAGGAAGAAATTGTATTCCTTGACAATGGAAGAGAGTGGATGGATTACAAAACACTTGGAAGCATTCAATATGCTGGTGGCTTAGTTGGAATCAATTGGTGTCAAAATGGATGAGGAAGAGAAATATCAGATCTTTCTTTGTTCTTTTCCTAATTCGTGGGATTCTCTTGTTATGGCTATTGGGAGTACTTATCATATATTGAAGGCTAAAGATGTGGTGGGTTCTTTTCTTTCTGAAGAGATGAGGAGGAAGGTATCCATCAGTGCGAAGGAGGCCCTAAAGATTCATGGAAGACCTAAGGAAAAAGGAAAGAAGAATGAGAAGCATGAAAAATCCAAGTCCAAGGGGAGATCTAAGTCTCCTAGAAAGTCCAAAGTTATTTGCTGGAGCTGTGGTAAACCTGGAAATGTTTGTAAGGTCTGCAAAGAAGAAGAAAAATAAGAAATTTGATTTTGATTTTGAGTCCAAGAAGGGAGATGGTGACACATTCATTGCAACTTTGGAAACTTGTATAGGTAATGATGCATGGTTAATCGACTCAGGTGCATCTTTCCATATGAACTTTAATAGAGATTAATTTTATGAATATGAAGAATTTGATGGAGGTAAGGTGTACTTGGGTGATGATTTTCATTTAGACATTTTTGGTCATGGTAAAGTTAAAATCATGTTTCTCGATGGGAGAATAAAAAATATTAATAGTGTGTTGCATATCCTTGGTTTAGCACAAAATCTATTATCTGCAAGAAAACTAATAGATGTGGGTGTGTAGGTAGTATTTTCTAATGCGAGATGCAATATGGTTAAAGGTGCTATGGTGATTTATAGAGGTGTCAGATATGGCACATTGTATAAGCTTGATGCATGCACTGTTGAGTGCAATAGTACTTTTGTGAAAAGCAAGTATGTGGAAGAAGTGAGGGTTTCACCTTCAACATATGGTCATGGCTTTTGGGTACCCAAGGGTGCTCTTTCTTTTGAAACAAAGTTACTTGTAGAGAAAACTATGTTATGGCACCAGAGACTTGGCCACATTGGAGAAAAGGGTTTAAGGACCTTGAAGAATAAAAACCTTGTTGAAGGTTTGTTTGATTGTAATCTTGAATTCAATTTTTGTGAGCATTGTATGTATGGAAAACAAAACCACGTTCAATTTTACTCAAGTTATCATAAATCTTGTAGTGTATTGGATCTTATTCATTATGATGTGTTTAGTCCTGTAGATGTTCCTTTGATTGGTAAATCCATATATTATGTTTCATTTATTGATGATTATAGTAGGACATGGGTATATTTTCTAAAGAGTAAATATGAAATTGTCAGTTGATTTAAATAATTTAAAGCAATAGTTGAGTTACAAACTAGAAATAAAATAAAGTGTTTGAGGATTGATAATGGTAGTGAATTTTTTTATAATGATTTTGACAGATTCTATAAATACTATGGTATTCATAGACATAATACAACTCCATATTCTCCATAACAAAATGGAGTTGAAGAAAGAATGAAAAACACACTAATGAAGAAGGCTAGGAGTATGTTGAGTGGTGCTAGCCTAGAACAAAGGTTTTGGCTTGAAATTATTGCCAAGTTGCTTGTTACCTAATTAACAGGTCTTCTACATCAGCTCTTGTTGATAAGATGCCTATAGAGGCATGGTCGGGTCACATGCCTTTATTAAAAAATCTTAGAGTTTTTGGTTGCGAGGCATATGCACATGTGCCAAAGGAGAAGCAAACAAAGTTGGAGAACAAGGCTATGAAATTTATCTTCATCAGATATAGTTATGGTGTGAAAGAATACAAGCTTTGGGATCCTGTTGCATAGAAGGTAATACACAATAGAAGTGTTATTTTTAGACAAACTAAGCCTTCTTCTATTATAGTGCAACTAGAACGAAGTAAACATGAAGATGTGATTCAATTTCCTTCTATACCAGAGAAATTTGAATTGAGGCTCATGGATAGACAAGAAGTTGAGTAGAGCTCATCTAGATCTGAATCTTTGGAAGAGGAGGAAGGACCTCCAACTCAGCTTGTTCATAGGTCTACAAGGCATAGACAACCACCTGAAAGGTATTCACCTAATGATTGGAGATGTATTTTTGCTTTGAATAGTAACATGGATGAATCTAGATCTATAGAAGAGGCATTAGGTATGAATGATGTAGAATCTTGGAAGATTGCTATGGATTTGAAGAAATGACATCTTTGAAAAAGAATGATACATGTGATCTTGTACCATTGCCTGAAGGACGAAAACCTGTTGGTTGCAAATGGGTGTTCAAGAAAAAGATTGGTTCAGATGGAGGTATTGAGAAGTACAAAGCAAGGTTGGTTGCAAAAGGTTACTCTCAAGTTGAGGGTGTTGATTATGGTGAGATATTTTCTCCTGTTACAAAAATGACATCCATTAGATTTTTGCTTTCTATTGTTGTTGCTTATGATTTAGAGGTTGAGAAAATGGATGTGAAAATTGATTTCCTTCATGGTGATTTAGAGGAGAATATTTATAGGACACAACCAGAGCACTATGCGGTGAAAGGTAAAAGTAAATTGGTTTGCAAATTGAAGAAATATTTGTATGGCTTAAAATAAAGTCCTAGGATGTGGTACTAGAAATTTGATACATGTGTGTTGAGTTTTCTAAATCAAATCATTGTGTTTATTATAAAATTGATGGTGATCATTTATTTTTTATTGCATTATATGTTGATGATATGTTATTTAGTGGAAAAGGTATGATTTCAAAACTGAAATCTCAACTTGCTGCTAAATTTGAAATGAAAGATCTTGGTTCAATGAAACAAATTCTTGGGATGGAAATTAAAAGAGATAGAGTGAATGGAAAGTTGCAGCGTGGCCAAAGTAAGTATGTCAATTCAATTTTACAAAGGTTTAACATGCAAGATTGTAGACCATTGTGTGTTCATTTTTCAGTTGGAACAAAGTTATCTATTTTAGATTGTCCAACATCCCCATCTGAGATGGAAGACATGAGAAAAGTGCCTTACCAAAGTACAGTTGGAAGTTTTATGTATGTTATGGTTTGTACTAGACTAGACATTGCCCAAGTAGAGGGAGTTCTTTCCAGATATATGTCTAATCCTGGTAGAGTTTAATGGGATGTCGCTAAAAGAGTCTTCAGATATTTGTGCAGTACCTTAGATTATTCCTTATGTTATCATAGTAATATGATTGAAGGCGAGATTTCCCTTGATATTCATGGTTACGTGGATTCAGATTGGGTAGGTGATGTTGACAGAAGATGACCCACTAGTGCTTATGTGATTAAATTATTCGGTGGTGCAATCAATTGGATGAGCAAGCGACAAGTTGTGGTTGCTTTGTCCACTACTGAAGAAAAGTATATGGAAGATACTCATGCTTGCAAAGAAGCAATTTATCTTAAGAGATTGTGTTCAGATATTGGCATAAAAGAAGGTGCAGTGACAATTTATTGTGATAATTAGAGTGCAATATGTCTTGCCAAGAACCCGACATTTCATGCCAGGACCAAGCACATTTATGTACAGTATCATTTTGTTCGAGATATGGCTATAGATGATAGGGTGAATTTGGTTAAGGTAGAGACTTTGATGAATTTTGTTGATTCTTTAACTAAGCCTGTGAGAACAGGGAAGTTTAAATGGTGTTTAGAGATGTTGGGCCTTTTGGCCCCTAGCAATTAAGATACAATTTTTACTCCCCCCCATTGCTCTTATAAGGTGTTCGACAAGTGGGAGATTTTTTTGGGAAATTGTGTCTCAACCTTGCAACGAGATGGTTTTATTACTCAGGTTGTAGGATTCCAAGTTTTCATAACCTATGTTGCAGGATTCTGAAGTTTCATAACTTCCCGACTTAGCGATCTCTTTGTTGTTGCGAGATTCTAATTTTTCATTAACTATGTCACGAGATTCTGAAGTTTCATAACTTCCTAACTTAGCGATCTCTTTGTTGGCGGCATTTACATGTTTTTAGAATTTCATAACCTCTGACGTGAGGTTTTGAAGTTTGGGTTTTCAACGACTTGGCGATATGTGATCGAGGTATGGTGGAACCCGATAGGTTGATAAGGATAGATGGTGACATGTGTATGTTGATGGCGATTATCGATGGGATGATCGTACAATTCACATCCTTGTTGTGAATTTTGTGGCAGTGAGCTAGAATGGTGGGTCCCACGGGTAGTAAAATCTTATGTAAGTCTTCATCGACAGGAGTTGATACATTGTAAATATAGACAGTTGATTATTAGGGTTTAGATCTAATGATGGATATTTTGTTGGCTGATCTTTCCCTAGAATGTAACTATATTTTTGTGAGGGCGTTGTATTACAGTTTTATGTGAGTATGGTGTATGACAGTGAGAGTTTGTTAACAATCATGTTGTCTCTTGATCTTTGAGTGGTGATACTCCTGTAAGAAGCTTGCTATGCAAGTATATTGTAATCTTTTTAATTACTTGAATAATATATTGGGTGTCTTTTGGAGTTTGGATTTTTTCTCCTGAAAGATTTTTCCCCACATAAATCACCGTGTCGTGGTATGCATGATATTTATCTTTATTCTTGTTCATGTTTATGCAACTATTAAAGATCTAAAGAAATTTTTTTTGCATTATTCTCCTCTCAAGGTTGTTGTAGGAACTTGTTCCACTACCTTAGCTTCCTTACAATGCCCCTTTTGGTTACCCCATTCTTTGTGGAACTCTTTGTGATGGAAATATGATATTTTCTTGTAAAAGGGTCTATGCCCTTGAAAAATTCTATTTTACCTAGTAATAAAAAATCATAAAATAACTCTAAGTAAATAAAATAATTCTTAAATAAATAAAGTAAACATTGTTATTTCAATATGAAATCTCACAAAAGTAAGATATAAATATGAATATAAGGTAAATTGTGTGATATTAATAATAATGACCCACAATTTTTTACTTGATTTCTTTATGATGTGTTTAGTTTTTTTGATAGAATTTGTTTTAGTGATAAAATATTGTAAGATTTATTTCCATGATGTATAATAAAAGTATTGATCTGAATATTTTAAAAAATAAAATAATAAAATAATGGCATTTAGTTGGAAATGTTGTAACAAATAACTTTAATGTTAGAAAATTAGACAAATAATTTGGAGTGGGTGAAGGCTTTGTCTATCAATTTAAGTCTCTTTGTGATTGTGAAATTGACTCCATAAGTGTAGTGTTGATATTTTCCTTGAATTTTTGATCTAGAACTGTAGATTCGATCAGTGCAAGCTTTTGGAACATCTCTTTCTAAGATCATCCTGATGCCCTTAGTCTACCCGATAAATATAAACAAGGTTTTAATGTTTGTTGATTTATATTCGATAGAGGCAATCACTTCTCTTGTGCTAAACCATGTAAGGATATCAACTGAATAGTTAAAAAAATATTAACAACACCACTCTCAAGCATTACAAGATTCCTTACACGCAATACAAATTCCCTATTAAGTGAGAAAATAATAATTGATAGTATGATCACATCTAGATGATGATTACAATAGATTTTCTAAAATGAACTAGGGTTTCCTCTTTAAATAAAACACAATGGAAACAAATATAGATAAATCTACCTGTAAACTATAATTTGAAGTTTAATGTTAAGGGGTCATTTATGCATCCATGAAAGTGATCCAGATCACCCTTTGTGATTGCTAATTTGACTTAGGAATGGAAAGGATTAAAATCAAGGTTAAAATTAGTCCCTAGTTCAAATAAGTAAAATTAGGAACAAATAAGGCTCAAGTTGTATGCTCATACACTTGTTTAATAAAGAAAGGTTACAAAATCAAAAGTGATTCCAAAATGAATGTGAAAAGTATGAGGTATGCATTTCTTACTATTACAAATTTTTTACCTCACCTTGACTTGCATATAAACTACCATGGATACACATGTACAATTAAATAAAAGCAACCAATAGGAAATAAAATGCACATACACTCATAAAAAATATACTCATATGGATGAAGATTCTAAATTGGTATTCGTTCTCTTGAAACAAGTATTCCAACTTGGAAACCTATAAAATAAAAATAAAAATGATGTTTAGCTTCATTGATGCATGCCATATATGGTTAGGTGGACAATGCCAATATGATAAGTGATCCATATATAATATGAGGAATAAAACCTTCACCATCGTGCAAAGGATGGTAATAAATTATATTTATTAACCATGATGGAAAAATAAGAACGTGTACATATATCCAAGCAATAGCATGATATTAGCTAAAGAGTTTCTCCAATAGGCGAGGATCTTGTACTTTTATTGTGCATTAGTATTAAAGTCTATGTAAAAGGAATAAAATTTATAAAAATTAGAGGAGCCTAAGAAGTGTTACTCAAAGAATTGATTGATGTGATTGATAGTGGGATGCCAAAATAATTTCCACCAATATATAACATCTCAAATTGCATGCATGGATTTGATCCTAGGATCTAGTTTTCAAAATAAGTATTGCATAGAATGAGTCTAGAAATGAGTAAAAAATTGAATATCTACAAGTTGAGGAATTAATAGAATGAGATATAATTAGGGAAATATGATCCCTTGTAGAATTATTATAGTAATTACACCAAACAAGGATGGAGAGTGGAGAATGTGTATATATTAGATTGCATTATAAATTTTTATAACCTATTAATAGTCATCATATTTTTTATTTTTGTAACCTCCTACTTATCAATTGATGAGATAAAGGGACTCTATAATGAATGGTTCATAAGGCACAACACTTGTTGAAGGTTTTTCAAATGGGGTTGCAAGCTAAATGGGCTTAATCTTGGAGAAAAAAATCTGTGGTTAAGCACACTTGAGCTAGATTAGTGCTGGGATGGGTGACCTCTTGGGAAGGCCCAATGCTTCACCTTTGTGACCATCACCTAGATTCAATGAGTGATAAGTGGACCATTCATTATCATGAGAGATGGGTTCTTATGAACCACTACTCATGAAACATGGGTCAATGAGTTTGACTCATAAAAACTACATCGTTGAATCCTGATAGCAATATCACATCTTTTTTATTCTTTATTAAAACCCATGATCCTTCATTACTAAAGTATCCCTTCTTATGTTTCCCCTCATTGGATTCCTCATCTAAACCTAACAATGAATATTCCCATCTCCTCCAAATTTGGCTCATATTCCTCCCTTCATCTCTCATTGTCTAAACCATTATGCATCCCACTCTTTCGTTAGGAAATACATGGATAATATCCAAAATGTTTAATTCATTTCCTACATAACCCCATGAGAGAAAATCATGCATGAAACCTTAAATAATAACCATAATTCAAATATCAAATAGACAAGCCATAAGGTGACACAATATATACCCTAGGAAAACCCTCAAGAGGGAAAAACCCAACCTCCAAAAGAATTAATACTCCATCTATTATTCAATGTAATAAATGAATGCATGCACTTATAGAGTTACAATGAATACTTTTGAAACATCAAGCCTCTCCAATGCATCCTTAATGTGTCCAAGCATGAATCCACACATCCCATGCCATGCTTCACATATTCACTCCTTAGAAGAATACTCAATACAATGATAGCCCACTCACCTAGACAACCTTAACCACAAAACATGTGCTTGTTTTTATAGACTCAATATCACATAAATACAAAAAAGTGGTAAGATAAAATGGTGTACCTCAAAACCATGAGTATGTACAAAATTGTTGACACTTCGTTTAATCTTAATTTCACATTATTAAATACTTTTCTTCAATTAATTATTATGTGTCTCCCACACATAAAATAACTAACCCAATGTTACATACAACTTTATAAGTGGGTCCAAATAATTACCTAGTGTGGCTAACCACATCTCCTAGGTGTACCACAACTAAATAAATATTTAATTACAATGTTATAATAATAAATCATTTTATGGAATTGTGTAAAAAAAAAATCCTAACATATACATGCCTCCTAATAAAAAAACTTAAATCATGAGGTTGAGCTAGATAAGACTAATTTTAACACCTACCAAAATATTGACCACCACTTTTCTCTCCTCTAAAGTAGCCTACCTAATGATGCAACCTATTCCTCAACATATTCCATTATATACTAAGAAACATTCTCATCTCTTATTCTAAGGACTAATTTTTTTGTAAGTTATAGGACATAATGTCTATTTGCATGCCCCTCTACAACCTAGTTATCCTACTTTCATCACTCCCTCCCAACATATTTCTTCTCTTTTGGATACCTAACCTTTATTCACAAAAGTTTACATGCCTATTCCTTCTCATCCTACTCACATACCTATGATTTTTTAGTCTCCCTCTATTTCTTGTTTTAATTATGGTCACATTCCTTTAGCCAACCCCTTTGCTTCCTAATCTTATGGTTTAGTTAGATCTATAAGGAACATTCTTTTAATATATTATCCAAATTATGAAATAATGGAAATAACTACCAAAATAGAAACATAATTAATTTTATTATATTTAATTGATAGAATTATTTATAGAATAACATTGGCCTCTTTGAGGGGAAACTTCCTGTTAGTAATTTTCAATTACAATATAATCCATCTAGATGCAAATCAATATCCTATTCCTTATATTCATTCTATTTATAAAAAATATAATTACTATTTCCCAAGCATATGGTATTATTAATAATAGCTCAAGGGATGATTTCTAGCACATATGCACCCAAATCCTTTATTATGGTAATAAAAGAGTTAAGACTAAGGGGTCCTAAATTTATCTTATCAATTCCTCTCTTATTACAAAAGATAATTTCTCTCCTAGTCCATGCTTAATTTTGCAACCATTGCTACACTCTCATCCTACCTTAATAAAATTGGCATCTCCTACCCTCAACATCTTGACAAACCCATAATTGACCACATAATTTTCTTGATAGTTTAAGATTTAGGAGTGATATAACAATGATTAGTCATTGTCCCATTACCTTCTACCTTAGGGGATGAAACCCTAAACCTCCTTCACACCCCTCTTTCTTTTCCCACCATAAATAAACCAGTACCATGATATATTTGTGCCCAATTTTTAAATATATAATGAGATATACTATACTTTGTCTCATTTCCACTCCTTGATTTCTATCTATATCAATTACTATATATGATAACTGGTTCATAGCTAAGAATTTTCCCAATCTCTCAAGTAAAATACCTTATAATGGTTTTATTCTTTATTATGAAATTTTGTTGATTCATTTTTCTAGCTTGGTTACTTTTATGGAACACTTTTAGGTCAACATAGGCTTTTAGATTAGTTTTACTGGCCTTGTATGTTTCAAATAAGTTTTAAATGACATCTATCCTCTCTCAAACCTCCTATACTCTTCTTAAATTTTATATCTAAAGGGTATTTATTGGGAACCTTGTCTAGATTTATTTCTACTTAATTCTCTTGTATAAATATACCTCATACTCAATCTTCTCACTACCCTAGATTTAATCTTCAACCTCTAATTATCTAGCCTCTTCTTCAGCTACATCCTCTTCTCAATCAACCAAGAATCATACAAATAATACCAATAACTTGTTTACTCGTAAACCTAATCCTAAGCTAGCTATTAACCAAGTTTACTTGAAACTATTTTATTCCTCCTCCTCTAATCTAGCCATGTATCTTCATTCATAGGGAAACCAAAAATGGAAAAATCTAGTTGAAGCTATCCATTAAATCCTTCACCAATTTCTCACCCATGCCTTAATCCATATCCCTCCTATCCAAATCTTAGAACTTAACATCCCCTTACCCTTATCTTATGAACCCAAATAATTTTAACAATACCACCATGAGTGATTATGACATTGAAAATTGTATGCACATATGAAACTTAATCTAAGATCTCATTGATAATAATAATCCAAGAACAATGGGTAATGATTAAACAAATAATTTAATGAAACCTCCCAATTCCAACTTGCAAATTTTCACCAACCCATTTCCTTAGTTTTAGGATATGGTGTTGTACACCATTGCATAAAATGTTATATTATAATATTATAATTAAATAATTATTTAGTTGTGATGCACCTAGGAGGTGTGGTTGATCAGAATAGGTGATTATTTGGGGACCACTTTATGTTGTATTGTAATATTATATTATTATTCAATGTGTGAGAGACATGGGATAATAATTTAATATTGGGGAAATAATTTAATAAAGTGAAAACCTAGTACCCAATATTAAATGAGGGATTAGAGGTTTTGTATTCACATGGTTTTGTGGTGCATGTAAATTTTTTTATCACTTGGTTGTATTTGTGTGAGTTTGTATCTATAAAATTAAGCACATGTTTAGTGGTTAAGGTTGGCTAGGTGAGTGGGCTGTCATTATTGAGTCTTTCTAAGGAGTTCATATGTGAAGCATGGCATGGGATGTGTGAATTCATGCTTGGACATATGGAGGATGCATTGGAGAGGCTTGATGCTTCAGAGGTATTCATTGTAACTCTTATATTGCTTCTTGTTGAATAATAGATGAAGTATGGATGATTTTGGAGACTAGGTTTTTCCCTCTTGAGGGTTTTCCTAGGGTATATCTTGTGTTATCTTGTGGCTTGTTTATTTGATCTAAGCATTATGGTTACTTGCATGCATGTTTATCTCTCATGGGGTTATGTAGGAAATGTATTAAGATCATGTGTATAATCCTATATTTCCTAATGCTTAGCACTTAAATTTTAATTATATTTATGTAGTGGTATCTTCCTCACTTGAACCCACCTTCATTTATTTCACCACCTTCATAAAACCAACCATGTATCCCTACCCTAATATTTTATTTTTCTCAAATAAAATTGGTGCTATTAAGGTCAAAACCTCTCATTCACATCCTCATACTAGATCCTCCTTCATCTCTTCTAGATCTCCCCATTATCCTTAAATTTTTATCCTTCTCCACCCCACTTACCTTTCCATTACTTTTTTCCTCAATGTGATCCCTCACAATAGCTATTGAGGATCCTTTTCCTTACACATTTTTATTGTGTCTAAGTAGACCCTATTTGTATATTCAATATAGTTATACAAGAGTACATAGTTAGCATTTAATTGGATTAAATAACCTACCCTACCTTGAGAGTCACTAATATGCACCAATAGTGCCCATATTGGAAATCTTGGATGAATTTCCTTGCATATCACTATTGGGTCTAAATTTATGTATATTGTATTCTAAATAATTCCTTCTAGTGATCATTCCTATATTCTCTTAGTCCATCCCTAGTTGGAAGTATTCTAAGATATGCCATATGTCATCCACAAGTGTATACAATTCCCCTTCCTTGGATAAATATATACTATTCAACATATCCATTATTAGTCCATCTCTAACCTCAAGCACTTTATAATCAATTATTTCAAGATCAAGTTTCAACGTCTACCTATAATTATAATCACATCATACCAACCTTGTTGATTATCCCAAAACCATCCTCAATCTTAATTCTACTCCTCTAAAACCATCCCTTCTCCAAACCCAACACAAGTCCATACCTACCCTTTTCTCCCTCCACCTACACCATCCCAATCCATTTAGAAATACCTCTTTTAAGAAAACACCAATCACACAATAGAGTAGTGATGATCCATTTACCCTACCAATCACACAATAAAGTAGTGATGATCCATTTTCCCTAACTTTCCCATCCACCCTTGTTGGATTCCCCTACCATCCATATTGTTCCTCAACTCTCCCTTCCACCCTTACCCTACAAGTATTCCTTTCACACCTTCAAATCTCTTTCATAGAACTCCAATGCATCAAACTCTTTAAACTATGATACATGAAGCTCACTACTCCTCTTCTACACATCTAACATTTTCCTCTTCCTTTGGGACTACAATTATCCACCAATAACCTTTGGATTCTAGAGCATCCATATATATCAAGAATATTGAGGAAATTAGGCATGTTGTCTCATCTACATATAACTTTCTAGATTCTTTCCCAAATGAATTCATTTCTATCTTAACACTAGACTTGTTTTCCCTCAATCGTCCACATTACCTCCATTCTCAGACATTTATGAAACCACCAATTTGCCAATATTTTTCTCTCAGAGTTCCTTCCTACCATAAATATCACTTATGCCTTGATTACCATTCCCTAGTTCACTTGAGAAAATACTCACCATATGTTTCCACACACACACACACACACACACACACACACATATCAATTTCCTTCTATCCATTAGGATGATGATGACTTATTGGGTGATAAATGAGAATTTAAAGTGTTATTTAAATATCTATGTGAGTTCAACCTAGAGGACCCATACTAATCTCATAAGGACACATATATAAGACAAACACCCTAGTGTACCTTTACTCTATTTTTTACTCTTATTCTTCCCATGTATCTTTCCACTCTATCTTGGAGACAATAAAAAATATTTAAAATCCCCTATTGTAAATGATGTTGACCCAATTGAAAATCATTTTCAAAATTTCTATAGGTTTTAACGTTTCTTCCTTTATTATTGTTTTTAAAAATATACTCAAAGGAGTTTTGCTTGTGTCAATATATATCTTATTGTGTGATAAAAAAAATACACATAATAACCTTGAAATATTTAAATCCCTCCATGTAGTCACTATCATGAAATTTCTCTATCATTCTTCTATAACATCATCTCTTTTGTTCACATATATTATTTTGTGGCAAGCCTCACCCATAATATTTGGAGAGCACTCTCTTCTCTTTTCTAATTCATCATTATTACCTTAGTCTCTTTTCTAGTACTCACGTAATTAAACAAGGAAATAAGACTGCTTATTCCTTTCTAGCATCCAAGCACATCCCTTCCTTATTCTTGTCCACCTTAATTTATTCTAGCACTTCACCAAAATATTATATTCTTTAAAAAAAATTATCACCATAATTATTTATTACACTTCCTTTTCTCCTCACAATTCTCTCCCTCACCAAAGATTCTTATTTTTTTATCAACATAATTATCAATCACACTTTTCTCACCATTCCAGATTTCTCCTTCATCGATATCATCGTCTCCTCTCATATGCACTTGAGAATGAAAAATATACTTGACTAAACTTACCATCACATTTTATTTAGAGTGTACATGTGTAGTACACATCCTCCCTTCAAACTTTTTTGGGTACTCATTTCTAGAATGCATTTTCTTCTCCAAGTTCTATCTCTTATGTGCATTGTTTTCTTCTGTAACACTCTTCCCCTCCTTAAAATGATTTCTTATCTCTTCTCACACAATGATACTATGGGGAGGAATGTCCTCTATACTCTTATTAACCACATTTATATTCTATCCCTTGATGCACACATTTTTTAGAATCATCTAGTGATATAGTAATACTAGTCTAATGATTCTTCTTCTTTATTATTTATATCTAAGAGAATAACAACCGAAGAATCATACACATTTATCTTTTTTTTAGTTGTGCCCTCCTCTCTTGAACATAATTTTTTTTTATCTCTATGTGGATATATTTTATCCTTATAGGTATATGTGTTTGTGTATGTTTTCTAGTTTTCAACATTTCATAGTACATATATACATTTCATGGGATTATAATTATGATGTATTCAAACTTGTTATAAAAACCATATTTTCCCTAACATAGTCATTTTGTAGGATGTATTTTTAATAACATATCTATTCTTTAGAACTCAAGCCAAACCATAAGCCAGACCACAAGCCATCTGACCAAAGAAAATTCATCATATCCTTTTATATATATTTAAAATATTACATTTATGCATGCTACCTTTAATAAAATTTTCACATATACTTTAATGTAGCTTTTACACATAGTGTCATAAACCCGTGCTAAAGTGGGGGAAAATATAATGTTATAAATTGCATACTCCTCAACTTCTAAATTATAAATTATTCTCACTTTAGTATCCACTTTTGTAGCATGTCTTAGGTCACATTTAAACCAACTAGATTAGCATAAAACTCAATTAAAAAGTGTCAAATTGTATTAAAACATAATCTTGTTAAATACTAAGTTCCTCTAAGAATTGATCTTCATTTTCTTATATTTCTATAATTATTTCTAAAACCCAACCCTTAGGACATTGGTGTGAATGAATTGGTGCCATTGAAATCATGTTTACATACTTAGATAAGACCAAAAATAGAGAACATAAAAAGGGTTGCATTAGCATATTCTAGTGATCTCCAAACTAATTGTTGAGTATACTTGAATATTGTGACTTTCCAATATAATTTATTATTGGATTTTCTATTAGCACCAAATTTTTCCCAATAATATTCCTTCATTAAAAAAATTATCTCCTCTTTCTCTTTACAAATTGAAATAAAGTTCTCTTAAAGCATTCCACATTTTTCAACATTTATATTTCTTCTATATTTTGTATACTTCATTTTTACAAGCTCTCTCTTGTAATTTTATTTTCTTAAAATCACATGCTCTTTTGATTAAGGATGTAACATTCATATTACATTTTATATAGTTATTGAAAATCCCAACACTTTCATTTTATAGAAATTTTAATTTGATTCTTATTCTTAATACATTTTTGGGGAGCTTCAAGCATCAAGGTCCTCTATGTTGACAATAATCATCTTCTTCAAGAAAACTTATAAGTAAAATCTCTATTTAATTTTAATTTTAAATTTATTGTTTTCCATCTCATTCTCTTCCATGATTTTACATCAATAAAGTCATTAAAGCACTCTATTTCTTCTTTTTACATCTATTACATAAATTTTGTATTGTTAAATCCCTACAATTTAGAATATTCTTCCTCTTATTTCTTTTGTTCAGAGAAACAAGTGGAGTTGAAGTCCCCCTCTTGAGCTCCTCTATTTTTCCTTTTCTCTCCTTCGTATATACCCTAGGTTTTCTATCCTCTTTAGTCAAGCTTGGTTTGGGGAGTATTTCCTTTGAGGAACTTGTTTTTCTCCTTAAAAACATTTTGGAACATATTTTATAGTCCCCCTTGACTCAAGGCCTCTTCTTTATTTTTCCTCATTCTTGATGAGCCTAGTTTTTGGTCCAAATTTGGGTAGAATCTATAGTTTATTTGTTGAAGTTGACATGGACTTTGATATTAAAATTTGATATTTTCATAATGTTTCCCTCAAACCATAGACATTGGTTTTAATTCCATTTCTGCTAGTTTTAATGGCATTAGCCTATTATGTGGACTATCTATATTAATTTTGCATGTGGTTAATGAATGTTCTTTAAGGTGGTTATAGATGTGCAATTATTATGCGTACTAACATTTCCATGTAGACATACTTGAGGAAGCGAATTTGAGAAATGCAACCGCCAGCTTGTCATGCGGAGGAATCGTTCGAAGGTCAACTGAAGGACGACAATGAAGATTGCCCATGTCAGTCGCATGTAACCGCCTTATATTGATCTTTCACGATGTTGAGCAGTTACGGGCGTTATTGCAATGTTGAGTCTGCGGTTGGACTTGCATGTCTGATCAGATTCCCTGCATGTGTAGCCGCCCTTCCATTCTTTTCTCTGCTTTCCCTAAATGGCATCCTCTCAGTTAGTGGGAGTTGATTGCCCTGTTTAGTTGGTATGATAAATAAGGTTTAGATTCTCCTTCTTCAGGAGTTCGAAGATTGCCAATTTTTTGAGTTATTGATGTTGTATCTGATAATACACTAGCATTTCCAGACATGCTACTTTTTTGTATTTGCATTTCCCAATGAATAAGATGAAGTTTTGAGTTGAGCATTTGAGTTTACATCAGTTTTAGAGGATACTCATCCAAGGGGGCCCACTTGGTGAGTAATATGTCCTTTAGTTTAGTTAGATTAGTTATTAGTTTCTATTTACACTACTGAATTTGACTCCAATTTTTGACAACAATTTGTTGGAATTTCGATGATATTTTGTCGGTATATCGACGAATCATAGAAATCACTCTCGTCGCTCAATTTTTGTCGATATTCAGACGAGATTTTAAATGTCGAACTCATGATGCCCATTCATCGGAACTGTGATAGAAAATTCGTCGATCGAGCGACGAACAATAGCTAGAACACAAGCGACATACCTTTGCAAAAGCGTCGGATCAACGACAGACGTTCGTCGGAACCGCGACAACCATTTCATCAATATAGCGACGAACAGTAGCCAAAGCACAAGTGGCATACCTTTGTCGAATCGTCAGATTAACAACAAAATTTTGTCGCCTTAATGACAAAAGGTTCGATGTATTGTAAATATCGGTGAGAGATCAAGACTGTTACTGCGATCAAAATTGCCTGAGAAGATATATTGGGAGGACTGGCCTGTGGTCTCAGCGATGAAGATATATACCATCGAAGTAAGTTTTGAATGTATACCCGACCCGCTATGTCACGCCGATAAGATTACATCAGTAGGAGTCTTGGCGACATACTTCAGATTGAAAAAATGACAGCAGTTCATCGAAATTGTGACGAAATAGGAAAGTCATTACGAAAAAAATTTGTTGGATGTATTGCAAATTCATCAGACACTTTTGGAGGTTCATCGAAAATTCGACAGAACAATGTAATTTAAAAAAAAACTATTCGTTCAAATGTAGGCATATCGGTGAAAGATCAAGAATGTTACAGTGATCAAAATTGCGTGAGAAGATATATCGGGAGGACTGGCCTATGGTCTCAGTGATGAATTTTCATCAGTGAGATAATCATCCTGTCTCATCGATGGAGCATGAGGGAAGCATATTAGCAAGATATATACCATTGGAGTAAGTTTTGAATGTCTACCCTACCGACTATGTCACACCGATAAGATTACATTGATAGGAGTCTTGGCGACATACTTCAGATCAAAAAAATGACAACAGTTCATCGAACTCGTGACTAAATAGGCAAGTCATTATGATGAAAGTTTTTCAGATGTATTACAAATTCGTTGGACACTTTTGGAGGTTCGTCAAAATTTCGACGAAACAGTGCAATTTTTTATAAAAATAACTATTCGTTCAAATGTAGGCATATCGATGAAAGATCAAGAATGTTACAACAATTAGAATTGCCTAAGAAGATATATCGGGAGGACTGGCCTATGGTCTCAGCGATGAAGTTTCATTGGTGAGATACTCATCTTGTCTTATCGATGAAGCACAAGGGAAGCATATTGACAAGACCTATACCATCGGAGTAAGTTATGAATGTCTACTCGACCCGCTATGTGATGCCGATAAGATGACATCGACATGAATCTTGGCGATATACTTGAGATCGAAAAAATAATCATCGGGGAGACTCACCACGTTGGGGAAATTGCATAATATCCTAGCGATACATGATCTCTTGTCGATGAGGATACAAATGGATCGAAATACTTATCAGGGTGACTCTAGGCAATATTTAAAAGTAGTAGGAGGCTCCAAAGTGCATCCATAGGGATAATGATAGGACATAAGGACAGGTCAATCAAAAAGAGAAAGTTGATGTGCCAAGACCATGTGCATTTAAAAGGGGTAGTAAAAGACAAGATGGATTGTCATCAATGCTCAAATATAAAAGATAGATTGGAAGACTTCATTATGAAAATTTAGATCACAATATGATTAACCTTGTTTTGACAAATGCAATGACATTAGTGTCAAGAGTTAAGAGGTCATTCAAATTTGCATTTCAATAAATTATTGGATGCATTGAGTAAGTGTTTACAAGGTAGAAAAAGGATAGTCATATGACTCTTTAAAATATCAAACAACATGTCAGTTGTTGTATTTAATTAGGCTTACAGAGGCAGGGATTTATCATATTTTGCATACATCTACAGTCCAAGCTCTAGGTCTGCATTATTTGGTTACTATGTATGAGAAATGAGCAATGAATAATTATAGAATATGGAGGCTATGGATGATATTATGATGTCCACATTTGATGTTGATCAAAAATTGGAGAAAAATATAAAACCTATGATGAGTCATTAGATCAAGGGGACTATCATGGACAACAAGCACAACCTATGAACTAGATTCTAATTTTGCTAAAAAAGAAAAAAATCAAACTAGTGAATATTAAACTACACACTAGAATATAATTTTGTGGAAAATGAGAAATTTGATGAGAAAAAGCAACCACTCAACCCTATTAGAATAGAATAATCTTATGAATTTATCTAAAGAAAACATTATTGTAAACAAAATATGTATAGAATAATTCAAGAATATGAATGTAAAGGAAAATGGATATTAACAAAACATAAATATAAATAAAAGTAGTGTGAGCAGAAAATGAATATAAATTGGTCTTGAACAAATAAAATCACACCCAATTAGCATTAAGTTATACTAACCTTGTACTCATTGCCATTGCCAATCTTGAAGGTTACTTTGATGCCTTATGCAGAAACTCTCTAGCCACGAGGCAATAGAAGGCGGGAAAACCAAGTGTATATTGATGAATTGATTTAAAGGAAAACATTATTATAAACACAATATGTATAGAATAATTCAAGAATATGAATGTAAAGGAAGATGGATATTAGCAAAACATAAATGCAAATAAAAGTAGTGTGAGCAAAAAATGAATCTAAATTGGTTTTGAACAAATAAAATCATACCCAATTAGCATTAAGTTATACTGACCTTGTACTCATTTCCATTGCCAATCTTTAAGGTTACTTTGATGACTTCTGTAGAAACTCTTTGGCCACAAGACAAGAGAAGGTGGAAAAACCAAGTGTATATTGACAACTTCTTGACAATCAAAAAGAAAAAAAACAAGTCAACCCTATTAGAAAAAAATAATCTAATGAATTGATCTAATGAAAACATTATTCTATACAAAATATGTATAGAAGAATTCAAGAATATGAATGTAAAGGAAAATGGATATTAGCAAAACATAAATGTAAATAAAAGTAGTGTGAGCAGAAAATGAATCTAAATTGGTCTTGAACAAATAAAATCATACCCAATTAGCATTAGGTTATATTGACCTTGTACTCATTTCCATTGCCAATCTTGAAGGTTACTTTGATGCCTTCTGTAGAAACTCTCTGGCCACGAGGCAAGAGAAGGCAGGAAAACCAAGTGTATATTGACGATTTCCTAACAATAAAAAAAAAACAAGCAACCAATCAACCTTATTAGAACAAAATAATCTTATGAATTGATCTAAGGAAAACATTATTGTAAACACAATATGTATAGAAGAATTCAAGAATATGAATGTAAATGAAAATGGATATTAGCAAAACATAAATGTAACTAAAAGTAGTGTGAGCAAAAAATGAATCTAAATTGTTCTTGAACAAATAAAATCATACCCAATTAGCATTAAGTTATACTGACCTTGTACTCATTGCCATTGCCAATCTTGAAGGTTACTTTGATGCCTTCTACAGAAACTCTCTGGCCACGAGGCAAGAGAAGGTGGGAAAACCAAGTGTATATTGACGACTTCCTAACAATCAAAAAGAAAAAAGCAACCGGTCAACCCTATTAGAACAAAATAATCTTATGAATTGATCTAACGAAAACATTATTGTAAAAACAATATGTATAGAAGAATTCAAGAATATGAATGTAAATGAAAATGGATATTAGAAAAACATAAATGTAAATAAAAGTAGTGTGAGCAGAAAATGAATCTAAATTGGTCTTGAACAAATAAAATCATACCCAGTTAGCATTGAGTTATACTGAATTGATAGTGGACCTAGTTCTCTTGAATTGAGATACTATTAAGATGTGTTGATTGGTGATTTCAGACTACCAATATTTTGCTTGAATATCTATAAGTTACTTTTGTCTTAAATATATTTAAGATAACTCTGCAAAATAATTCCCCGATCTCTTATAAATTATGTAGATTATTTTGTTAATACTTCTCCATTTTGATATTTTCTTTCAAAAATTCATTGAAAGATTTGTAATGTCATATTTGAAACTTACATATTTTAATTTTACTATTTTTTGTTAATACTTCTCCATTTTGATATTTTCTTTCAAAAATTCATAGAAAGATATGTAATGCCATATTTGAATATTTTAATTTTACTAGTTCTATCATTATAGGATACGATTCCAACAATTGTGAAACACATTGGAAATATGCTAGATGAATGAAGTAAACTATGCAATTAGCAGGTGTAAAGCCAAATTCCTTAACCCTTTCCAGCATCCTTCTTGCCTGTTCTAAAACATGTGCTTTGGAACAGGGCATGAAAATCCATCTAAGTATAATGAAAAGGAGATTTTTGTCAGATATTATATTACAGTAAGTTGAATGAATGTAAGTAGAGAAATTTTTGCATACCTACAGATAGTACAAAATTTCATGGTTAAGTGGAAGCCTCCCATCAACAACAAGATCCAAATATCCGTGTATCTATCTCAATCGAGCCTCTAAACCCTTCAGAGCTATCAAATTTTCCACTAACCTGTTATGCACAAAAGTCAAATTTTAGAGACCACTAAAATTAAATAAAAATAGAACTTTGAAACCAAATCCACACACAACACAATGTTCATAGTGAAAATTTAGCACTTTCTTTCATCTTTGCATATTGGTTTGATGCTTCAAAACAATGTATTTATTATATTGAAAAGTGCATTACCTTATTGAGCTTCTCTTTGTTTTGAGAATAGTTTAATATTCTCTACTTAACAGGGCCAACCACGTGAAGGTGGAAGCTCATTTGGCCCCTCTCGCGCCGCCCCCCCTCCCCTCCCCTCACATCACTCTCAATTCCCCATACCTGATCATATAACATTAATCATTCATTCATCCATTAATAACATATAACATTCATTCATTCATCTTACATTGATAACATATAACATTCATTCATTAACATATTCACATCCATCCATTCATCCATTAATAACATATAAAATTTATCAATTAACATATTCACATTCATTCATTGACATATAACATTCATTTTTTCAGTTTTTACATATTATCAAAAATATGGTTGTCATAATATGATTACAATCATTTTTTTTTTGTTTCTTTTTTTCAGCTAAAAAAAGATGAAGTGGAGTATCGTTTTCAAAATCATCTGTCCCCCCTTTAGTTGTTCTGAGCTCTGCTCGTGATCTTAATGTATGCCTAGTTGTGTACTCACAACGTGGACACCACTGCAAGGGGGGGTCTGCTGCAATAACAAAGAAATGTTAAATTGATATGTTTTATTATTATTGTTACAAGTATTTCATTAATTAAAAGAACATTAGAGTGGTGCTCTTTACCTGATGGGGCCACATCATGTTCCTAATATTATCTTATAGCCTCATCCTCAACATGTTGAACACCCTCTAAATCCTGATCTGGAGTTGAAACACGAAAGGTTACATTAATTAATACACCAATTGTAATTAAATATGTTTAAAAGAACATTAGAGTGGTCCTCTTTACTTGATGGAGCCACATCATGTTCCTGATCTTGTCTAGCATGATCATGCTCACCATGTTGATCATGCTCTACATGCTCTAAGTTGAAAAGGTTACACTGATTAATACACCAAATGCAATTAAATATGTTTAATTATATTAATCCATACTGCGTTTCGTATAGCACATGAATACATCCAAAACCGGGATGCACACCATGGCCTTCATTTGTAGGTTGTGCTCCACCCTCACCAGGCTACATTCCAATGTCATGTGTAGTATTATCATTTCTTATTTGTTTAAAACAAATAGGCACATTATTATGGTGGAAATTAACATTGAATAGATTGCACAAGTATTCAATTTTAAATAAACTTTATTGAGTTTATTTGCTTGTGTGCTGGATGCAGTGGAAGATTGTGTTTGCCTAGTCAAGACTCTTAGTTGTTTAGCTAGGGCTGCATAGCCTTGCTGGAAGGCAATCTTCAGGTCCTCTTTTGTGGGCACTCTATTGAAATCAGAGCCCTGCATTTTTGCATAAGATCATGAATTTTTCTTCTATGGTGTGATAAAATCAAAATTGTTTGCAATTTATTATTTGGATGCAATATTTCACTTATTGATACTTACAAATCGTGCGTCTAATTCATATAACCACTAGAGCCAAGTTTGTGCTGCTTGTGTTTTTCTAGTCTTGCCTTTGTTGCCTTCGATGTGTCGAGCAGCCTATGAAAATTTTGAAATACGTTAGATTATGTAAAAAGAAAGAGTAATTAGTATATAATTACATTGTTGATAGTATCACATTCCTTCCTTGGCCTGGTGGTGTCTTTCCTTTTTTCTTTTCAGCCTTCTCCTTTCCATCCGACACCAAGTCCTTCCACTCCCTCTCCAGAATCATGGGGGGATGCTTGTACTTTCTATTCTTCTCTAAATGTGACCTTTATTGGTCCCTCACATACTTTAGATAGGTACTAGCTTTCTTAAGGACCTTGATTCGGTAGAATGTTTTATCACCGAACAACACAACTAAATAGTTAATGAGCTCATCTTTTAAATCTTCATTTTGGGCATTCCACCGTGTATGTATGGTGTGCCTGAATAGCTCCAATGTAACATCATTTAGATGTTTATAAAAGACATCATTTCTTGCAAAATGATCATGGGATCATTAGTCTATAAAGAGTGATCAATAAGTAAATTTCAATTGGATTATATATAATAATAATTAAAACAGTTTAAAGTACCTGAGACCTTCTCTATCTTTATGGGAAAAAAATCCTCCATGACCACAAATGTGACCGGCAATGTTATCGTACTAGTAATACAGGAAGATCCAGGAAATGCTACTAAAACATCACCGGTTCTAGTGGCCTATGCATCCCTAGGTACATGTACTGACACATGCAGTGGCATGTGTTTACTTCCAGAGGGTGCACTATCGAATGCCTACATGGTATGTGTTGCCGATATTTTAGTCAACAATATAGGCACGAATGATGGGGTCAGATGATGTGATGTATGCACAGGAAGACTAGGATTGACACTTGTATCGACCTCTACTTCTCGGGCAACAATTGCAGTACCCTGATCATGGCCAACAACATGATGAGGATGTAAATAATTCTATAAAAACAACACATATTTTAGTTCATGACATAAAAGAGTACAAAATATAAAACCATGAATGAACTTATGTTATAATTAAAGATCTCATGACAACTTACTTGCAAGTTCTGTGCTCTCTCAGACAATATTTTAACCCTTTCTCTTATCTCATATATTTGAGGCACTATGAATACCAACTGAAGGATTTCTTCATTGCATTTTTTTGGACCTTCCTCATCATATCCACAGGTTTTGTGGAAAATGCGATGCCATCATTGCATAAAAGTGACTGCACCTCCATATGGATGCTCTCTTGTACTGTTGGTGCCTTTCCCCGATTAGTCAACTACAACAAGACTATGAAAAACATTATTGAAATTAACCCAATAAACTCATGAAAATAACATAATAATAAAACATTTTGCTCGTATCTAATTGTACAATTACAATGAGGTAAACTTGTCAGGTAGAAGCGCTTGTAGATGGATCATGATATGTGCTCTGGGCTGGAGCCTTCCTTGTATGATCAATGTCCCGTTGTGACAAAAATTAAATATAAACAACATTACCAAAATGAAACCAATAGAATTATGAAAAAAAAACATAATAATAAAATGGTATATTGGAGTCATTAATTGGAGGTTGGGTAAAATGGTATATAGTTCATACCACCCCCATAGTAATTGTGTTTGTATCTAAGCGATTCAAATTATAATTGATTAGCAACTCTTCCCCTGCAGTTATTGATTTTATCGCACATACGAATACACGATTTCCCTCTCACGCCTCGAATATGCAATTGGGTTGCTTATTTGTTGACCCAGGTCGTGTACTATTTATAAACTTTGCAATATTCCCTGATGCTTTTGGCCTTCTGTCAATGTACCTAGCCACTCCTGTATTTTGATCCTTATCTTTTAGTTGTATATAATTTTCTGATAGTGCGTACCTACGCATACTTCGTGTATATTGAACCAGCGGCATCCAATCTTTGTAACTGTAACAGCGTCCAACATACTCCATCAACTCAATAAATTTTTTGTAATAGACCATTATGCCGTCCATGCAAAATAGGCCCAAACCATGTAATGATGATGGTGCTATGCGATATATCCTCTCATTGACACAAAGATCAGTGTTTATTGGAGGAAGATCCTTGGGTACCCATTGTTTCCGTAGATGTTTGTACCTCAAGGGAACCTGAATGTTGCCTATGCTCTCATCATCATAAGAACATGACCCCCCTTCAACAAGAAAAAATTCCATACGTTTATAAAATTTTCTTCTAATATTTTGACCTCTAGTTGATCTCCCTCTTTTAGACCTACTATATGTCTCACTTTCCTCTTCTCTTCCTGAATTTCCCTCGCTCGAGGAAGAAAAATCTGAAAAATACCTATTTGGTGGTACCTGTACTCATAAGGATGTTGGATGAATTTCTTTCATGGTGATGTGATCCCAAGGTGACATTATGATTAATCTATCATTTCATCGCTAGAATTTGACAGGTTATAAGGTAATCAAGTCTTGATAGATTGCAAATGATTGTTAATACTGTCCTAATGTGTCCATCACAAATCAAATCTACTTAATGTTTTAACTCCCAAACTTTGTAACAAGTGTTAAATGTGACTATGGTCCACCAGTTACACAACCAAGGCCTCAAATGTATTTTCTAATTGTAATCAAAGGAATTTTTCTCCTCATTCAAGTAAATAAATTTGAAGGGAAACACCACCAAGTGGTTTATTAGACACCTACATGACTAAAATTAGCAAAAAATTTACATTTAATTTCCATATTTCTAAGTGGTTAACGGGGAGGGAGTGTGTACTAGTGCTGGTAAAGTCATCATAAGTTTATGCTTTGGTAATAAAAATTATTTAAGTCATCTTAAATCTTCCTATGTCTAATTGCTAGGAGACTTTTGGTATGTTTTAAGGTAGGATGAGTGGTCAAATCAATGTTCTAATTCTCTATGAAAAGGTTTCAACATCTTCAAATAGTGAAAGTTAGTGCTCATAGTCATTTGAAACAACAACATTTTGATTATGTATGATGGTAGGATTTGACAACTTAAAAGAATTGGCTACCCAACAAACTTAAAGTTAAAATAAAAATTTTTATTTTAAGGGATTAGCACTTTCTTTCATCTTTGCATATTGGTTTGATGCTTCACATGATGCATTTGTTGTCCCACTTCTATAATATTTTATTCCCATCCCATTTCAATTTTTGGAGGAGTTGATACCAAAATTTTATATCAAATACCACATTCTTGAAGCAATTTTATGGTTTTTTACTATTTTTTTGAAATTATTTTGTCTTGTATAGATGTGCACAAGCTTGAAATTCTTTGAGATCATTGGTGTAGATAAATATATGTGTTCCCTTTCATTTTCATTTGTTTTGAAGTGCTCAATCACTATTTTGTAGGAGAAAACAATTAAATACAGGGATTGCCCTGTTGTGCCTATGTAAGGGTTTGAGGGCTAAATAGAAATGAAATCCACCAATCCACCCACTGTCTTGGAATTGTAACTCGGTGGATTGGTGTGCATCATGGTATGATAGAGTTTCATTTCATTTAGGGGTCTATTAAAGCAAGAAACTTGGCATTGAACTGACGCCCTAGGGCTGACATGGGCAATTTTCTTGTGAATTTGTGGCTGTTAAGTTAGGGTTTATCAATTTGATGGATATCTTGGTAGATTCATGGTGACACTATTTGAGGGTCCAATCTCTACTTCAAAATAAAAATATCTCTAACAACTATAAGAGCTATAATGGGATGGCATTAAAGGAACCTTCATATGAAGGATCTTCTAATGAAGGACCTTTGAATTAAGGTCTTCATTTGAAGGTCCTTCATGCAAAGGTTCCTTTTATAAAGCATTTTGGACATGAAATATTTAAAATAAAAAATACCTTCATTTAAAAGTATTGACATGGCATCATTTTTGAATGAAGGTTCTTCATTCAAAGGTCATGACGACATCACCTTCAAATGAAGGTTCTTCAATCAACTAGTATTTTGTAATTTTGAATGTGATAATAATTTAGGGTTAAAAATAAATCCATTTGAGCATTTTATAAATGAAAGGACATTTGATGCAATCATATGCCTTGTCAAAATTTTAACTTAATTTTAAGGGCATCATGAGTAGTTTGTTGGACCCATTCAACAATCTCCCATGCAAGGACTGAATTGTCTATAATGTATCTACTATCAAGAAAGTCAATTTGTTTACCTGTATGACTATATCTCAAGCAATAGGTTTAATTGTGATGGAAATGATATTGACAAGGATTTTGTAATCTAGGTGTTGAGAAGCATATTTGGCCACCATCCTAGGAAAGATTCCTCATTCTCACTTTTAGGTGATAAAATTTAACAATACCTTGATTGATGAAAGAGCCCAAAGAGCCTTTCTCCATGGTATCCAAGTACACATAGCAACGGTCTTCTCTTATACGGTTGGACATGATTTAAAGAAATTAGCTATGAATTATTCATTTAACCTAAGGTTTTCTCATAATGCCATCATTGGAAAAGTATGATCAAATTCTTCTATTATGAAGAATTGGTCTATGTGGCTCTAGTAATCACTATAAATGTTTGTAAGGATAAAAAGAATAATTGCATCAGGTAGGAGAGAATCAAATTTGAGTTATTCAAATATTATATTCCTCTATTCATAATTTTTGAGGGTTGTGTGTGGAGGAGGTTATCACTACCAAGAAGGGCAGAGACCTTTCCTTGCATATGTTTGTGGTGGAGGTATTAAAGAAGAATTGTATGCCTATCTTTCCATTCATTAGATCTAGCTTAGCCTAGCATATAATTGCACTCCTTTTCCCCTATAAAATTCCATTTGTTTGAGTTTATGTTATGTAAGCATAATTCCATGCTATGTTTAAATATAAGAGGTGGATGAGGCCAAAAGGAAATAACCCCTTTTTAGTTGTACCTTTGAATTTTTTCTTATTGTTTTATGTTTTTAGCAACTTTGTGGGCATAAGATTTGAGGCAGTTCGTACAAAAAATAATAACATGTTCCAACCAACAACCAAGATGTGGGTAGATTATGGGAGTTTTTCCAAGACCTGAGGCTGGTCGATAAAAATGTGAAAGACTAAGCTATTTTATTTTTCTATCTTATATTATACCATTTTATGAGAATGAGGGTGCCAATGTACGAGAATATCTTTGGAAACTAGGCATAAAAATTGCAGGTTAAAGAGAACGGGGGTGCCAACAGTAGTCATTGTCCCTTGGTCGTCGATTTTGCCTGAGTGCCCTCAACCTTGTCCTCGGCACTGGTATTGACATTGTTTTCAATCCTCCATACTCTTCCTCAAGACTAGTATTGACCTTGTTTTCACTCCTCCATACTCTTCCTCGATGCTGGTATTGAAATTGTTTTCACTCCTGCAAACTCTTTGTCGGCACTGGTATTGACTTTGTTTTAACTCCAAAATCTTCCTCGGTGCTGGTATTGACCTTATTTTCACTACTCCATACTCTTCCTCGGCACTGGTATTGACCTTGTTTTCACTCATCCATACTCTTCCTCGACACTGGTATTGACCTTGTTTTCACTCCTCCAAAATCTTCGTCAGCGCTGGTATTGAACTTGTTTTAACTCCAAACTCTTCCTCGATGTTGGTATTGACCTTGTTTTCACTCCTCCAAACTCTTCCTCAGTGCTGGTATTGACCTTTCACATCTCCAATTTGACGAGCTACAACCTGGTTTTGTTAGGTTTTAGATTATGTTAATTAAATTTAAAATTATGGCGCCATTTAGAGTAGTGAATATAAAGCAAGCCAAGCCTATTATATCAACCGTCGATCTTTCACTTCTGTCAGATCATCGAACGGTTGCCAAAAAAATATGACACGATCTCCATCATGGTAGAAAGGGCCCGCCATAGTATGCATTGCCAAACAAATCCACGTGGCGCTCACTCGTGATATTGCGATCAATAAAGACCTCACAAATTTTGATCACGCAATGGCGGGCAACTATAGATTTCAACCATCGGCAATCTTGTTCACTCAACACAGTCGCCAACCTTGTCACTAACCATCAAGCAGGTCTTTTCCATCTAGATTATAACATCGCCGTTGATTTGAAGCACATGCATCTTGTAACCACTTTAGTAACATGCTATATAACATATTAAAACCCAACAAATATATTAAAGCACTTTCATCATCCCTTTGACACTGCTAGATGAGTCACGTGGCGCTCGCCTGTGATATTGCAATCGGTTGAGTCCTTGTGGTGGGGTCATCGCGAGATGGCGAGGAACAACTACGATCAAATGATGGTTGATCAATTGTCATTAAAAGTTATTCCATGCACAATATAAAATATTTATTAAAGGCATAAGGGGACATCACCTAGGCCGACAACAAACAATGGCTTAAGTTATTTTTAAACATGGGGGCATAGGGCCAACTTAGAATAGGGAAAAATAAATTCAGGTCAAAGAATTAAAACATTAAATCAAAAAGGGCCTGACTTAGATGAATTGATGGGCATAAGTTGTTTTTAAACCCCCTCTATAGTAAAAATTAAATGAACCAAAAAATAAAATATTAAAAATCCAAAGTTTAAAAGAAAAATATTTTATAAAAAACATAACAATAAATTAGGCATTAATAAACAAAAATATAATAGGAATAAAATTTAAAAATAAACAAAAAATATTATAAATAACAAGAAAATAAACATATAATTTTAACAATAAAATAAATAAATTAGAAGAAAATAAATTAAAATATATAATATATAAAGAGAAAATAACCAAATAATAAATATGTTTTTAAATTATAATCAATTTAAAAGAGAATAAATAAAAAGAGATTATAAGTATATAAATTATAATTTATAAGTAAACATAAAATTTATAAATTATATGTTTATATATAAATTATAAATTATAAATAAATAATCATAAAATAAATTGTACGAAAATATAAAATTACAAATAAGATATTTATATAAAAAAATGCATAAATTTAAAATAAATTAACAAGAAAATTGAAAAGAGATTAAAAACAAACAAAAAATTTAAAAGTAACAAATAACTAGCAATTGCACATTGGTGTGCAATGGGTACGCCGAAATGTCTCAAAAATGGTGTGCAAAAAATGTCTCAATGGAGAAATGATAAGTTCAAAACAACTATGCATCCACTTACAAAACCTCTGAATTAGGAAGATAATCAAGCTCCGTTACTTGAATCATATTAATTTTGCAATAGGAAGAGAGGAAGAGGGAGAGAAAGAGGAGGAAGATCAAGAGAGGGGTAATGAGACAAAGATAGAGAGGAAGACTGAGATAGAAATATAGATAAAGGGTGATATAGAGAGATAGAGAGGGATAGGGAAGGAGAAAGTGAGATAGGGAGATATAGGTAGAGGTAGAGGTAGAGAAGGATATGGATATGGAGAGAGAGATATGGGGAGAGAGGAAGATATGGATCAATAGATAGAGAGGAGAGAGGGAGTAATATAGAGATATGGATAGAGGGGTCAAGAGTGAGAGAAAGGGAGAGAGGGAGAGAGATAGAGAAGGGGAATAAGGAGTCTTTGTGTATATGAGTGAAAGAGAGAGAGACAAAGATAGATATGCATAAATAGAGAGAGAAGCGTAGACAAAGATAGAGAGATATAGGGGAGAGAGAGAAAGATAAATTGAGAAATAATGAGAAACACAAAGATAGAGAGGAAGACTAAGATACAAATATAGATAGAGGGTGATATAGAGAGATAGAGAGGGATAGGGAAGGAGAAAGTGAGATAGAGAGATACAGGTAGAGGTAGAGGTAGATAAAGATATGGATATGGAGAGAGAGATATGGGGAGAGAGGAAGAGATGGCTCAATAGATAGAGAGGAGAAGGAGTAATATAGAGATATGGATAGAGGGGTCAAGAGTGAGAGAAAGAGAGAGAGGGAGAGAGATAAAGAAGGGTAATAGTGTTTGTGTATATGAGTGAAAGAGAGAGAGACAAAGATATATTTGCATAAATAGAGAGAGAAGCGTAGAAAAAGATAGAGAGATATAGGGGAGAGATGAATATAAATTGAGAAACAATGAGAAACACAAAGATAGAGAGGAAGAATGAGATATAAATATAGATAGAGGGTGGTATAGAGAGATATAGAGGGATAGGGAAGGAGAAAGCGAGATAGGGAGATAGAGGTAGAGGTAGAGGTAGATAAAGATATGGATATGGAGAGAGAGATATGGGGAGAGAGGAAGAGATGAATCAATAGATAGAGAGGAGAGAGGGAGTAATATAGAGATATGGATAGAGGGGTCAAGAGTGAGAGAAAGAGAGAGAGGGAGAGAGATAGAGAAGGGGAATAGGGAGTGTTTGTGTATATGAGAGAGAGAGAGAGAGAGAGAGAGAGAGAGAGAGAGAGAGAGAGAGAGAGAGAGAGACAAAGATAAAGAGATATAGGGGGGAGAGAGGAAGATAAATTGAGAAATAATGAGAAACATAGAGATAAAGAGGAAGACTAATATATAAATATAGATAGATAAAGAGGAAGACTAATATATAAATATAGATAGAGGGTGATATAGAGAGATAGAGAGGGATAGGGAAGGAGAAAGTGAGATAGGGAGATAGAGGTAGAGGTAGAGGTAGAGGTAGAGAAAGATATGGGGAGAGAGGAAGAGATGGCTCAATCGATAGAGAGGAGAGAGGGGTAATATAGAGATATGGATAGAGGGGTCAAGAGTGAGAGAAAGAGAGATAGATAGATATGCATAAATAGAGAGAGAAGCGTAGAAAAAGATAGAGAGATATAGGGGAGAGAGAGGGAGATAAATTGAGAAATAATGAGAAACATAGAGATAGAGAGGAAGACTAAGATATAAATATAGATAGAGGGTGATATAGAGAGATAGAGAGGGATAGGGAAGGAGAAAGTGAGATATGGAGATAGAGGTAGAGGTAGAGGTAGAGAAAGATATGGATATGGAGAGAGAGATATGGGGAGAGAGGAAGAGATGGCTCAATAGATAGAGAGGAGAGAGGGAGTAATATAGAGATATGGATAGAGGGGTCAAGAGTGAGAGAAAGAGAGAGAGGGAGAGAGATAGAGAAGGGGAATAGGGAGTGTTTGTGTATATGAGTGAAAAATAAGCAGCAACTGCTTATTGTGAAAAATGCCATGTGGCTTTACAAATTTCCTTCCCTCCTTTTTATTTACCTCCAATTCCTCCCTCTGAATTTTCCCTCTAAATTTTTCCTACAGTGATATAGTGCAACAACAAGATACATATTTTCATATAGAAAATTAAATTTTAAGTCTTATTGAAAGTATACATTTTATTACAGTTCTTTGAAATATAGATCTTGCCTTGAATCTACCCATTTTTAAAGAATTTAATTGCAACATAGATTTGTTTTTTAACTTTATTTATAATTGTTTGAACTTTATAACTTTTGAACTATTTTTATCTTTATTTATAACTGTGCAACATAGATAATTAGTGTAAAATTGAATGCAAATTCTGCTAGCATCCTTTCTTGTCTGTATAGATTGAGAGAATTATAACAGATCTGAATGTCTTCATTTGTTAATTCTTAGTCAATAATAACATATTTCAATTCCCTGTCAATAATTCTTTGTCAAAATTAACATAGCAACAAATGGTAATTAAATATAAAAATATACAGTTCATAAAAATTAGTGGCAAGGATTGATAATTAAATATAAGAATATACAGTTGAATTATGTTCTTATTTTAATAGAGGAAAAAACAATTTAAAAAATATTCATTTAAAAAAATACAATTTAAAATGACTGTTTAAAAATAAGCAGCAAAATCAAATATACATGGGGACACCAGCTCCACAAATTTCTCCTAAAAAAAATGAGCAGTGACTGCTAATGAAAATAAGAAATCGAAAAGGACGCCTTCCAAATTTCGCAATCCTCTTGCAGTGAAATCCAAACAATTTTCTTCCCCGTAAAAAAATTACGATACATTTAACCGTCTATTATTGTTAGCAATCCATTGCATCTCTCTTTTCATGTGACATGCTATACAAAGCAAGAGCAAGGTTTTCAAGTAAAACCAGGGGCGAAGGAAGCTGAAAGTAAAATAATAATATAAGCATTTGTTTAAATATAATTTTCCGCCTTGATTAACTTTCTAAAAAAATATGTGTAATGCATTAATAATATATATATTAACATAAATTATATACATATTAAGTATTATATAAATTTTATGTTTAAATAATAATTATTTAATTCTTTCTTATAATTTTTTTTGATACATAAGGATTATATTGTATTTATACTTATAGATCCAAAGTACAACTGATTAAGCTAATTTCACCAATTCCACCAAGAACCAAAAAACCATATATTGTCTATACGGATCCTCAAAATACAGGCCATAGCTTCAAACATTCAATACTTTAAACAGTCTAAATTTAAACCAATCTAACCAGTTCGTGCTTGCATTAACAAAAAAAAAACTAGCTGCTAAAATACTAAGAACATACACTACACTTCACAAAAACTTATTCAGAAATGCGAAATCTTCAAAAAACCATATATTGTCTGTACGGATCCTCCAAAATATCCTCCAAAATATAGGCCATAGCTTCAAACATTCAATACTTTAAACAGTCTAAATTTAAACCAATCTAACCAGTTCGTGCTTGCATTAACAGAAAAAAAAACTAGTTGCTAAAATACTAAGAACATACACTGCACTTCAAAAAAACTTATTCAGAAATATGAAATCTTCAAACTCCTCCCTCCATTCATCGCTATCAGTTGCCATTAGCCTAAACTATTTCTTCAAGAAGATGACCGCAATCGCTACTATGGCCTGGTGCTTCATCAACCCAGTACCTTGAAGGTCCAACAGAAATGGAAAAAATTTCACCATGTCTTCATCCTTCACCTTCGCCACCTCCAATGCACGTGGACATCCTCGCCCTTCCACCACCACCCAGAGGAGCTCATCCATACAACCCTATAGTCCGGGTATGAAAAAATTCCTCATTAAATTCCTTGCTTCAATCTTCGGGACTAGATTATCCAGTAGGGAAGCCAAAAAATGAGAAGATATCTGCAAATTATCATGCCCATACTCTGTTTCCTCCAAAAAATGAGTACCCAAGAACATTTTGACTGCAACTAACACTAGAGGCTCATAGTCGAGCAAAATTCTTTTAAGGCGTTGATCCATTATGAAACAAAAGCTGCTCAACCTATCGTTAGACTTGAGCGAAATGGGGGTCTCTTCCCCAAACCGAGCTGCACTCGCAACCGAAACCTCTATCAGAAATTTTGAGGACCCAACCATTTGGCTCCTAGTATTAAGTGCTTGACAAAATGATATCCAGACTTCAACCACAACACTGTAGAAAAAATGCCCACAAAAATTTGTGCAAGCCTTAAATGAGTACCACCGCCAGCCTCGCCAACCTCCTTCTCCTACGTGCGAGCTGTCTAAATGCAAGTGAAAGAATGAATGGATTTTAATATTTCCTATGCGTCGGGAAGATAGATGAGTTTTCTTCCTCATGCATTTGGTTGATTGATAGGACAAGCCCGCTCTCTCGTACCACCCGTGGCTTTCCACCTATCACTATTTCCCCTTACAACTCCAATGTGGCCGTTCATGCCAACATCCTCCACCACCTTGGAGTGCACCCTCCCTACCTCTCACAATTCTTTCTTATAATTATCTAATCAATAAATATTATTTAATATAATATAATAAATTTATTTCATATTATACATATTTTTATGTAACATAATTATTAGATAAATTTTATAATTATATAATTATCAGATTTTTCTTCTAATTATATTATACTATGATTCGATTTTGTTTGATATTTATAATATCTTTATAATATATAAAATTTTAATATATAATTGTTTTTATATAAGATACTTGTTTTTTACATAATATAATTAAAATAAGATTAATAATTATTAATATTAATATAAATGTATGTATCTATCTTTTATTCCATTAACAAAACTTACATGTACTTTTATTGAATCTAAAATACAATAATTAAAATACTATAAAGGGAAGTACTAGCCACTATGTGGCACTCGTCTCTTATGGATCAAAAACAAAAATTAAAAAATTCTAAAAATTTTAAAAACAATTTTAATTATTTTTCTAATTTACTTTTTTATATTTTTTCAAATTATAAAATAAGTAAAAACCATTTAATATATGAACTTTATAAAATGCTCCACTTTTAACATCTTTCTAATTAACAAAAAAAGAGAAAAACATTTTTATAAATATATATATTTTTTTAATTAAAAAATATATAACTAATATATATAAAACAAGTAAAACCATTCAATATATAAATATTAAAAATAATTTAAATTTTCACTTTTAATCTCTTTCTAATTAACAAAAAAAAAAGACATTTTTATAATTTAACTTTTCACCTTTTAACACCTATTTAATTAACAAAATTAGATATTTAAATTATGAACATATTTTAAAAAAAGTTAAAATATATATATTAAACCAAACTATATCAATTATTTCATACATTCAAATTAACCAATTCAGTCCGAGTCTTGAAAAATATAGACAAATTTTAAATTAAATTTATAGAAGTAGATATTTGTTTTCATTTGTTGAAACCTTCATTCAGTAAATATTGTGGTCTCACCAGATGAGAAAAAAGGGCAGAGTTTGCAAGTAAAATATTAAGAAGTAAAACAAACAAAAAAATGGAGGGGAAAATATGTGGCGATGAATGAATGAAATCACTACAATCGTATTGCACTGTACGTAGTTGATATTAATCGTTGATGGTCCATTTTAACTCGTTCATCTCAAATAGGATACACCTTTGGCGTAATTAGAAGAAACCCATAATTTGTAAAATGTAAGGAATAGTCATAAAATAATGAGAAACAAGAATTAGAAAAAGAAGGAAAGAGGGATCAATAAATAAAAAAGGACATACCCAAAGAGAAGAGACACACGAAATAAAAACTCAACAAAACATGACGAAATAACAAACTAGAAGAAAAAATGAACTAAGCCAAAGCAATAAGCAGGAAAAATCAAAATTAACAAGAGAAAAAGAGAGAAGGGAACATACAAGAGTGGGAAAAAGAGAGGACCAAGGGATAGTGCTGGTTGTTTTTACTATAACCAGGTTTATCTTCTAATCTACCTATGGAATTGCTAATTCCAATCAGGGGCAGCTCAAAGGACCTAGACCAACTGACGAGGACTTTAACAAAGCCTCCTACACTTTGGGCTCTGCAAGACTCGGGAGGGTGATCCCTTAATGTGTTTACTGTTAGAATCCAAGATCACCTGCATGCAAATGGATACCTGTCACATGCAAAAGACATGCAAAACCAAGAAGATGTTCTGCAAACCTCAAAGTGTAAAATGCCTTATTAGAATCTCAATTATTACAAAGAGATCAATCCTTATGAAGGAGATCAAGAAACCCTAAAAGGGAAACCCTAAATGAAACCCTAGTGTGCACACTTAATAATTAATCAATTATTAATGTGCCTAAGTTTAGCTTAAGCAACTAGAGGAATAAGTGACTTAATTAATTAACCAGTATGATGTAATTAATTAAGCAATAAATTATTACTCTAACACCCCCCCTTAAGATGAACTTAGGAAGAAGCTAAAACACTAGAATAAGATGCATGCAAGAAAAGATGGGTCCCGACAACTAGGCCTGATCAGGTACCCATTTACAAATGCAAGAAAGAGGTAGAGGAGGAAAACCCAGTGGGACAAAACCCCCCTACAATGATATGACATGCTGCAAAGAAGCACTGGAAGAACACTGTAGAGTAACACTGGAACCGCAATCTAGCAAGCAAGGAAAGATACTTCTGTCTACAAGAAACCATATCGGAATCATAATGATGCAACAGCAGACCCGATGCCACGGAACACTCGAAAACTCCAAACGGGAACAACTCTGGAATCTATGAAGCAGCAGTCGATTATTAAATGATGTATCACTGAAAATGAAGTGCAAAGATGCAAGAAGCACTCTCCCAACTGTCAAAATATCCAAGTAATCTCCAAAACACCCATTGGGTCAAATCTGGAATAATGAAAAACTTGTGATAGATACAGAAAAAAGTGCATGGACAGCAACATAGAGCTCCTCAATACCTTTCCAACGCCGCAAAGATAGCGAAAATCGGAGATCGTGGCAAAAAGTTATGAGCTCGGAAGCATAAAAATTACATCTGACTTCAACCAGCAATAAATGCAGTAAAACAGGAAAATACTGAAAAATAAACTGCACCAAATGAAAGTGCTCGGAACCAGCTTTCCGGCGATATCTCGTTTGCCCAATTTCGATACCGTATGCCCAAGTTATGCAAAAAAGAAAAAAACTGCTTCTTTAGAGAAAACTAGGGTTAGGAGGGGCAAGGAGGCCGTATAGACGCTGACGTCATGCTGACGTCAGCGGTTCACAGGCATAAATTTGACGGCCTGCAAGCCGTCACCGCAAAAAATCACTCCTTGCAGAAAAATTTTTAGGCCGTTGGTCACCATATGACCGCGGGCTAAGCAGAGGGGCTGGAGTGGGCCGGGGGGCCGAGCGCGAGCACCTGGTCATCCATGGGACCACGGCTGCAGTGGAAGAGCCCGTAGGGGCTGGCAGACAGCCCCCGGTCGTCCATGTGACCGGGGCTTACCCTGTTGGAGCCCACGAGAGCTGGGCGTAGGCCGACGACGAATGGAGGGGGAGCCACCGGCGGCGGTGGCTGCTAGGTGGCCGCCCGGTGGCGCGGCGGCGGCGGCGGGGACCTTAGAACTGCAGGCATCGGCACGATTCCCCAAAAACCACATTTTTTCAAATTTTTTTCGAAAACCGTGCCTCGTGAAACCTGTTGGGGAGGCCGTACGGCTCCCCTGGCAAAAAAATTTTACCTCAAAAACGAACTGCTCGAAAATGGACGATTTGACAGGCGTTTCTAGGGTTTTGGGGCACTGCGAACGCGATGGCGACGTCCGTTTGAGCCCATAGTGTCTCGAAAATTCAGCTACCCCTAGATCTTGCAAAAAATGATGCCTGTGGAAACCCTTGCACTTGAAACTCACTGAGAAGCCATATCTTCAGATCACGAATAGGCAACGGCAGGTCTGGAGCTCTGATACCATGTTAGAATCCAAGATCATCTGCATGCAAATGGATACCTGTCACATGCAAAAGACATGCAAAACCAAGAAGATGTTCTGCAAACCTCAAAGTGTAAAATGCATTATTAGAATCTCAATTATTACAAAGAGATCAATCCTTATGAAGGAGATCAAGAAACCCTAAAAGGGAAACCCTAAATGAAACCCTAGTGTGCACACTTAATAATTAATCAATTATTAATGTGCCTAAGTTTAGCTTAAGCAACTAGAGGAATAAGTGACTTAATTAATTAACCAGTATGATGTAATTAATTAAGCGTAATAAATTATTACTCTAACATTTACAACCTCTGCACCAATATTATAAACAACATTAACAACAAAAAATAATCTCATTTAATAGCTCAACATAATAGGATAATACCAAAATTAATTGGTTGTTCATCAATAATATCAACTATTTGGAGCATGAGATAACTACAACAACACTTCTTAGCTTAATATAGTCATTGATTTGAAATTTGTAGCAAGATCTAAGCAAAGACAAACAAATAATATACCCCACAAATAAGCAAAACTTAGACCAGTGCTATATGCCATTGGAGGAGTCAAATTCATAAGCATCTAAGGATTCGTGACAAATTTAACACATAACATATAAGATCTCTGACAGTATTGATTTACAATACCATCAATTTGTATTCTAACCCAATACTACTTATCAAATCCTTATATAAACATATCCACCTATGACCCCATTCAAGCATTTTAATTAATTCCTTGAATTAAAGCTAAAATGAGAATCATACACACCACAACAGTGAGATGAACGAAACAACCCTTGATTATTTTATTCAAGATTCTGATATGCTTATACAATGGAGAGACATGAGTTCAAAATGAACCATTCCCATTCAAATTCTAGTACTGTCATGAAACATCAAACTCCCATGAATTCAAAATCTACTATAGAATGACATAAAACCTAACTTGCATTTTTACTAAACCAACAAGCTTTTCACAATTTTCTCTACAACTTTACTTAGACTCGACCCAAAATTATCTAACTTGCTAACCCGTATTTCTCGCCTTGAAATCCTTCTTATAGAGAATGAAGGAGCAAACAAGCATCAGGCCAAAAATACACATGTCACCGATCACTTGGACCGCCCTGTGACATTTCAAAAATCTGTTACAACAGCTGAGTCCCCAAAGAATCTTCTTGTTTATCCCATCCACTGAAAATGGATGATGCATCCGCCAAACTTCAAAAAACCTATGCCAAAACTGCCATCAAAACATAACCAAAATCTGTTATAACTACAATGACTGAGCTGTTATCCGCCAATACTCAACTCTATCTTACTCTTCCTCGGTTAAGTATTTATCCACCCATCTCTAATATTCTTCATCTATCGAGCAATCAAAATTAACCATCTCATTCACCTTAGCACTATAAGGTGTGTATTTCACCACTACCTGATTTTCCTCTCTCTCAAAAGACTCCAAAAATGTGCTAGTGCTAATGATCTTGTCCATAGAACTCACCAATAGGTCATAGTCTGAGGCATCACAAATCAATTTGATTTGTGCATTGATGAACTCATCTTCTCTATCTTGCCACTATTGCAGTGATTTAACATTTCCCTATGCATCAATTATTTCAGGTAAAGATGTATCACTTCGATCATCGAAACTCTTTACCAATTCTCTAATTTTCCTACACAAATCATCTGGTAAGGCTTGAAAACCCTACAGTGACTTTATAAAAAATTGAGTAGGCCTTAAATGATTGGGGCCTATTATTTGTATCAAATCTAGAGGTTTTATACACGATATCTAAATCATTGGCCCTCAGGATCCACTTCTCAACTAAGGGAAAAACTACTTCCTGATCCCTAGTAATGTTCTTTATTGCATCCAAAAATAAAGAATACAAAGAATATACTGATGATAATCTGCCATCAACCTTTTCATTTAAGTGCCTCAAAACTATGTCAACAACTTCACTTTGCTTTACAAGTTCTCCCTCCTCACTTTCCTTTAAAGTTTCCTATAACTCTGTAATCTTATTTACCAACTACTTCTTAGTAAGATCCACAAAGTATTCAATCTCTTCTTCAACTGGCTCTAAAGTAGGACTGAGAGAAGGAGTTTGGATGGGGGACCCCAAAGTAGAAACAATTGGACAAGTAGGAGGTACTAATCTTGATGTGGAAGGCAGTGTCATGATACCAAGAGAACTTGAGGACTCCCCAACTTGCTTATAATTTAACGTATCCACCTCAATTTGACGCTCAACATTCCTTTGTTGCACCCTGTTGTATTCTCCAATTATTATATTGTATTTCTCCATTAAGCTCTACTTTTCAGTTTCTTCCCTCTCAGCAGTCTTCTCGGCCAATTTGGCCACATTCACAGTTAGGTTTGTAGCCTCTGTAGTTGAAGTTTCAAAGACTCTCTTTATTATTAACCCTCCCCTTAGGTTTGGGCTAATGTCAGTAACATTAGGCTTTGTACTCTGAGGTGCCAATGCCCAAATTGCTAGGGTCTCATACTCCTCACTAAAGGCAAAATCTTGCAGTGCTGCTTTGACCTCTTCCTCAAAATTTTGCATGGGATGATTGGATTATAAAATAGCATTAAATTCTACTGCATATACTATATCCCATTCAGGAAAAATTAGCACACCAGCCTCAATTACTAATTTTCTCCCCTCCTCGGGAGTGATGCTCTTGAATTCTTCCATCAATTCAACCTTTACTTCATCATCATTCTCCTGGTTAGACCTATTAGGTTTCAAGTCTCTTCTCCTTTTGCATTTGTCCTAATATTCTTCTAGTCTCATTCTCCATACCAATTGTAAGAAAATTGGAGTTTTAACAAACACATCATCATCTAAAAGTGCCTTGCATGGCTCCATCCTGACATCTTGCACACATTGTCCCTTCACATCCATATCAGACATAACCAATTGAGTTGACCTGGGAGGGGAAGGAATACCAACCTACATGTCCTGATCTGTGACAATGATTTCATCCATCAGAGTCTCTTGTGCCTCTTCAACTCTTTGACTCTTAGGGCTTTGCTCTGATGGTGGTAGTGCAGGATTATCTTCTGGTGATGAGTCCAAATCAATGATCTTCATTCCTCCAGGTTTTCTGATCTTCGGACTTGGTTGTGCTGATGCCTTCATGATTTGTTTTCCTTTCTTATCTTCCTCCTCCTCATCACTACCGTCACTCCTATTTCTCTTATAAAGAGTCCAATTCACTGTGGGTTGATATGTTGGCCTTGTTTCAGCAGGCCTCACATCTGGCTTTTGTATGCCGAAGTCCAACTCCAAGTTGACCTTCTTTGTCATCAAAACACCCATGATCTCCTTGAATTTTTCCATCAAGAAATCAATTTTCTTGTGGAATGGGGTGAATTCCATTAATGGATCATATTTGGGATCCATTTTATGCACAATGGCTAATAACTTCTCATATGCTATCCATTTTTCCTTGTTCAATTCCTTGTTAAAATGAAATTCATTCCTAATCAGATCCTCAAGAAAATTGAACTCATGTGCAAACCTGACACCTTTTATCCGTTGTCTAAAAAGGGAAAAGAAGCCCTCAGGTTCATGCTCTCACCTGGGACCACACCTTAGATGAAAATCATCAAAAAACCTCCCAAAGTGGTACCCATCCTCCCTTTGAGAACACAAAATCAGACACAACAATATAATTAGGGAAAAGAGTCCCTTTTCCCTTCCCTGCTAGGTTGTCTTCATGAATACAACCTATTTTCCACATAACCTCAACAAACTCCACTCTTGCTGGCACATTGAATGGGAGGATATGTGGAGTTCCTTGGAAGCCATACACCCTTAAAACAGTGTTGACTGGCTACAAGATAATGTCACCCCAGTTATGACAAAATTTTAAATTTGGCTTCCTCCTCTTCAGTATGAGAAAGTCATGTAAATCCTCAGAGATCCTAGGTACATTTACTTTCAATCAAGCCCTGAGTCTAGAAGAAAATCAATTGTCAAATTACACAAAACTGACACTCTCCCTGTTGTATGATAAATCTGCAATCCAAGCCTGCACCAGTAATCTTTCTCCATTTACCTCTTGCCTCAACTCCATATTCTCTTAGAAGAAGTCAACATTCTTGTACAAGAACATGTACATCAAGAGGGAATACCAAAAGAATAGAGTGCTTGCATCCCCTATATGCAACTTTAATAGCCCTTCATGTATCTTCTCCGCCAAAAAATATGCAAAATCATAAACCACAAAGAAATTAGGGTGTTGTATTTGCACCCCCATAAACATATAGGCAATTGGCATTACTGTGTTAGGGTTAAAACCCAAAATTTGGCACAATGAATAAAAGATAGCAAATAAATGGTTTGCAAAAAAACTTAGCCTAAAAGGCTCTTGGTCACTTAGAATAATATAAATCCTTGAGCTACCTATGCTTGCCAGATGAGGAGAAAGCAACTTCAACCTGAAAAGTGACTTTGACTTTCAATACTCCTGCTTCATCTCCTCAAGATTTATCTGAATCAAGAACGGACTAGGTTCACTCAGGTCAAAAACTTGTTGAATTTCTTCCCTTTTTATACTTAATAAAATCCCTCCATCATTATCTCCGATCACTCTCATAACAGGGTCATAACGTGTTGCCACCGCCCTAAGAAAATCCACATCGGGGAACACATTTGGCACCACCAACTTCCCCATGTCATATCTCCAGCCATTTGAGAAAGGGTGAGCCAAATTCCATTTTCCATACTACAACCTAAACATCTCCAGACCAATCATGGGAACCCTAGCATATGCAATGTTGGAATTCTTGCATACTAATCCCTCACCTAGGGTTCTTCCATACATCAAAACCAAACTCCTCTTCCTATCATTTGTTGACAACGAGAGTTGATCTAGGATATCATCATAAAAATTCCTCTTAAAATAATCAACATGGCTAGAATGCTACTTTGGCGGTGCCATCTCAAGTAAACTAGGGCTTCCTTAAAATTTCAAATCTTTCGAACATACTAGGGCTATATAGAAAACAAAATTACAACAAAACCTTGCAATTTCTTACAATTCAACTAACCAATAGCCCTAAAACAACTATCAACAAGCTTTCCGACAAGCACACCATAATTTTTCTCAAAATCTCAATTAAATTTATCAAGAAGCACAGAAAACAACTCACGACGTTTATGCTTTGTAGAAGACCAAATCCTTGCTGTGATAGCTCGTAACTTCGTCCTTGGCTCTGAAAATGCTTTCACAAAGGTGTTTGAATACTTTGTGAGAAAATAGAGTGAAAGAAAATCACTTTATGTCTATCAAATAGAGCCAATAGATGTCTTGTCTAGTATTAGAGCTTACTTGCATGTCACACCAACGACTCTAAACGCATTTGATGAAAATTCAAATTCCAACCGTTGATCATTCACTTTTGTCAGATCATCGAACGATTGCCTTAAAAAAGGCTAACATAATTTCCATCTCAACACTAAGGGCCCTCCACATTATGCATTGCCAAAGAAATACACGTGGCACACTCCCATGATATCATGCTCAGTAAACACCTTGCATCTTCTGATCATGTGATGGCGGGCAACCGTTGATCTCCACCATCGACAATCGTGTTCACTCAAGACAGTCACTAGTGTTGAACATAACTGTCGAGCATATTTTTCACCAAGATTATAACATCTCTGTTCATTTTTAGCACGTGCATCTCATAGCCACTTTAGTAACGTTCCGTATAACACATTAAAACCCGATAGATATATTAAAGAAATTTGAATATATTTTTGGCATCGCCAGATGAGACACGTGGTGCTCACCCATGATATCACAATCAATTGAGACTCTGTGATGGGGTCATCACAAGATTGCGGGGAACGGTTGATCGACGGCCATTTAAAATTGTTCCCTACAAAAGTAAAACATTTATTAAATGGACAAGGGGACACCGCCTAGGTTGATGACATATGATAGCTTACATATCGATATCGGCAAGAGGTCGGGAATGTCATACTGATGAAATCTCATTTGAGGATATATATTGGAAAAATATAGTTCATAGTCTCTATCGGAAAGATAATGAGCATCGGTGTGATGGTATGAAGTCATATCGAGCTTACATATGTCTTACCGCTTGGAGCACAAGGAAATATATCAGCCAAACTAGAGTCATCAAAGTAAGGTTCCTAAAGTTAGCGCAAGACATTCATCCAGTCTTTTCGATAAAACAAAGGAGGATTTTGTCGATGGGACAATGTTACGGGGAAGAATTTAAGGAGTCTTGCCGACCTTCCATGATACACCGACAAGATTGGACTTGGCGACATGTCTGGAGAGAATGATTATTAGAAGGACATGGTTCATGGTTTCACCAATGAAGAAATTCATCGGTGAGACAAACTTCAACGGGGAGAGATAAGAAGGTCACAACAAGTGCAGTTCCATCGGCAAGAAAATCGTTATGTCTCAACAATCAAAATTTACGAAGGAAGTATCTTGGTGAGATACACATCTTTGGAGTAAGATGAGGATTGTGTGCTTGACTTGATAAAGTCACATCAATAGGTTGCTTCGGTGGGAGTTGTAGCGATATAATTAAGACCGAAAGGGTAACTGTTGAGAAGAATTAAGGTGTCGGGGAAACTACGAGATGTCCTAGCAAGTGTTTAATGAATGTTGGTGAAGGCTTGAACAAAAGAATCACCCAAGATTTGAAAATTTATGGCCGAAAAATTACATGATGTGACAGTGAGAGTTTCGAAAAAAAACAGCTATGCTCGTGTTTTAGCTAAAACATTAATGGCGCCACAGAGCATAAGTAATTTCAAGAATCAAGACTAATTCAATTGAAAACATCATTGCAAAATTGATAGTGGAAGAAGCAGAGGAGCGAGCAAAGGACCAAGGTATTCTCTCAGCTCAAAATCTTGGGCAAAAAATAGTAAGTTCTTCATACCTTGAATTTGCAATTTTGAAAAATGGAAGCCACTAGTTCAGGAAAATCAAAGGGTAGAAAGCATGGGGAAAGTGGTCAGTCAAAAGGGAAAAGTCAGAAAACTGAAATTCAGCCATAGGGTACTGAGCATAAGTTGAATCAAGATCTTATCGACCAACTACCTGGCTTTGGACCCAAAGCTAGACACTTTGCACCCAAAGCCAAATGCTCTGCACAACTTATGGAATAAGTGGATAAACTAGATGATAAATGCAAGCTCATAGGAGATATTTGGACTCCAATAAGAGGTTATGAAATGTTTAGCTTTCATTACTATTGGAGGAATTTCTTTGAACAAATATGTAACCCATGGAAGCTTAATCTGGGAAATTTAGTTTGCCCTAATGTTTTTGTCAATGCTGAACTAGTGAAATTGCTGGCCACTCATTATAATTCGAGACTTAAAGCTATCTATGACCCGTCTGGGAAACCATTAATACACATATCAGAGGATGCAATAGGAAAAGTCTATAAATTGGAAGGGGTATGCAACGAAAAGATTATATGTGAAGAGCTGGAAAAATAATTCGGAAGGATGGACACCATTTACAAGGGTTGGAGATTACCCTTGCACATAATTAGACATGGTGGTAAACCAATTCCGCTAGAAGATAGTGAAGGACCCCCATTCCATGTAGATCTTTTTAAGCCCTATATGAAATACACTTATTTATTGGTGGGTCAAGTATTGGGAATGGAAGTCCCTGAGTATATGGCAATTGTGCCCATGGTAATTTCAACAGATATTCAGTATCACAACTCTAGACCTTTTGATTATGCCTCATATATTTTTAAAGGGCTTGATTATGGGTTGATGGCAATAAAAGGTGGAGCCTCTATCTTACACCTCAAGAATTACTCACTTTTGATGCACTTAGTGTTGTCTTCAAACAGGAACTAGGTTTGTGGCCTCAGGAGATGAGAATTTCATAGTTTGATAAGGAAGGCATGTCATTACCTATTCAATCATGGACTACTATTTGGGACAAGAGGTTTGCTAACTCTAGTTTTGTATGCTTTGAAGAAAAATTTGTGAAACTGTTGTACAAGTTTTATAATCATCCATGTGCTTATTCTTTGTCTAATGAGATAAAGAGGTTTCTGAGGCCCAAATATTTCAATGGACCAATTAGCCACAATTGGGGGGATTGGTATTTTTTGGAGAATGCTACCATGATTAGGGTTTATGGATTTGAAGATGGCCCATTCATTTTGCCTAAACGGTTCCCGACAGGATTGCATACTTGGAAATTGATAGGCAAATAGATTTTTCTAGTGTTATGAATTTCAGTTCTTTTGGAAAATAGGATTTTATGCCCAGTACACTATGATTCGGTGATTTTACTGTATTAGCAAAGGAAAGGTATAATCTGATTCTGGATAAGTTACTGCAATATAACATGAAAAGAGGACCACTGAGAAACAATTTTGATCTAGAAGGGTATATCAATTCTACTAAACAAAGGATAAAATTTGGAGGGTATCACCATGTGCCCTACCAATTTGATGATATGATAAGGAACTTGGAGGCAAAGGAAGCATAAATGGTGGTTGAACAACATAATCAAAAGTTTCAAGATATAGAGTTTTTAGACATCTAAGGCTAATGTACCACAACATCTACCTAACAAGATGTCAAGGCTGAGAAATCAGGATTACACCTATCCTGCCAGGAATTTGAATATTGAATAAAGTGTAGATACAAATGCAAGGAATGTAGAATATAAGTCCTTTGTAGCAGATGATGAATTTATTAAATCTCCAAAATTTAAGGCATTCCTATGTAGACAAAAGGGAAAAGAGATAAGAGAATTGGTTGACAATGTCACACCAGGTAATGAAGAATAGCTGTTGAGTAATTTAAAAACTGATGTGGAAAGAAAGAAGGTAGCTATGACCCTTGAAAAGGAAAGAGAAATGCTAAAAAATGTCGGTGTCATGATTTTTCCAGGATTAGATCTCAATTTTGTACTAGTCTTTGACAGTTTCCTAAAAAATAGTAATGCTACACACAAGCTCAGCCCGGAAAAGGTGACAAAGGTCTATGCAAGATCAAATTACAATCCAAATGAAGAGTCATTAATGATTTGGGCCTTGTATCCACCTCACAAGAAATCAGTTGTCATTGATATTGAGAAGGCATTCAGGCATGTTATGACCCTAAATGATGGGGAGGCTGATCCTATGGAAAAAATAGAGATTGGGATCAATGTAGAAAAACTATACAAAGCTCAAATACAGGCATTGATCAAGGAAAAGGAAATGTACAAAACTAACCATGAAAGAATGCTGAGAGAAAACAGGCGCTTGAAATATTTATTAGGAGTTAAAATGGGGTCAACCAAGCTGCTCACCCATGGTGAAAGTTCACAAACAAAAGATCATTGGCAAGGGTCGAGTGCATATTCTCAAGGAAAGTATGACACACTTGTTGCAGTGATTAAGAAGAGACAAGACAGTCTAACGACCTAGTTGAGTAAGCTTTGGGGAATACACCCACAAAACTTTGATGCATTACGAGAACAAAAAAGAATGGATGGTAGGATCGTAGAGAAGCTCCAGGAAATGAACTAGAGGGATGCTCCTAATAAAGCTGCAATTGAGGCTGCAAATCATCTTATGAATAAGCATAAAAAATTCTTCAAAGAATTGCGAGGGGATGAGCAGGGATTAATCGATGCCACCAAAAAGGGATTGACTGCATTATTTGATGATAGAGGGAGATTAAAAGAAATGAATAGGCGGAAAGATGAAATTGAGTTAGTACTGTAGAAGATTCTGAAGACGGCTACTGAGAAAGATATAAAATTAGATGAAGCATGCGAGTGGAATGAGAAGATGGTGAAAATGGAGATCACGATCCAAAACGCATTGGGAGTGCAGATATGCATAGGCGCCGAGACTACTTGGATCACTTATTGAAAGTTTACTTATGGATTAAGAGAGTCTAATTACTTTTTAATTTTATTGTTGTTTCAAGCACAAGACATTTCTGAAAGGACGTGTCCTTTCATATGGTTGATGTATAAATATCCATTTTTGGTAGAAATGAATAAGAGGGTAGTAGTAGAATGAAGATAGATAGAAAGAAACATAATTTTTTAGAATGCTTGTATCCAAAAGGACCATGTTGCATGTATAATATTTTGAAGGAGATAATGAAAGATTTCTGATTTGGTGGTTCCATTCTGGTATCAGTTGTTTTTTGAATTTTTGCAATTGTTTGATTGTCTCCAACCTAATGTTTCTTGATTATTTAAGTTGAAATATCAAGTATATGTTCAATTTATCAGTGCACATTTATTGTATCTATATGATATGATTAATTGGGTTCTTTAAAGAAGAATTAAATTCCTTTCATTCAATTACAGTAATCTAGGAATATTAAGGAGGTCGGGAAGGGGAGAAAACTAAACTCCTTCAAAATAGGGCTAGTTGTGGGTTTGTTGGTTTTCTTTGTATACTATATACTAGTTCCTCTAGGATAAATAAGTCACTATAGAAATGAAATATGTTTGATTATCTACCTAATATTGTTTTGTGTTTTTGAAATGGAAGAGATCTACAACTCTATAGAAATTGCTATATGCTAATGGTCAAATTATTAGACTATTTAGATCATTTTAATTGACTACTACATAATAGTTTATGTGTTGAAATAATTGTTTCCATTCTTTGTAGTTGTTACATTAGAATACAAATCATATTTAATTTCATCCCAATATAAATCTTTCATAAAGATATTTGTTTAATTTTTCCTTGCTATTTTTATCTTAAAATTTAAATAAATGTATTCTATAATATACGATTATTTTCAAATTGGGACAAAAAGGATTCTGAGAGATATATTTAATCATAAATTTTACAATCATAAATGTCATTTAATTTGTATGTTGTAACTTCAATACTTTTAGTTAAAATAAAAATAACTTAAAGTTATACGTACATATAGTTAAATTGGCAAAGTTGTTTGTCCATTTTATTTTTTACATATGTTAACTGAACATATTCTAATATTACACATAAAATTTATTAGGATTATATTTGTTCATTGTAAGATTTCCATTGTGAATAGATTGTTGTAAACAAAATCACATCACTTAAGTATGCTCAATTCACAAAGGTAGACCCACCTAGGTTTGGTAGCACCTGAAGAGAGGAAGGTTCAAATCATTTGGCCTTGTTTGTTACCCTAAAATGTATCAAGAGATTAGAAACCTCTTGAGGTATTCTTACCTGCGTTTTTGCGAGCTAATAGCCTCCAAACCTCAAAATCCACAAAAATATTCCACTTGTACGACCAGATTTTTGCCAAACCCAAAAATCCTTGTTTTAGACCAAAATCATGAGGGTTTATTGAATCTCCTACTTCCACAATATCCTAGGCCTCAAGAAAAACTCACACACAACCCATTAGGTCTATACATGGGTAAAAATTTAAAAAATTAGATCACCCATACATATTTTGTTGAAACCTAGGCTTGAACCTCTTCATTTCACATGCTTTTCTTCACAAAAATCTTGAGGATAGAAGCTATACCTTCTTTATTTCTCATCCTACTCCCTATTCATGCATCCTAAAATTACAATAGTATCCATGGGGCCTCTTACACAAGCTACAGTAATCACAAAAGGTGTAAGATCCCCTTTATATCATGTTTGGACTACAAAACCCTCAAAAACAGGGTAATAGGGTTGTATGCAAAGAAATGAAGCTTTCTAACTCAAATCAACGCCTTAAGCCCTCAAATCAAATTCAAATAAAAGCTAACACATATCTTCACGAAATTAATTATGTAATGACATAAAAATTAAAAACATCATGAATTAATTATGTAACAAAATAGGTAAAATATAATTCTATCAAGAAATTAATATCAAATAGATAATACAATCGCATAACTCATACATTTCAATGTCATTCATCTTCTTCTTCATCCAACTCTTTGTTTGTATCATCCAATCCAGATTCAACATTTTAAGGATTGGTCATATCGTCATCATCATCATTGATATCAGTTTTGATAATGTCATCATCCACACAGGTATCATCTTCATGAACATTAACTCCTACATCATCATGATTTAGTTCTTCCTCTTCGACATCTTTTCCAGGCACATCATCAACTAACTGTTGATCTTGATCATCATCTATATCATCTTCTATTTCTTCGGTATCTTCTTCTTCCACCACATTATACTTTACTGACCTTCGTCTAATAACATATGACCAACCCGGTTTACCTAGAACCTTTGAGTAAAATACCTACTCACATTGGCTTGTAAGAACATAGGGCTCATTTCCAGCTCGCTCAAAATACCTTGTATTAACCATGGTAAATCCATTATCATGTTCAATAGCAGCTGTCTCAGGATCATTCTAATTCAATCGTAGCCTATACCATAGGATGATGAACACAACTAATTTGAAGGACTTAAAGTCACACTCACGTATATCATCCAAAATCCCATAATATTGATTTTCTGAGACTTCCTGATGTTATGTCGCTTCTAGATGAAACATTAGTCACCTGGAAGACTGTTGTTATCCTAGAATCACAAGATTTCTTCATGTCATCCAACTTTTTGATTCAAAATTTATGACCATTACACCACATAGCTTTGTGGTGTTTGACCTGCAATATGTCAAACATGTAAAAATTATTGAAATATCGTTAATTGATAAACATACTTATTCTTGGCCGATGTATGTAAAGAAAAAAATCTCAACATATATATACATCAATATAATTGAAAATAATTAAATAATATGGGTGATTAATATATTTATACGTACCTATTTATCTCTTAAACCATATGCTAAATCAATTTCCCTTGGTGTAACATTGGAATCTCCATTACGATGAGCTTCTTTAACCAATGAAGCCACACCTTCCCATGTTAATGTGCGACCGGATTGTTGACATCGTTCAATCCATACTGTCATTGAATCAAGATTGTTTTCGATGTACAAATGTAGTGCATCCCACTCTCGACCAACTGTAAAAAAAAATTGAAATTCACAAACTACGTATAACTAGTTAATTACCATGGTATACGACCTTAGTTTATAATTGATCTATATTGAAGATTAATAATTAAATAGGTAAAATATACATCAAAACTAAATGTAAAATATATTCTAATTAATCTCCATGACTATCTTATAATTACCTGTCACTTTCCTCAATCTACCTTTCCCCATTAGGTACTCCCCTTCAATTTTTTACTTGAGTTGGGATCCCAAATGTGATCTACATGGATCTTTGCTGCAAACTTAGGAAGATATTTAGTAATGTCCACCATGATCTGGTATACCATATATCCCTCCGCCATAGAACCCTTAGGATGTGCTCCTTGTCTAACCAAAGCCTTCAAAAATTTCAAGTGCCTCTCAACCATTCACATTGGCCTTGTGTGTATAGGTCCACACAATTCAATCTCCTCAACTTGGTGTATGAGGTAGTGTTCTTGTGCATTGAAAAATGTCGAAGGTAGACACTTTGAATTTCACACATTAGACGAGGAATTTTTCTCTTCCAATAATTTATATCTTCTTTATGGATTGCTTTAGATGGTAGCCACCTACAAGTGATTCAAGGAACAAATATATTAATGAGATTTAACAAAAATATACAATGAATTGAACAAATATCACTACTTACCTCATGTATTTTCCAAGATCATATATAACTTGCTTGAAATTTTTGTCGAAGTTGTCTAGGAGAGATAGAGGTAGAACGTATTGCAACAATTATAAAATGATCTTTTCATTATTTTTCCAAAAGTAGTAAACATAATACACTGAAAATTACATGTAGTATACAAATATATATATATAATATACCAAAATAATTACCTTAATGAAGGTATGCCAATCATGCGTTTCCATCCTTGACCCAAATTCACCTTTCTTTGTTATGATATAGTTTATGTTCGGAGCAAATCCTGCGAAAATCAAATTTTTCGTATGACTTCTTTTATAGCATTACTTTGCTTCTCCGTTAATAGCCAAGGAAGGGAACTTATATTAATTTGGTCTTCATCTCTATTTAATTGAATGGAATTTTTCATTGCATGATTGGCTTCCTGAATGTCACTACAAATTTTGACAATTTTTTCTTTGTCATGCCTTCCATCCAATATTTTCCATAATGTTTTTATCATATTCTTTCTAATATGCATTGTATCAAAAAAATGCACAATTTGTAGCTGCTCATAGTAGGACAACCTACTAAACTGTCTGGGATAACTTTTCAGTAACTGTGGAAGTCGACCATTAATGCCTTGATGACCTTCATGAAGCATATAAGTTAAACAAATTAACAACGACAATCATTGTCATTTACAGCATGAGTAAACACAACACAATATACAAATATAAATTCAAAACATATCATATATGATAGATAAACAGTTTGATCTGATGTATAACCTTGATGATTAATTCTATTATATTCCAATTTCCATAGGCAAGGTGTCATTCTTCGCGCTTTTGATGTAGTCTCTTCTTTCCCATTGAAAATATGTTTTTCAATAGTTCGATACTTATGATTTATGTGGAGGAAGTGCCTATACTCAACAAACACCTACTTTTTTAAACTTGTTGAATGACGAGATTTCACCTTTGGACCACAAACTGGACATGCAAATTTTCTCTTTGTTTGAAGACTTGCAAATCTTATATAATTGGATTAAATATGTCAATTTTTATAATTATATATAATGAATAGATTATTTTAAAAACATGCATGATATCTACTTCATAAAATTAAATATTGTTAAAGTCATGCAGTCAAATGTTATAACATACCAGAACAATGTGTTAGCCCTGGGGCATTATGAATTGTCCATACAAGCATTGCATGAAATTGTCTTTGTCCTATTGGTCTAGATACACCATACATAGTGATGCCATTCCATAACTTTAGTAACTCGTCGATAAGAGGCTCAATATATACATTCATATCTTTAACTTGGTACTTACCTAGTTGAATGAACATAAACATTACATAATTATTATAACCATTTTACTATATCATATATAAATTAATGTACATGACTATTAAATAAAAAAATATAAGTCATTATGCAACAATTAAGACAAACGAGATGCTACTACGTTAAAGAAAATTGATGTAAGAAAATACCTGGAACAATCATTGCCAACATTATGTGCTCCCTCTTTATTGACATCCATGGAGGAATGTTATTGTTGATAACAAAAACAAACCACACCGAGTACATAGATCCCAACTCTCCAAATGGATTGATACCGTCCACTACCAATAAAAGCCTGAGATTACGAGGTTCTTCTTTAAAGTGTGGCCATATTTTCCCCATGTCCCTAAATGTAGAAACATCCATAGGAATTTGAAGAATGTCATCTCCACTTCTATTTTGAGCATGGTAATCCATAAATTGTGCTAAGATTTTGCACCTAAATAATTGTTGCATACGTGGAATAATGAGAATATAACGAAGAACCTTGCGAGGAACCTTTTTTGTTAGTTGATCTGTTTGATATCTACTGATATGACATTCCAGGCATTTTGTTGCAAATTCATGTTATTTATGATATATAATATGATCATTGGGACATGCATCTATTGCTTGATACTCCATTCCTATATCTTTCATAATGCCAGATAAATCTCAGTTTGAGCGAGGTAAAATATTTGATGGTGTTAATAAAAATTCACCAATCAATCTACAACAAAAATAATTTGTTAATATAAAGAATATTAATGGTACATATCTCATCCTTTATTTAGTAGTGATGAACTAAAAACAATTATAATAGATGAAAAAAGATGACATATATGACATACCTTAAAATCCATGAGATTTCTATGTTGGATAAACCATTCATAACCTTCAAGTTCACCAACAAAAATACAACAGAGAGAATATTTGTTTGGGAGCCTTCATAAAGGGGCTCGTATGCCTTCTAAAGTACAGGTAAATCATGAACATCATCAAAGTCATCTCGATCAACATGATCCATTGTGCCACTAAATGTGTCATGGATCAATGTATTTGTAACATCATCTTCAACTGTGTTTTTTGGCGCATGATCATCTTCTTCCATAGGATCATTAACTTTATCTTCGATATTCACAACTCCATGTTCCTCTGCTTGGAAAACCACATTCTTTGGGCTGTGATAATCCATATCATGTTTCCTAGGGTGCCCCACCTTTATAATAATGACAAACACAAATAAACCATGATCATGATCAAGTGATTATATATATATATATATATAAATGTTAAAAAAATATAAAAATTTATAAATTCAATCAATATAAACACATATAATGAACAACTTACTAATGGATGATAACCATACCCCCCTTCAACGTGACCATGTTGCCTACAATGTTTCTCAGCTGTTGTGATTAAAAGTTTTCTCGTCTTTAATCCCTTGCAATTATTGCAAGGACAGTAACATTTCCCATCACCCTTTCTTTTCAATCTAGCCCACAATCTATCAAGTGACTCTTCATTTTGTTCTGGACTAATATTATTTGACATGATTTTTCTTTACCAAGCTTGAATATTTAGATCTTCAAAATATATCAAACTCACACTCCAATAATTTTTAATTATAGACAGGTAACAAAATCTAATAATTATGATATTTTACACCAAAAAATTTTGGCATGCAACCACCCTTGCAAAAGAGAAGATAGTCTGAAGTTAATGACCCCAAAAAACACATTAAAATGCTAATTCTAGAAATTATTAAGTTCTGATTTTACTTTGATTTCCAACTGTTAGACTCCTAAAATCGGATTATTGAACTTGCACAACAAAATATGGAAATGAAATTTTGAAAATGCACAAGTCTAAAAATGAAATCTGATGAGATGTTGCAATAAAATATGATTTTCAAACCTGGAAGTACAAAGTTGAATTCACAAATGAATTCTGGAAATAAAATAGTATGGCATAATAAAGAGTTTCATTTGAAGTGGACCACCCTATTATATGCCTTGATAAAGTTAAAAGATCTATGAATTTTATCTACAATATAGCCTGCATAGTCATCAGTCTTATTCACATCCCTGCTTTGGATATCAATAGGCAACACCATTAGATGGCATCCTTGAAATTTCAATCCATTAAGGGAATAATGAAAGGGTCTTCCTTAATGATTACATCCATCTGACAAAAATTAGTGTATGGCTGAATAAGGATGATATCATTTTGAAAGACTAAAATGATTGCTGAGACCGATTCTAACATATTTATGTTGAATCTAATACATACAAACAATCTTGTGTAGACCTTCACTTCCACACTCTTGACAATATTGTTTTTTAAGGACAACACTTCATTTGCCTAGTTTTGTAGGTTGTTAGAACTGAAAAATTCCATTAAAATCCCTGAGGTTTTTTCCCCATTTGAATCTAACATTTTCACTATTCTTTTCATAAAAAATATTTCATTCTCCACTCATACCCTTGAAATAACCTTAATCGACATACCACTGTCAAAACTAAATCCTTTCATACCCATTTTGCTTTATCGCTATACCGCACATAGTTCAATCTAGCCTCGTGGTATCATGGTGAGCGGTTAAGGGTAGTCACAATACGCCCTTACCGCGACACCGTAGATAGTCGTTAATTAGCCGATGGTTATGTGGTAAACGAAGACAACGTAGCAAGAGATGCTTACCGTGCTACTGTTGGTGGTCAACACATAGACCACGGTGGTGTGGTAAACAACGAAGCAAAGTAGAAAATGTCTACCACTACATCGCACATGATTAAACCACAGACCGTGGTGACTGCGGTGATCAAGAGGAAGAAACGAGATAATCGGTGAGTAGTGGAAAGTTGACGGGGAGATAACGGTTGACAAGACACCTCCATACCGCACGAGGTTAGGAAGTAGACCATAGTAATGTGGTGGCTGAAGAAGATGACAGTTAATGTTGGCACCGCACTACCATTGACAACAAAAGTGAAGGCCATGGTAGAGAGGTAGATGAAAAGAAGGCGTTGATAGTTAGATACCGCGATACCGTGAGGAGGCAACAAATAGACCATGGTAATGCGAGTAATGGTGAGAGATGACAATAAAGGCTAATGTCACCATACCGCCAAGGGTTAAAAAGAAGCCCGCAGTATCGCGGTAAACATAAAGGCATAAAGCAATAAAATAATAAAAGGCACGGTAAAGTATAAAATAAAGGTATAGGCAGGAAATGTATTAAGGGAAAATTGAAGGCTCGTCTATGCAATCAAAATAATTGATTTTCCGATAAGGAAACTTAATCAAATATTTTATTTTCTGTCAGGAATAACAAACAACTGTAATAGTAAAATGCAGGGTCACGAACCTTGGGTTTTTTGTATAAATATTTCAAAAAATATGTTAATGAGAAGAGAGAGAGGCAGTAGTTAGACTGTAGGAGTTGGATTTTTCTCGAGAAGGGACTGGGATGGAAATAATGTACAAAATTTTCTTGAAGTAGAGACAATGAAGACTAATGTTTTAAACTAGCGAATTTCTCTTTGGTGTTTAGTTGTTGTGTTGCATCAGTTTATACTCTTTATTTTGGTTGCCTCCAACTTGAGGTCTTTTAATCATTTAAATCAACATATCAAGCATATTCCTTAATTTATCAAAATATATTCCATTTTGTGTGATTTGATTAATTGGTGTTTGCAAGTCAGAATTAAATTCTCTTAATAAGTCATAGTGGTTTTGAGACTTCTTTTGGATAGTTAAAGAAGAACCTGATAGAGAAACATTCCAACACTGTTTATGCAAGTCATAGACTTAGTAAAGTTTTATGCCAGCCATAGAATTTTCATAAATTCCCAACAACTAGAGTTAAACCAGAGAAGGAAACACACATAATTCATTATTTTTGACTCCATTGCCCATGTGGATAGAAGGCACTGATCTACCACAACCTAGAGATACAAATTCGTATCAAACAATTTATTCAAAAACCTTTCCTTTGTGCAGTAGGAGTAGGAGTAGTTGTAGTAATTTTATCTATCCACTACCCATTGCCATCGTGGATAGATTGATCAATGAAGAAACACTTTTAAATCTGCATCATTCATTAGGTACACCCGCCTTGGTCTAGCAGAGCCTTAAGTGTAGAAGGTTCATCTATATTGGTTGGCCTTTTTAGTTGGCCAAAAGCATTGTGAGAGCTTGAAAACCTCTCATGGTTAAAACCTGTGTTTTTGAGACCCAACAAATTGGCAACTCCACTGGGGAGTTACTCAAAAAAATTTCCAACCTTTCCATTTTTTGAGTCAGCAAAGTTTTGCATTTTTTTTGGAGATTCCACTGGGGGCAAACCAAAGCAATCCATTTCATTTTCCCACTTTTGGAAAATTAGGTGGCGACTCTATTTTAATTTGATATATAATGCATGGATGTTGTGAAGCAGTAAAATTTTGTCAAGATGACAGAACAAGAAAGAAGACACTAGTATATGGAAGAGTTTAAATAATTGGACCAACAAACGCCACATGATACAGCCGAGAACTTCGACAATGAAGGTAATGTGTTCTATTCACAATAGAACACTTATGCATTGCAACCATTACATCAAATGAATATTCATCTTCCATTTCCTGAAAAAAGATCAATGATCTAGCAAAACCCATATGGCCCTTCAAATTTTGTCTCAATTATTAATAAACCATTTAAATTTAGTTATGTCCAAGGCTACCCAAATCCTTACCCTTGCGATGAGACATAACTGCTAATGCATAAGCCTAAATTTCATGGAGAATGGAATGAATCAACTTTTGAGCATATGGAACGATTCTGGTATGTCATTGTCAACTTTCAAATTTATCCAAAGGATGTCATTATGAAATGTTTTTCAAGATCTATGAGGGATAGTGCAAGGGAATGGTTTAAAAGTTTGTCGGTGCAAATTATATCTTCATGGGAGGATCTGAAAGAAATATTCTTGAGACAGTATGAGGACAAAGATGATTATTTACATAATCAAGAAGAAAATGATGATATACATACTCAAAGCCAAGACTCCATCACAAAGTCAGAATGTGGAATTTCCCCCTTTGATTCATTTTTTGATATAAGGAGATATAAGGGAGAATCTGAGAGATCTTTATACAAAAATATGGCAGACATCTGTATGTGATTACCTCCTCATTGTAGGCCTATGAAGCCCCTTCTTGTTGCACAATTTCTAAGAGCATCGAAGCCTAAATCAACTTATTGGCCAAGATCATTAAAGCAGCAAGCCTTGAAAGTAGTGATTGAATTTATTGATTCCATGCTTGGGATGAGGTATATGGACACTGTCAACAACGAATCCAATAGTGATATCATTAACGATCAAATAATGCAGCCAATGGAGGATAAATGTGCAATTGAGATTTCTAATGACAATTTTTTGGAAGATGATTGCAACACTAATGATATTGGTGGAGACACATCATATGTGGATACCACCAACAGTGCTTCATAAGTTGAAATAGAAGAAGATATCATGTTGTCCGACAATGAAGATGTGGAGGGTTTCTCTTGCATAACAGATTGTGAGTCAAATTGTTAAGATGAAATAGTGGATGTTGATCTTCAACAAGATGATTGTTGCAGTTGTTATGAAGATCAAGAAGAGGTTGGAGACATAGTTGAAGATATGGAAGCAGAGACCTGTTCACTCAAACAATGAGCAAGTTTCAAATTTATTGACTCTAGAATACCAGAGATGTGCAGATAAAGATTATTCCAAAGTTGTGGCTCCAACTTACATTTGTTTTGACAGTGAAAGTAATAATTCATATGACCCCATGTGCATCTCTCACAGTGATGAGGAATTATTTGAAGCTGATCAAAGATCCATGTGTGTCCAAGAAGAGGTATGTGATTTAAATTATTCTTGCCTACAAAAGGAAGATATTGGTTTGCATATAATTGACGATGAGTGTTTAGTATTTGTTGGTTCAAGTATGTATGAAGAAGACTGTATGGATCACGAATATGTGTCAATGCCAACTGATGATACAAAACAAATGGAAAGTAATTTTGATTTGATTATTTTAGAAGATGTTGATAAGAGAGAATTTATAGATTCCCATGTGAAACATTCAGATTTTCAGGTCCCAATGTAGTTACAGGCACACTCAACAACATATGACAGTGAGCATACCTATGAATGTTTTGTTGAATTTGGGTACACTTTGTATGCTAAAGATGACAGATTTTTCATTTGATAATAAGAATGATGAAATGCAGAGTGGTGAAATGAATATAAATCAGGTTGAACACAATGATTTCTTGAAGGTTTTCAATGGAACTGCATGTTGCAGGGCAGGTGGAATGGATAGTTTCATGAGAAACCTGATGAGATTTAATCATAACAAAGGATTGCCAGTGCATGGACAATTCCTAACAAACCTCTTTAAAAATTCTTTTCCATGCACAATAGTTTAGGAAGGGTCTGGATTTTCTAGTACATGGACATTCGCAAAAATTCCCTTGTTGGAAACTTTGATTTTCTTTTCATGTACAGTAGTGTAGGGTTTTCCATTCTCCATTTGCTCCATTTTCATATCATTCATCTGCTTCATTCCCCCTAGCTTCCATTGCCTTCATTTTCATATCATTTGCTTGGTCTTCTCTCCCAAAGATATTCTGGATTCTTGCAGTGATTTGCAAAATTACTCATCCCCAATTGGAGCCATTGTTAGAATTGAAAAATTCCATTAAAATCCCTGAGGTTTTTTCCCCATTTGAATCTAACATTTTCACTATTCTTTTCATAAAAAATATTTCGTTCTCCACTCATACCCTTGAAATAACCTTAACTGACATACCACTGTCAAAACTAAAGCCTTTCATACCCACTTTACTTTACCTCTCTACCACACACATTTCAATCTAGCCCTGTGGTATCATGGTGAGCGGTTAAGGGTAGTCACAATATGCCCTTACCGCGGCACCACAAACAGTCGTTAGTTAGTCGACGGTTATGCAGTGATTGAAGAAAATGTAGCAAGAGACACTTACTACACTACCATTGGCGATCAACACATAGACTATGGTGGCATGGTAAAAAATGAAGCAAAGTAGAAAATGTCTACCGCTACACCACACATGGTTAAACCATAGACTGCAGTGACCAAGAGGAAGTAACGAGATAACCGGTGAGTAGTGGCGAGTTGACAGTGGGGATAATGGTTGACAAGACACCTCCATACTGCACGAGGTTAGGAAGTAGACCGTGGTAATGCGGTGGTCAGAGAAGATGTCAGTTAATGTTGGCACCGCGCTACCGCTGAAAACAAAAGTGAAGGTTGTGGTAGAGCGGTAGATGAAAAGAAGGTGGTGACATTTAGATACCACGGTATCATGAGGAGACAACAAATAGACCTTAGTAATGCAGGTAACGGTGAGAGATGACAGTAAAGGCTAATGTCACCATACTACTAGGGGTTAAAATGAAGCCCATAGTATCGCGGTAAACATAAAGGCATAAAACGATAAAATAATAAAAGGCACGGTAAAGTATAAAATAAAGTTACAAGTAGGAAATGTATTAAGGGAAAATTCAAGGCTCGTTTATGTAATCAAAATATTTGATTTGCCGATAAGGCTACTTAATCAAATATTTTATTTTTCGTCAGGATTAACAAATGACTGTAACAGTAAAATGAAGGGTCACGACCCTTGGGGTTTTTTGTATAAATATTTTAGAAAATCTATTAATGAGAAGAGAGAGAGGCAGTAGTTAGATTGTAGGAGTTGGATTTTTCCTGAGAAGGGACTGGAATGGAAATAATGTACATAATTTTCTTGAAGCAAAGACAATGAAGACTAATGTTTTAAACTAGTGAATTTATCTTTGGTGTTCAGTTGTTGTGTTGCATCAATTTATGCTCTTTATTTTGGTTGTCTCCAACTTGAGGTCTTTTAATCATTTAAATCAACATATCAAGCATATTCCCTGATTTATCAAAATATATTCCATTTTGTTGATTTGATTAATTGGTGTCTGCAAGTCAGAATTAAATTCTCTTAATAAGTCACAGTGGTTTTGAGACTTCTTTTGGATAGTTAAAGAAGAACATGAAAGAAACATTCCAGCATTGTTTATGCAAGTCATAGACTTAGTAAAGTTTTATGCCAACGATATAATTTTTAGAAATTCCTAACAACTAGAGTTAAACCAGAGAAGGAAACACACATAATTCAATATTTTTGACTCCATTGACCATGTGGATAGAAGGCACTGATCTGCCACAACCCAGATATACAAATTCATATCAAACAATTTATTCAAAAACCTTTCATTTGTGCAGTAGGAGTAGGAGTAGTTGTAGTAATTTTATCTGTCCACTACCCATTGCCATCATGGATAGATTGATCAACCAAAAAACACTTTTAAATCTGAATCATTCATTAGGTACACCTACCTTGGTCTAGCAGAGTGTTAAGAGCAGAAGGTTCAACTATATTGGTTGGCCTTGTTAGTTGGCCAAAAGCATTGTGAGAGCTTGGCAACCTATCATGGTTCAAACTTGTGTTTTTGAGACCCAACATAGGTTAAGCTAAATCTTGTTCTCACAAGAAATTTCAAATGTCTCGTACACTTCCATCTACTTATGAAGCAAGCCTCTATCTAAATTGACTTCACCATTACAATAGTGCTTCAAAATATCATAGGGCCATCTTCTGGTTTTATATGTCAAATCTATTGTCATTTGTATTGAATTTTATTCCATCCATGTAATTCATGTCTTTGTTTACAATGTTTATTCTAGAATCTATACACAACTTCCTCCCTCCTATTGACATAGAATCGGTATGGAATACTATCTTGACTTTTAAGATAAATATTAAAAATTGGTTAGAGATTATACTACGCAAAGGAGAATAAGAAAAAACCATAACCTTATTAGAAATTGAAATAGATAAGGGGTCACTCTATTCCACACATATTCACATAGACAATGAACATGATTTTTGGGGTTCCTACTCTTACTATTTTTTTGTTTATTTATATAATAATATGGTTACACTACAATATTTTTGTTCTCTTTTTATCTACTCTAACTCCTATTTCCTCTGATACATTCAATCATACTAGTATTGTTCTTGTTGTAAGAACATTATATCATGGCTGAATGAAAACAATGTTCAATGCCATGAGGCCCAAATGATATTCATGCATTGGTCTTGAAATGTCATCAAACTGAGACTATTCATTTTTATATAGTATCAAAGTTTCATTGATACTATTGGTCAGTATGATTTCTCATGTGAATTGATTAAGGATTGATAACCTTTATATTCATAGGGTCCAATCATTATGTTTGATAGTGTATTGGCCAATTTACTGTCCAATGCTATTTGCAAAATAAAATATAGTAAAATATAAAATAGTGATATTTTCTATCTACTCCACTGTAAATAATAAAGTCTGTAGAAATTTCCTTCCAATTTGAGTGTTGAAAGTCTTTATTATTTACAGTGGAGTAGATAGAATGTTTTATATTTTAATCTATTTTATTTTTCATTGTATTTGATCAACAAATATAGTTTGATGATGATTCTTTGACTAGTGGTACAATATTAGTAACCCAGGGTATTATATATGCAGATACAAACTACATTTCTATGATGCTTGATATTATACCCATGTCCACTAGTTATCACCATAATTGTTATTATTATGTATATACAATATAGGGATACTATAGAGGTAAGGAACAACGAGCAAAGATAAAATATTTAAGGAGATGGACTTCAAAGAAAGGCATGAAACTTTACTATAGATTCCCAAATGGAGATCACAGTCATGAATATTCAAATAAACAATGATTAGTCCATGTCATAACCATGAAGGGGCATTGAAATTAATAATAATAGTGATAGGGTAGTATGATGAACTTTAAAAGATACATAAAGAAAAGTAACTGAGCAGTCAAGAGGGATTTTAAAACATCATAAATCTTGTCAAGGGTTTATTTTCTTCATAGCAATATGGTAAAATAATAAATATTTCCATCTCACAAATATTCAAAAGAGGACAACCTACATGTGTATTAAGGAGTGCATGGACAATATCTCAAGCAACTACCACAATTAATTTCTTCAAGTGTTATGCAAGGCCATTAAAATCAAATGAATAAACTCATGCATAACCTAAAAGACAAAGGATGGTCAAGTTTCTAGAGGGTAGGTATCACAAAGGATATGGGATCACTTTCAACAGAGATGTGATGCACTTTTACGTTTTTTTCTTTATTTTTCCTAATAAGGTCAAATACTTTCTTTTAGTGTCTAAATCTACCACATAGAGATTAAATATGCTTACTCTCAAATAAAGCTGAATTATATAAACAATAGTCAGATGCCTCCCTTAACATAAAGGACAATCTAAAGTACTAAGGAATTTTATATCCTTTATAAGAGATTGCTTTTAACTAGTTAAAAAATTGAGAGGGTAATACACAGGTTGCAAGAAAAGTTAAAAATTTATCATAAATAGCTCAATCCGAAAGGAAAAAATTAAGCATGGAAAAGCATGAGTAGGTTGACCAACTTCACTAAAAGGAAAAGTTATTTTTTTATAAAATATTACCTAGATATTACTTGATAAGGTAAGGAGTGCTCTTTTCAACTCAATTTCATATGGTGGCATATCTACACACAAATCACAAAATTTTCAAATAACTAAATAAATTGTATTACTTAATAAAGTTGTTACAACATGTCATTCATGTCAAAATCAACTCTTCTTACCACAAAAAATTTGGTTTCCAATTTGATAGGTTCATCTTTTGATTCCTATAAAAACTTCTGAAGGAATTTGGCAGCTTATACTTCTACATGAGGAGACAATTTCATCTTGTAAATTATTCCAAAGTACAAAACAAATAGAAATCATATAATGTGCATGATAGTTATAGCTTTCTAGATGTTTGGCAGCATCTAAATTTTTAAGTGAATTGAGAAAAATAGAGAGGCCTTGACCTTCATTTTATCATTTTTTAGTTTGTTTCTCTAAATATCTCACAATATTTACAAATTGGTTGCTTTCTTTCTTTCTTGTTCAAATCAAGAATAGATACATTTGTATAGAGTCAAGATGAATTCAAGAACTTCAAGTAACAGATATACCATAACTGCTTTTATAAGACACTGGCATCTAAGGTCTAAAATCTATTTCTGAAACTTGGCAAAGGGAAAAATACATCTTTATGAAGTAGTCTTCAAAAATAACATAGCTAAATGGCTCTAACTATCCACTTTCAAACATTCCTAATTATTTGTTCAACCCTTTAGGCCTGAATCTTGACAGCTATTTCACTCTGCAGCTATCCCTATGCCTTTGATATTATCTAGTTTTGGCTCTCAAATCTATTGAAAATTGATCATTAAGGTTAAAATTGAAACCTTGCAAATATAATCTTTGTCCAAATCCATCAAGAATTTTCCATCAGTTATAAACAATTCCCTTATAAAGAATTTGTGAAGTCAGGTCTAAAATCTGGAAATGAAATTCTGAAAATGCACAAGACTAAAAATGAAATTTGATGAGATGTTGCTTTAAAATATGATTTTCAAACCTGGAGTACAAATCCGACTTCACAAATGAATTCTAGAAAAAGACAATGACTACCCTCAACCATCCGATATCTTCTTGAGTTTTTCTGATTTTCAACCCAAGAAAATCGTCGAGCAAAAAACTGTCACAATAAATAGTTGAGCTCATTTTTATCTATATTGGCCACAATTTACCTTTGCAAGTTCGTCGAAATTTTGATGAACGTCGGGGATAAAATTTGAAAAAAATGAAAAATTCACACAAGTGCCCGACAATACATTTGATTATATAGCTTTCGTTGGACACTTTCATCGGATTTTACAATCAAATAAGTTAGTGTTAGTACTTAGTTCAGAATCTGGCACTGACTGTTCCTACAACCACTAGAATTCCATTTTGTGACTATTCCTGCAACCAAAGCAAATAGAGTAGTTCCCTATTTGTTGTTCATATTTTGATTCCTGTCATGCATGTTCAGCTTAGCTTAATTGTTGAGTGATGTTCAACATTTAATTTGTTCTTTTCCATGAAATTTACTTTCAGTATTGAATCTTTCTTAGCTGTAGAATGAAGAAGACTACTTTGAAGTTTCTAGTGCACATTTTGTGTTGACCCATTTCAAGTTCACATCCCTAGGTTGACAATTTAAATCTACCTTCTGTAGGAGTTGAGAAAATACAACACCACAAACCCCGAATATCACCTGCATGCAAATAACCTGTCACAAAAGAAGAGATGGAGACAAACAAGCAAGGGTTCTCTGAAAACTGAAAATGTATATATCAGAGAGAATGAGAGAATGAATTGATATGAAATACAATGGGATCAATCCTTATAAAAAGGAGATCATGCAAACCCTAATAAAATCCTAATAGGAAAAACCCTAATAGAAGCCCTAATAGAAGCCCTAATAGGATAACATTTAATAATTAATATAATTATTAAATGTCACTTTATACAAACTAACGTGAAATCTTAAGAAGGGAATAAAGGTAACTTAATCAACATAATTAAGTTAAGACCTTTACTCTAACACCTTCATGATGGTTAAAATAGCTATTCAGGTTAGATGTCCAATCTCTGAATCATGACTATAAAGGCTTAGTTATTAAAATCATTGTAGGAGGCCGACATTTTTGGCATCATTGTCAAGGACGGTGTCAAACTAGGGAGTTCTTTGGAGTCATTGCTAGTTTTTTCCTATTGTTTTTTTTTTTTTGAGTTTTCTCTTAGTGTTTAGAAGTTATGGTCCACTATTCTTTCACCAATTTTTTGTGTGATTTGAATGATGTTGAATGATACCACATGCATAGAAGAAGAAGAGATTCTTATGGGAGATTCCTTCCTAATAACCCATAACATTTCAACTAGTAGAGATTCCAAATCTACCCATAAACGAAGAAGAAGAAGAGCCACACCCCTTTGCTGATACATTTCCTGACTTAATCAATTCTGAAGTTTCCCTTGAAGATCAAAATCCATTTGAAGAACCCTTTACTTTGGAACTTCATCAATCAGGCATCGCTGATGCAAATGGAAACATGCATAACAAGCAGAACCAACCGGCTTTTCCTTTTCCCATTGCTCAACATAATGAAGTAGAACACCTCAAAAATATCCCTACTTCAGTCCTTCCTAATTTCTATGGAATTTTCATAGAAGATCCTGATACATTCTTGTTTGAGTTTGATATACTCTACAAAAGTTAGTACTATACCACTGATGCCCACAAGCTTAAGCTATTTCCTACCACTTTGAAAGAAGTTGTATTGAGATGGTTTATGAGGCTTGGCAGAGATACTGTGGAGACTTGGGAGGACATGAAGACAAATTTCCTTGATAAATACAAAGAGTATTGTAGGGGTAGTGATATGAGAGGAGGTGACATTTTCAAAATGCAACAAAAGGAAGATAAAATCTTGGAGGATTTCATTTCAAGGTTTTTTCTTTGTTTGCAGAAATCTCCACACCATACACTCAATTAAGAATCACAAAAGATTCTTTTCTTGAGAGGAATTAATGAAAGTTGCATTGATGCCTTGGACTTGATGGCAAGAGGAGATTTCACTCAAGTTCTTTGGGAGGATATCAAGAAGATATGCCAAAACTATTATAGGGTAGCCTCAAAGAAAGGGAGAGCTTACCAATTCTCTATGGGTAATTCATCCACCGGTGGAGTTTCAAGGATGGATATTACTCACTTACTGAAAGATTTCAATCAGGATATTATAAACAATCTAGCTACTCATCTGGATACACTTCAAGCCAAGAAGAAACATGAGGAGGCAGAGGCAATGTTCATAGAATACTGACCTCATTGTAGACAAAAGAAGAAGGATTGCAAATGCAAGATGGTAGATAATATGACAGTAAGAATATTCCACTTGAGTTCAAACCAATTCAAAATGAGGAAGACCAAGTCTACTTTGTTGCATTGAAAATGCCACGGGCTCCAAGACAAGGTATGCCACTAGATCCACTATCTTTTGTTGGGCCATATTTTAATTTCTATTCATTTGGTAACCAGTGGCAGCCCCCATGTCCATCGAACTATGGAGAATATCCACCAAATTCTTAGGGTAACCCTCCAAATGCTTGCATCAATTATCAAAATTCTTCACCTTAGTGGTAGCAACCTCACGAGAATTGGCAATAGTTTCAAGGACCTTGGCAACCACCTCTAGGAAACTGGCAACAAACATCCCAATGGAGAGGTGGACAACAATGGCCAAACCAGACAACCAATTACATGCAGCCACCTTCTCAACCCCAAAAACCTGCTATCATGCCTCCCCCTACTAATCCCAGCTTAAATGCACCTAAAACCACTCAGTTACCAACTCATCCCACACCTAAGCCAAATAATAAACCACATCAACAACTTGTATACTCTACTGATCCAAATCAATTTCCTGCATATGTTGTGAGTTTAACTAACATACGTTTGTGTTCAGGAACTAATTTTCTAAATCTTTCCACACCCATCATCACTAAACTTCCTCTAGAAGAAGAAGAACCTCTGGATGTTCCCATTCAGCCTGGTGCACCTAAAAATCCTAAACCAATTCCAGCCAAGCAAATGACACAAGAACCACCATTCCCCGAGAGATTGGAAGTTTCCAAACAAAAGGAAGACAAAGAGGACACCAATTTTGAAATTCTAGACCAGATGAAGCATATATGTGTCCAAATAGCCCTATTCCAGACCATAAAAGTTGTTCCTATATATGGCAAAGGAATCAAAGAAGCATGCCTCAAGAAGCTAGGCAGAAAAAAGAAGGACCCAACTACAGTGCATGTAATGGGACAACTGACTAACATCATTCTTGGAAAAGTAACTATCCCCAAGTACAATGATCCAAGTAGTCCTATGGTTGAAGTTAATATAAATGAGATACACATAAAGAATATTTTGATTGACTTGGGTGCAACAATAAATGTGATGACTAAAGACATCTTGCAACAACTAAACATTGTAAGTATGAGATCTACTCCTAATGTCCTATAGCTTGTTGATAGTTCCACTATTAAGACTGATGGCATAGTGGAGAACCCTGTGGTGATTCTAGATTATTGGAACTATCCAATTGACTTCATTATTCTTTCTCTTAAAGCTACACTAGGTGGATATCCTATCATCCTTGGAAGGCCATGGTTAGCAACAATAGACACTTATATTGGATGCCGGTTAGGTGACATGACCATTTCTAATGGAAAGAGAACCAAAAAGCTTGTTCTTTATTCTCTTGCTCAGCCATCCCATGGCGAGGATAATCCTATATGGCTGCATGTAGGTGAAGAGGATGATGAAGCTAACTGTGTGACGCAACTTATGATGTTAGGTAGAAGCCCTTTCCTGCAACTTCAAGATGAAGATAAAGTGTTATCTAAAATAATTTAGGACATTGTGAGATAGAGGAGGTGCCACCCTCTCATACATCTAGTTCTGTTGATCCCGAGAAGACACTTTTGTCTACTCTACCTGATCTTCCTACAACCACTATTTCTGCAGAACTACTTCTTGCAACCACTCTTCCTGCAGACAAACTTCCTGCAATAAGAGGTATTTTCCACACAATGCTTCCATATGAACTCAAGGTACCATGTATTCATGAAAAAATTATGATAGAGTTAACTACACAAGTACAGGTGTTCGAGGGAAAATATTTGAATATTAACATCAAATTGGGAGAAAAACAACAGTTTTCATTGGAAAATTTGCTGAAGGCCTACCAAAATTCATTTGCATGGGATTATCATGATATGAAAAGCCTTGAACCCAAGATTTTCACCCATAGGATATATCAAGGATGATTGTCAACCAGTCAGACAACCACAAAGAAGAATCAATCCTGCATTGAGATAAATTATCAAAACAGAGCTGCAAAAGTTGCTAGATGTTGGCTTTATCTATCCCATTTCAGACAAACAATGGGTGTCTCCATTGGTGATTGTTCCCAAGAAGGGAGGAAAATGGTGAGTTTGTGTTAATTACAGGGAACTTAATGCTGCTACCAAGAAAGACCATTTTTGCTTGTCTTTTGTAGATCAAGTATTGGACTCACTTGCAAGAAAAAAATACTTCTCTTTCCTTGACGGATTCAGTGGCTACAATTAGATTCAAATTGCACCTAAGTACCAAGAGAATACAACCTTCACATGTCCATGGGGGACATATTCCTATTCAGTACTCCCCTTTGGCTTATGCAACACACTTGCAACTTTTCAGAGAGCAGTCATCAACATATTTTTAGATATCTCTCTTGACTGCATGGAAATCTATATGGATGACTTTACTACTTATGGTGCTGATTTTGATGAAGCATTGGAGAATCCCAGGAAAGTCTTATAGAGATGTGAAGACCAAAATATCTCTTTAAACAGTGAGAAATGCTTTATGATGATGCAAGAAGGTGTAGTTCTTGGTCACTAATTTCCCACCAAGGAATTCAAGTAGATCCTGCAAAAATTGATTTAATTACTAATTTGCCTACACTTGCAAAAAAAAAAGGATGTTAGGAGTTTCTTGGGACATGTAGGATATTATAGGCATTTCATCAAAGATTTCAATAAAATAGCAACACCATTGTATACTCTCTTAACCAAATATGTTGAATTCCAATGGACAAAAGATTGTGCCACAACATTTTCTAACTTGAATGCAACTTTGACTCATGCTCCTCTACTTAAGGGACCTAATTGGGAAATTCCTTTTCACATCCATACTGATGCATCAAAAAATGCTATAGGAGCAATCTTAGGACAAAAAGAAGAAGCCATTGAAAATGCCATTTATTTTGTCAGCAAAAACTTACAAGGAGTTGAATTCAATTATACATAACAGAAAAAGAACTTATGGCAGTAATCTACACCCTGAACAAATTTAGGAACTACATAACAGGCTACCAAATCTTTGTACAAACCGATCATGAAACCATTAGATATATCATGAATAAACCCTTGATATCAGGAAGGTTAGCCATAAAGTTATTGCTGATGCAGGAGTTTGACATAACCATTGTGGACAAACTAGGGAAAGCCAATGTTGTTGCAAACTTTATTTCAAGACTGACCACATCAAAATACAATTAGGCCATAGATGACTCCTTTCCTGATGAGCATCTATTTTCCATTAGTGTGCACACACCCTGGTATGCTAACATAGTTAATTACCTCATGACAGGGAGAGTTCCTCCCCACTTCTCTCCAAAAGAGAGAAGAGTGCTCATTGAAAAATATTTTCCTTTTACATGGATTGTTAGATGCCTGTTTTATATTGGACAAGATCATGTTATGCGAAGATGTGTGAGGGAAGATGAGACATATGATATTATGCATGCATGGCATGATGAACCCTGTGGAGGGAATTTTGCAGCCAGGAGGACAATAATGAAGATTTTAAACACAGGATACTATTGGCCTACACTCCATAAGGATGCAAGAAGATATACAAGGAAATGTGATAGGTGGAAAAGAATGGGCTGACCAACCAAATCCGATGAGATGCCACTCTACCCTCAAGTAGTAGTTACTCCCTTTGACAAATGGGGATTGGATTTTGTGGGACCCATTGATCCCCCATCAAATGGTAAGTCTTATATCCTGGTATGCACCGATTATGTAACTCTAAATGGGTAGAAGTCAAGGCCATGAAACATACAAGAGATAAAAAAGTTACAGAATTTATTTATGAATAAATTTTCACACAATATGGAGTGCCAAGAGAAATAGTAACTGATCAAGGAGCTAATTTTACCTCAACACTTTGTTACATCACTAGTCAATGAATATAACATAAGGCACATAAATTCTACTCCTTATCACCCTTAGGCCAATGGACAAGTTGAGGTGACCAATAGAGAAATTGAAGCCATTCTAAGGTTCTAAAATAGTAGCTATTGATAGAAAGGATTGGGCAAACAAATTATCAGAAGCAGTTTGAGCCTACAAAACCACCTGGAAAACAACTACAGGCTTCACTCCATTTGAGCTACTGTATGGGAAGACAAATATGATGCTTAATGAATTCGAGCACAAAACTCTTAGAACTGTAGTAAACTTAGGGATGAATATTTCTGAGGCACATAAATAAAGAATCATGCAGTTGAGTGCTCTAGATGAGATGAGGAAGACAACCTTGCACCAAACTGAAGTTGTGCAGAATCAAAGAATCAAATGGCATGACAAATTTATCAAAGAGAATAAATTCCATCTAGGTGACTGGGAATTGCTTTATGACTCACGATATTAGGACAATGCAGGAAAATTCCAGACAGGGTGGCCAGGATCATATGAAGTTGTTGAGGTCTTTCCCAATGGAGTTGTTCAACTCACCACCATTGACCCTGTCAGATTCAAATTACTAGTCAAAGGTCATCGTCTCAAATTGTATCACAAGCCAGCTTCCAAAGAAGAGTTCCTGCAACAATTCATCCAACCTACAAAACTTCCTATAGCTAAAGGCAGTGGACCTAGTGTCCCTCCTTATGGATAATTAAGGTGTGTACTTGTCATAATAAAGACTTATACTTTTGTAGAAGTCCATTTCTTCACCCATCCGCCCCACCTTTCTCTCTCTTCCATCACTTTATTCCACCTCACATCATTCCACTTCATCATTATTGATTGCTCAATTTGTTTCCTAAAAAGGAAAATGATACTTTCTCCATGATCTTTGATCCTCCACAAATTCAAGTATGTGTGCATTAATTTCTCTCTTAATTATCTTTTTAGTGCATTCATTTAATTGTTGTACGATTAGTATGGACATTCACATAATTTTCATATCCCCTATCAAATCACTGTTGTCATCTTGCATGTGTGGACACATGTCCAAATTTAGGTTGGGGGGGGGGAAGGAAAGATGTAGGTACATTTCCCACATGTCAGTCCATGACTTGTCCACATCAGCAAATCTAGCTAAGTTGATTTAAAATTTGAAGTGAAATATGACTCGCACCTGTGATGTGACACTAAATTGTTGTTGCCATTTCTTTTCATCATAACTCCTTTTTATTGCCTGTTCTTTGCCATTATTGACCCCATCATAATATCGAATTGAAAAAAGTAAAACAAAAAAATAGAAATTGACATGGACTTTGATATTAAAATTTTATATTTTCATGATGTTTCCCTCAAACCATAGACTAATTCTATTTTTGCCAATTTTAATGACATTAGCCTATTATGTGGACTATCTATAGTAATTTGCATGTAGTTAATACATGTTATTTAAGGTGGTTATAGATGTGCAATTATTATGCATACTAACATTACCATGCAAACATACTTGAGGATGTTAATTTGAGAAATGCAGCCGCCACTTGGTCATGAAAATGAATTATTCAAAGGTCAACTGAAGGACAATGGCAAAGATTCCCCATGTCAGCCGCATGTAACTGCCTTATATTGATCTTTCACGATGTTGAACAGTTACGGGCGTTACTGCAGTATTGAGTCTACGGTTGGACTTGCATGTTTGATTGAATTCCCTGCATGTGTAGCCACCCTTCCATTCTTTTCTTTTCTTTCCCTAAATGGCATCCTCTCAGTTAGTGGGATTTGACTACCCTATTTAGTTGGTAGGATAAATAAGGTTCAGATTCTCCTTCTTCGGGAATTCAAATATTGCCGAGTTGTTGAGTTATCGATTTTGTATCTGATAATATAATAGCATTTCCAGACATGCTACTCTTTTGTATTTGCATTTCCCAATGAATAAGATGAAGTTCTGAGTTGAGAATTTGAGTTTACATTAGTTTTAGAGGATACTCATCCAAGGGGCCCACTTGGTGAGTAATCCATCCTTTAGTTTAGTTAGATTAGTTATTAGTTTATGTTTAGTACTTAGTTCAAAATCTAGCACTAACTATTCCTGCAACCACTAGAATTCCATTCTGTGACTATTCTAGTGGCCAAAGTAGACAAAGTAGTTCCTTTTTTGTTGTTCAGTTTTTCATTCCTGTCATGCATGTTCAACTTAGTTTAATTTTTGAGTGATGCTCAACATTTACTTTGTTCCTTTCCATGCAATTTACTTTCAGTATTGAATCTTCTTAGTTTTAGAATGAAGATGACTACTTTAAAGTTCCCAGTGCACATACTATGCTGACCCATTTCAAGTTGACGTCCCTGGATTGACAATTTAAATGTACCTTCATGATGGTTAAAATGGCTATTTAGGTTAGATGTCCAATCTCTGAATGACGGTTGTAAAAGCTTAATTATTAAAATCATTGTAGGAGGCCGACAATTCCTCTATTTTATTATATTATAGCAAGATAGTATTCATATTTGGTACTATATTTGGAGTATCCACATCCTTGATTCCCCAAGTATTTAGCATAACCATACATATAATTTATTTTGGTTGATCGTAGTCACATCCTTAAGCATGCATACTCTATACTATTAATTATTATTGTCATAAGGCTAAATTTGGGTTTGGCCACTTTAGCAAGCACCCAAGTAGTCTTAACCAATTTTTTAGCTCTTAAAATTTATACTTCAATAGGAATATTCTCTTCAAGAACATGATGAACAACTACCCATTTAATTTTTCCTATTATTTTATTTTATTCATCCATAAATAATTTAATAGCTTTATTGTATTCATTAGCTAATCGTCTACATTAACTAGCTTACCCAATTTCTACCCTTCATTCTATCACCTTGCAAAATGCATTTAAGCACTATTATCTTTGATACAAATTTAATTGCCACTAAACCACTTAGCATAAACCTAGTTAATTTATTCTTACCATTTCCCAACTTAGTCTTATTTAGGCTATGAATCTAATTGAATAAGGAAATTTTAGTAATTTAAGTGAAAGAACAAATAACTAAAATTTTAGATGGTAACGAAGTTTTTTTTAATTTATTTAAAGCGAACTCTTTCATATGAAGATTGCTAGTGGAATTCTATGACAAATAATAAAAAAATTCCAATATAAATTAGGTTATCTATTTCCTATCAACACATCATAACTTCTCTTGGATTCAACTTGAAATATTCCAATCATTGTATTATCCAAAATTTTGGTGCAAAAATTGAAATACCAATTACACATTATAGTTTTTGATCCAATAGACCCGTAGGGTGAATGCCTTGTGCAATTAGATCTATATGATGGAAATTGATGTGGTCTAGGCAATGAGACCCTTTGAGACCCCTAAGCTTAGGAATATTGTCAAATGTTACCACAAAACTTAGATGATTGCCACACTATGAGTTCTTGATCCAAAAATAAGAAATACTAAAATAGTGATTGGATAGAAGAATACATTTTTAGTGGAAACTATTAGCTATGATGTAAGATCCCCTATGTAATCTTGCTCAATTTTTTACTTTTCCCAATTGAGTAATTTCGTTAAACTATTTGCTTGGTTATGGTGATTGACTGTTTAAAGGTTTTTTGTTTGTTTTTGTTTTATCTTGCAGAGATTCCATTCAACTTTGTAAAGCACTCAAACAAATAGATAACAACAAGAAGGAAATGTCCCTATTTATAAACCAAGATATGGCAAGATTTACACAATATTATCTATTATGAGAGCACAAATGTAATGCATCAAATCAATGAAATTTTGACCTTGAGTTGACTGAAATAATATTTCACAAATTTGAAATTCAATCTGCAAGGTTCTTTATTACAAAATTGGAGTAGTACATGGACATGAATAATAGGGACTCCCAGAAAACTATGCTCATTTCACACACAATTTATAATATTGAGCAACAAAAAATAGAATAACAAGTTACACTTCCCAAGTACATAAATATTGATGAAGGTTTCACAAATATTTCAGTTCTAAAAATATATATTACAACACTAAGAAATGTACAACTCCCTTTTTGATGTGAAACAAATGTTTCCAAAACACTTAGCAAATCTCACACCACAATGACCAACAATAGGAACTTGGTTTCCAAACCCACAAGAAACCAACAAGCAATAAACCATACTGAAATAGAAGCTTCAATATCAACTCTACCAATGCCAAATTACTCAACACCTTCAATGAATCCAAACTCATCCAGCAAAACCCTTATTTCATAACATGGCATCCAGACATAAATTTCCTAGCAAAACTTCAATCACAATAAAAAAATCCTAAAATTATCTTTTTAAAGTCTTCATTAATTGGGTGTTGCCACATTACTGTGTCTCACTTTTGGGATGTGTTGATTTTTGCCTAAAATCACATTTTTTAGAAAAACTAATGATTTAAGCCTTGAGAGGTTCCATTTAAAGGGTTTTAATTGAAGAGGGATAGCTAATACCCCCTTAGATATAACCCCTCTAATATTAAATCATACCCATAATGGAGTGTCCTTCGTGCCTATCAAAATGCTGACAAAAAAACACCTTTTCTTTACATTTTGAGGGATTAATTAACATCATTTAAAAATTATATTTTGTAAGATTGTAGCCCTTGAAATGATCTTTCCAACAAGTATAGTTTTGATATGTTTTCATTTTATCATGTATTTAATTTTTAATTTTTACAAAACATAGGTTTTTCTCCAAACATTGAGCTCTTTGTTCTATAGAGGTTGAAAAATAGTAAGACATTGTAAAAAAAAATCAAAAAATGTTTGTTCCCTCTGCATTGATGTTCTTGTTTCTCCATTTTTTTTTTTGATTTCGACATATACATAACAAGTTATCCTATATGACACACACATATGTCCAAATTATAGTAACAGTGACTTCAAAAATTAATTAAAAAAATTATGTAACCAAAAAATATGAAAAAATATCTATTCCCTCTGTATTGATGTTGAGAATCTATATTTCAAAAATTAGAATTTAATCCTTTATAGAAAAAGAAGTTATGTTATATGACACAAACCTTACTTTATGAAAATGTTGTTTTTTGTTTAAAACTAGTTATTAAAGGAGATGTTGAAAGATTCATAATTTATTTTGAAAAAAAATTAAAAAATATATATTTAGAATGTACACAAAAATTGCCACAAATTACTAGTTCGCATCATGTTGAAATTATTAATAATTTAGTTGCTATAGGTCTTAGAAGATGAAGATTCAGTTAAAAATATTGATGTAAATGTCCATATTGGGCAAAAAGTGAGACACAGTATTTTTAATTTCACCCAATTTCATACCATAACTAATGAAGTACCAATGCAAAATTTTAACAGACTTCACCAATCACTAGCTAGGGAGGAATCTTTCACCATTGAAACTAATCTTTCCAAGAGGATTTTCATCCTCTAGAGGTTGAGATAAACCAAGTTCGATCTCCAAAACCATAAAGGTTTCAATTAGAGAAATATAGTAAACTCAACATACCAAATGAGCTCTCAATTCCCCTTTTTATAAGTTTTTTAGGGAAATTTCCATCTAAGCACCTTTTTAAAAACACTTTATTAATTTATTAAACCTTTTAATTCCAAAAAGTGATTTATTTTATTTTTAAAACATTTCCAACATTGAAAGTCACTTTTAGGCGTCTCATCATTTAAATCGTTTTGCACTCTTTCCAATGAGCTATAATACTTAGGTGCCCAATTAATGATTTTAATTAAAATGACAACCTTAGTAAAATTAATTAAATATAGCTCAATAATACACCCAATTAGCAATAATGGTTGAAAAACCTTGAGATCAAAGACTAGTTATGTAGGAGTGATTCCGATGATGAAAGATGATAAAAAAACCCTATTAAGTGACTTACTAAAAATATATGCTCCCTCCAAGGATCTTGAAGCCCAAATAGGAAGCCAAAATTAAAATTTGAAAGTGTCATATAACTCTACTTAACCATCAAAGCTCATTGGAAACATCAAAATACCCCTCTAATCATGCTAACACAAACCCAAAAAGTTAGCACCAACTGCACTACAAGAGATCCCAATAAATGGGGACAATATAGTCCTCCCTTCCCAAAGATAACTTGTCTTGAAGCAATGCCAACATAACCCCAAAATCAAAAGACTAAACCAAATTGAAACCAAGAATGATCCTAGGGTCCCAAGTCAACCTAGGATATTTGTAGCACCACCCTCTTAAGGCACTATCTGGAAAGGTACCAATAAAAGAGACCTCTAGATATCCACCTGTATGAAGAGAAACCAAATACTACATAAAATTGGTCAACTCCTTAGAGAATCGCTCTTCAAAAGAACCAAACTAATGTATCATAGGATTAAACTATAGAAAGTCAATATTGACTCTCTCATCCCCAACAATTGTTGAGCTACAAAATAATGTAATCACAATGTTCCAAGTTAGTCTTAGAAAGGAACCACCATATTGGCACTACACCACTCTTTCATAATTGGCTAACCATCATGACCAAACTGCATTCTCCTTTCCTAGAACCACAAAAATTAATCATTATCAAAACCCAAGCTGAAATACCTTAAATGGTTGAACCCACTACCATGAATCATATCCTGTCAAGGCATCTAAGTGAAGTCATGTCTGCAAATCCACTACTAGACTCGATCCTAGGTATTGAAAAATAAAATATGCTTATCCATATAGAATAAGTCTTATCATATCCCCTCATGACATCCCAAAAATGAAATAGGCCAATCATTATCACAACTCTAAAATTTTCCAACCAGGGAATGCATATGTTGCCAATTGAAAACATGTCATCGACACTTAACCTCCAAGTGTCAATGGAATGGTTCCGAAAAAAACAACACACCTAACCCACTGAAATCAATAAAGCATCATCTAAACATATGCATACCATCTCCATGAAGTATTTGTAGTGATTGTCACTCACCAAAGTGGAAGCAATAAATAAATGAACTATGTTCGAAAAAATCTAGCAACTCGCTACCCTAAAGCCTGCCAGATCTCAAAATCAATCTCAACAAACTACCCTAAATCCTACCAAAGCTAAAAAGTAATCTACTCATAAAAATATGTCACCATAACCAACATGGAAATGTAAGGGCAGTGGTAATCAATCTGAAATCCCACTAAAAACATAGGCAAGATGAGTATGGAAGTAGTTGAAGAGTCATATCCTATGGTCAAATCAGCTCTACCAACTAGTCTCAACCATAAAGTACTCAATTGTTGGTCTAAATAAGCTATCCAACTCATCTATGGGCCGAGAACTGAAGTCATGTATAGGCTGATCAACGTCGAAAAGTGGACAACAATACTAACACTGGGATTTTTCCCACAACTCCAATCCCATGACAACTCATAGCTAGGAGCTGCACCTAGATCCTAAATACCATGATCAACTCCAATATCATCATTGGAATCAGAAAGAGTTCCATCATCCAACTCAAAGATTGGATTACCATAAGTCACCTCAAACAAAGGGTTATCAACAAGCTGAAGATTATCCTCAACTCCAAAATCAAACCAATCCTCATGCTGATCCAAACTCTTTTTTATTTTTTTGGGATAATGTGCAAGTTCAAACTCCTCATGAATGCAATCAAGCTCCTTCATTACATGTTTGATTTCCTTGGTCCTTTCTTTGTTCTCCTGCTCTCTAAATTTTTTAGCCTCATAGAGTTGTTCATTTTCTTCAAGAAGTGCCTCTTGGGTACTTTCCAAAGCAAGCTTCATAGAATCTAGCTCAACAGTGAGCTCACTAAGCTATCCTCTTATCTGCCTAGTCATAAAAACAGTCTCATCTACCAACTTGGTGGCTACATATCTATCATGCATCATGTGTAAGAAATCTGATTTTTTTCCCTCCATAATGTTTTCCATCATGTGCAAATCAGAAAGGAGAACACTTTTCTCATATTGGTTCCTTGTTTTCATGAGGACGAGTTTTTCAACAAGGCTTATTGTGTCATACAATATAGATAATGTGTGCACTTCATTTTCAATAGACACCAAAAAATATTTTTTCTAATCACGTTTTGACAAAGATAGTAAATTGTTGGTACATATGATAAAAACTAGAACCAAATTTTTTTTCATACCTTTCAATAGTGACTCCATGGCTACCTCGAGTCTCATGAACCTCCTTTTTAAAGCTTGAATCATCCTCATCATATGGCCCATGATAAACTTCAACTTCATGCATTAATTTTCCTAATTTTCATACAAGATTATCCCTTTCAACTTCACCTTTCTTAATGCCATTCTCTATGCATGACTCCCGAGATGAAGTAAGGACATCATTATAATCTAAAGAAAATTATTCCCAATGTGGATCCTCATTATACTTAGGTTCTGACACACCTGAATCCCATGTGATAAAGGGTTGGTTGGTTTGTTCAAAGTTTAAGTGTTTTTTGTGCTCCTCATGAGTGGTTGCCTTTATGAAAAAGTCATTCTTCATCATACTAGGACTAGAATCAGCATAAACATTCCTTTCTATAGGCTTGGTTTGGAGGTCAAACCCAAAACCACCTGAGATATCATCAATGAAATGATATGAGTGATCATCAAAAGCTAATTTGAATAAATCATTATTTATTCTTTCTCCATGCCCATCATCTAAAGGTACATTAGTGAACTCATCATCAATATATGCTCCACTAGAAACATCAAGGTAGCCATTATAATTAGAGTTATCACTGGATGAATCCAAACTAGGATCCAAGGTTGATGTTTTGTCCTTTCCTTCATTCACAACCTTATCCATAATAGTTGCATGCATGACCAAAGAGTCATACCAAGGCTCCATATCACATTCATAATGTTTCAAAGCAATCACCGCATCAAATTTTTCTGCTATGAACTTCTCTTCAACCACCTACTCCTCATTATCAAAGAAGGATTTCAGCTTCTTCCCATATTGATTAATCACCCTATGAGCTAATTTCTCTTTAACTGATAGGATTCCATGTTTCCCCTACTCCCTATTAGTCGATAGGATAGAAAAAAGAGATCGAGGCACATCATCACTCTCATTAATAGTCGATACCATAATAGTTTGCATGGGTACAATAACATCATCGTCATGTTCTTTCTTGAACGTGGAAAAGAAATGATGAAACATGTTGTAGATCAAATCATTCATTCCCAAATCCAGCATAATGTTACTTAATCTGATTGAATTGCAAATGTTGTAAGTATAGCAACACTTCTAGAATAGTGAGAAATTTTGATACTGTCAATATCCTAGAAACTATCCACCATCAATTGAATTACATTTTTTATTATGTTATTATCATAAGGATCATGAGGTGCTAAAATTATCATGATCTTGATGAAACATGAAGTAACCATTAGTCTTATCTCACCATTTATATGTCTCAACCACCTGTGTTGACCCAAAGAAGTCACTGTAGGAACAAGAGTTATCTGCTATAATTCAAAAGGTGACTACTCAACAAGCATCAAACATTCTTCTAATTTTTTCAATGTGATCAAAGCATCATCCCTTGGTTGAGATAGAATACTAAGCTTGCTACTTGATTCGTAGAGTAATCTTACCAGCCATTTTTTTTAATCTTTTGTTGTGATGCTCCAAACTAAAATTAAATTTCCTGAATTACCCAAAGGCTAGTAGGAACTTTAGCTTTGATACCATTGTAAGATCCCCTATGTAATCTTTCCCAAATTTTCACTTTTCCCAACTGAGTAATTTCATTAAATATTTTTCTTGCTTATGGTGATTGATTGTTTAAAGGTTTTTTTGTTTATTTTTGTTTTATCTTGCAAAGATACCATTCAACTTTGTAAATCACTCAAACAAATAGATAACAAGAAGAAAATGTCTCTATTCATAAACTAAGATATTGCAAGATTTACACAATATTATCTATTATGAGAGCAGAAATATAATGCATCAAACCAATAAAATTTTGACCTTGAGTTGACTAAAATAATATTATACAAATCTGAAATTAAATATAAAAGGTTCTCTATTACAAAATTGTAGTACATGGACATGAACATCAACGACTCCAAAAATCTATGCTCATTTCATATACCGTTTCCAGTATTGAACACAAATAAAATAACAAGTTGCACTTCCCAAGCACACAAATATTGATGAAGCTTTCAAAAATATTTTAGTTTTAAAAATACATATTGCAACACTCACACATGTACAACAACTCACATTTTTATGTGAACCAAAGGTTTCCAAAACACCTAGAAAATCTCACACCACAATGATCAACAATAGGAACTTGGCATACAAACCCATAGGAAACCTTCAAAAAAATAACCTAGATTGAAATAGAAGCTTCAATCTCAACTCTACCAATACAAAATTTCTCAACACCTTCAATGAATCCAAACTCATCCAACAAAATGCTTATTTCATAACATAGTGTCCAAACATAGCTTTCTTGGAAAAACTATCACAACACTAAAACCTGAAAATTATCTTTTCAAAGTCTACATTAATTTCATACCATAACCATTTAAGTAGCGATGCAAAATTTGAGTGACTTTACCAATCACTAGCTAGGGAGGAATTTTTCACCATCGAAATTGATCTTCCCAAGAGGGTTTTCATCCTCTAGAAGCTGAGATGAACTAAGTTCGATCTCCAGAACCACAAGGGTTTCAATCAAAGAAATAGAATAAACTCAACATACCAAATGAGCTCTCAATTCTCCTTTTATAAGCTTTTTAGGTAACTTTCCAAAAATCCTTTTTAGAATCACTTTATTAATTCATTAAACCTTTTAACTCCAAAAAGTGATTTTTTTTTTTAGCATACCCAAAGTTTACCCTATCGATTTCACTGAAGTTTTAGCTTAGAAATTGAAAAGTTCAAGTTCTCTAAAAATGGAAATAAAATCTTCCTTTTTAATAACACATTTGCACATTTGAAATAAACCCATTTCATATTACATTGCATAAAGGAAATAATATTACATAATCCCAAGTAATGATTTCATATTTTCATATACATTTTAAATAGATTCAAAATCATAATTATATAACATAGCTTACAAGAGCTTAATAGTACAAGAGTATAATAGTCAAGTTGTTCACATATGGAACTCACTTCTTCATCTTCTTCCATTTCACAAGCTTCGGCTATCAATTGCATGAGGGAGAGCATCATCTGAGTGCTTTTCCACTAACCATGGACTTAATGCAATCCTCCACACATCTTCCTAACCGGTAAGATGGCCCTACCACTCAACAATGAGATTGGTATGGAAACCCTCTAGTATAATGCCTACCTGAGCATGGTGTTGTGTCCTACATAGCTAATGTTGTCATACACTGGGTACCCACCTGACATGCAATACTGGTTCACAGTGAATCGACAAAGTGTACGTAGTTGCATCTACACTTACTTTGGGAAAAGTTTTGATATATGTAATAAATCAAATCCACTTACTATGAAGCGGTGTCATAGGTTCACCCACCCCCTCACTCAACTTGGAAACTCTACTGACCTCAATTAACCCTTGACTAGGTTTGACCTCAAGATATTAAAAACAAGATTCCATTCCATAAAGTAATGGCATACTTAAATTGATCTAACCGACCGAATAGGTTAATCCCAACCTCTAGTTTATCCTAACCTAGGGAATAAAATGACTTCCTACTTTCAAGGAAATATGAGTAACTGAGAACTTAGGCTCTTCACTCAATGATAAACTACCAACATAGGTTTATTTAACATCACATTCTAACAATGATGGAATCATACTTCTATCATGATATTAATCCCTTTGCATTGCTAACATCATAGCTTATGCAAGCATAAATGTAACATACTATTTAAGCTAAATATCATCATAATTCCTTCTAAATAGTTTCACATAGTTACGTCATACAAACATGACAATCATAAATAGTTATAAATAAATATTATTCCACTAAGATTCCACAACCAACTTATTTTCATTCTAGCTATGTACATAAGCTCTATTCACAGCTATAATAGTCAACAACAATTTACACAAGCACTTGCGATCAATAGAAAAACATAGTTTCAAAAATAGAAAAGAGTAATTAATAAGAATGACTAAGCATGCCTAGAAAATCTAGCTTTGAATGGAGAACCTGCAACTCTAGATGCTCAATTCCAAAGACTCGACTTGTTTCCTCCTCCAAAATCACCCTATCTTCCTTATAATCAAGTAAACTATGCTTCTCAACCTCACAACCAATCTTCCCTCAACTCATAATTAAATTGCACTCAATACTCACAATAAAATTCTCTCAAACTCTCACAAATACACTTAAGAAATATAGAAAATAATAACAGAAAAAAAACTCTACAAAATAAACTTAGAAAGAATGAACTAAATGAAAATGAACCACCAAATGTTAAGATGCACCTCTCTATTTATAACAAATGATTAAACTAAATGAGAATGGACCACCAAATGTTAACATGCACCTCTTTATTTATAACAAATGATGAGAAAATAATGCTACAAAATAACTACCTATTTTTCCACCTTTCTCCTTCTATTACCACCTCTATATCTGAAATAAGAATTCAAAACCAATTTTACATGCTTGCAGGTCGACTAGACAAACTGGGTGTTGCTTTTCCTTGTTGCTGGTAGTTTGCAATTGTGAAAAAAGTCAGATTTTTTCCACATATAAAGTCCAAAATGAAATTAGTTTATAACTCTATGTTGATTCAAAGTGCCTCATTTATGGCTGTGCAATATACTTCAGACTTTTATTTTCACTAGGTTTAATTGGTGGAATTTCTGCCACTTTACCTTGCAGATTTTTGTGCCCCATATTGGACAGATTTTATTGACTTTAACAATAGCTTTTAATAACTTTATCTCTTATGCCAGGTGTGGCATTTTACTCTCCATAAAGGGTGGTTTCCTTTTCCCAAACATGGTTGATATTGCAAGCCTTTTACCAGGCCTTTAATGTGCTTTTCTTAGCATATTCAAATATGTAAATCTTAGCTTCCATCGTAGCCTTTTGTATTTTAATAATGTACTTTTAGTTGGTTATAATATCCAACACATTTATTTACATTAACATGAAAATCATATTCATCATATATCATTTGCATCTTTAAGGTATTTAAAAAGTGATCACATCTTAATGAATTTTCATTCATCTCATTCATTCATTCAAATTGACTAAAACATAATCGTGTATTAAAACATATTTACTCATAAAAAGTAATAGTAATTGATGAATACACAATGGGGTGTAACATATCCTCCCCTTTATAAATCATCGTCCCCGATGATTTGAAGTATCAAAATATAAACATAAAACATAACAAAGATTGTTTTCAAGAACTCTTAAAATATTGGAAAACATGTGGAAACTTCTGCTTAATCTCTAAATAGTCTTCCCAAGTGGCAAAATCTTCTGCATACTAGTCCCACTAGACCTTGCATTATAGAACCTCTCTATTACATAGGTGAAGCCTATGTGTTTTGAGTACTTTGAGAGGCTCGATCGTTACCACTCCTAGGTCTTGTACCTACAAAGCATTCCAATCAATAACATGATTACCTCCTAGTATATACTTTTTAAGGTACTGCACATGGAAGACATTATGCATCCTGACAAGAGTTGTTGATAAAGAAAATTGATAAGTGACAGGGTTAACTTCTTCAAGAACCTCAAAGGGACCTACATAATATGTAGCCAGTTTGGATGACTTTCCAAACTTAATAGAAGTCTTGTGAGGCTTAACTCTTAGAAAAACCTTTTCTCCCACTGAGAAACATTTGGGCACTCACTTAGGATCTATATAACTCATTTGCCTATCATTTGCCTCTGCTAACCTTTTCTTTATAAAACTAACTTGCTCCTCCATTTTTGATAGCATTTTTGGCCCAAGGCTAATCCTATCTTCTAGCTTATCATAGCTTATAGGAGTTTGATACTTCCTTATATATAATGCTTCAAATGGAACCATATTGATAGAAACATGATAATAATTATTGTATGTAAATTCCACTAATGGTGAATAATATTCCCATTTGTATAGTTGATCCATGTAATACATTCTCAGTAGATCTTCTAATACTTGGTTTACCCTTTTTGTTTGACCATCTATTTCTAGATGATATGTTGAACTTATGTTCAACTGTGTCCCAAGTGAAGAAAATAAGGTTTGCCAAAACCTTAATGTTACATGAGCATCTCGTTCCAAGATAATTTTCCCAAGAACTCCATGTAACCTAAACACCTCTTGCATAAACTTGTGAGCTATAACATGAGCTCTATTTGTTAGGTTCCTTGGAATAAAATGAGCTACTTTGGTAATCTTATCCACCACTACTAGAAAACATTATGCTTATTCCTAGACATTGGAAATCCTTGCACAAAATCCATGCTAATGACTTGCCATTTACTCTTCAAAATTTCATGAGGATAAAATAGTCCTGCCAGGTGATGATGTTTTTCCTTCAGCCTTTGGCATTATAGATAACTTTCTATAAATATTTTAACATCCCTCTTCATTCCTTTCTAGAAATATAATGGCTTTACATCAACCAACAACTTAGTCACTCTAGGATGTCTAGAATAGGGTGCGGTATAAACTTCTTTCCACACTGTATTCCTTAATTCCTCATAGTTTGGTACATAAATCCTTCCTCTATACCTTAGTAGACCATCAAGTTCAAAGTGAAATTCATCATACCTTGTGTCTTGTGGATTATCCAAGAGTTCTTTCTTAACTTACTCGTAGTACTCATCGCCCTTAAACTTTTGTGACACTTGTTCTTGAAATCGGTATGAATTGATATCATCGATGATATGTCTCCTTCAAATTAGGGCATAAAAAACTCAATTTTCTTTGCCCTTAATGTAGTTGATCTCAAAATCATAGTTTTATATCAACTCAAGCCATCTCCTTTTTCGTACATTCAGATTTAGCTGGGTAAACAAATACTTCAAACCACTATGGTCAGTCTTTAGTTTGAACTATTTCCCCAAAAAATAGTGCCTCCACATCTATAATGTATGGACACAACTACCACCAATTCTAGATCATGAAGAACATAATTCTACTCATAAGGCTTCAATTTTCTAGATTCATAGGCAATAACTCACCCATCCTACATCAATACTCCACCTAGACCCTCTCCTGAAGCATTCGTAATGACAACAAAATCAATTTTGGATCTAGTACTTTAATTATTAGAGCCATAGTTAACTTCTCCTTAAGTTGATCAAATGTTGCTTGACATTTTTTTGACCATTACTTTTTCCCCTTCTTTTGAAATGAACTAATGGAAAAATCTATCTTGAAAAAATTGGCTACAAAATTCCTATAATATCTTACTAATCCCATAAAGATTTAGACTTTAGGAACATTATTCGGTATTGGCCATTGAAGTAATGCTTTAATCTTTGTTGGATCAACTATAATCCCATCTACTGAAATCACATGACCCTGATACTGCACCTCTTTTTGAAAGAAGGTACACTTGGAAAGTTTCCTATAAATCTTGTGCTCCCTTAGAAATTAGATAAAAATCCTCAAATGTTGGATGTTTTTTCCCTCATTCTAGGAGTAGATGACAATGTCATCTTGGAAGACTAACACAAACTTGTCTAAAAAATCCCTGAATACATTGTTCATTAGGTTCATGAATTTTGCAAGTGCATTCATCAATCTAAAAGGTAGGACTATGAACTATAATGACTATACCTTGTCCTAAATGTTGTTTTATAAATTTCTTCATCCTTGATCCTTAGTTGATGATATCTTGACTGTAGATCAATCTTTGAAAACACTATCACTCCATGCATTTGATCAAAAAGATCATCGATACGTGGTAGAGGGTAATTATTCTTTATCATTGATTTATTTAGCAAACAATAATCGATACATAATTGTAGTGTATCATCCTTCTTCTTGACAAAGATCACTAGTGCTCCCCAAGGTGAAACATTGGGTTTGATCAATCCTTTCGACAAAAACTCCTCTAGTTAATATTTTCATTCCATTAGCTTTGTCATGGTCATCCTATACGAGGCTTTTGATATAGGTTCTAACCTTGGAACTATATTAAGGGAGAAGTCAAATACTCTTTTGGGAGGTAACTCAAGTAGTTCATCTAGAAATACATCCTCAAAATCCCTTAAAATTGGATATTTCTCCATATCCGTTTTCTTTGGTTCCATTATCTCTCCTACTTCCTGAAGATTCTGGGGTTCATTGTACATTACATCATCTTGAAAGAGGAACTCCTTGCACTCATCCATTTTTTCCATTTTCACTACAAAAATTTGACACCCCTTTTTCTTGGTTGTATGCATTTGTATGACATATATTTTCCACAACTTTACTTCCCTAGGAGTACCTTGTAAGAATACCCTATTCTTGAGGTCATTTAGACACTCTACTGACTTGGCATTGCAATCGACCTTGGCTCTATACCTATGTAACCAACTCATTCCTAGTATGAAATTGTATGATCCTAGGGGAGCTACATATAGATTTACTTTATCAAGAAACTCAAAACATCAACCATGGCCTTAAATAAACATTGCTCTACCTTAGCTCTTGTTTGGTTTGCATACTCTACAAACCAAGACTTTTCCATAAATCCAACTTTCCTATATAACTTACTAACTACATAAGGAGAAACAATTTTTTTTGTAGCACCAATGTCTATTAGAATTGAAATAGGTATGCCAAGTAAAGTACTTGGAATGTCTATTGGAGTAATTTTGTACTCCACTTGTCAATTGTCCAATGTCGCATGAATTCTTTGTTGGAACACTACTTGCTAAGGTGGTAAGGAATTTCCATGAGGTTGTGTCCCTTGTGTATTATTGGGATATTGATTAGCATAGTGGTCTCCACCACACAAGAAACATCCTCTTACCAGTCCCTACCTTGCTATTGGATTCCCAAAATTGTCTTGATTCCTATTAGGGTTGTTGTTGTTACCCCTACGATCACCCCTAGACTCATTTTGGTTGTTTCGAAATCCCCTATATCCTTTCTTCTTAAAAAATTTCCCATCTTCTTAAAATCTTGCCCATCACTTTTCTTCTAAAAGGTCTGATTGGTTTGTGACTAGTTAAACCTTTTCCAACTCATCTCATGGTAGGCAAAAATAGACTTAAGCTTCTACTTTTTCTTCATGGATTTTTTGTACACTTGGTCCATGGTAGTAGGACCGTGTACATCTACTTCACCTTTAATTTAGGCATTAAGACCCATTATAAATTTCCTGATTCGAAAGAACTCATCCTTCTGGTACTGGGGTATGTACTTAAGAAGGTGAGTGGATTTCTCCCAATACTCATTCACCATGGACTCTCCTTATCTTAGATTGTGAAAGTCCATTAAATTTTGATCAAAGTATAATTGATGAAGCCACCGCTTACGAAAGAGTTATGAAAACTCATCCCAGGTAAAATTTAATGAGCTTAGTCGACCAAGCTCCATTTTCTTGTTCATCCACCAAGTGGATGATTTTCTAGACAGTTGAAAGGCTCCTTAGATAGTGTTAGTTACCTCAAAATAATTTCTTATTTTGAATTATTTTCCATCTCAATGAGCTATGTTTCAACAACATCCCCGCTAGTGGTTCCTTCAAACTTGGAAGGAGTGACTTTCCTCATGTCTTGCAATAATTATTGAGCGAGCTATTTTCTTTTACTCCCATAAGATCTTGATTGTGATTCATTACTACCATGATTTCTTAGAGTAGTGTGATCATTGGAGTTTTCTCCCTCTTCTTCATTCAAGACTTCCTACTCTGGCCTACCTGCTCCTCTAACCTCTTGCTCAAGGTGGTCAATCCTATCCCTTGCTTCATTCAACATAGTTAGTATTTGGTCTAGTTTCACCTCAAGGGGTTGACTCACTTCTTGACTAACCCCGAGATTAGTTCTTGTTCAAACCATTCTTACAAAAGGTATCCCGCCTGGAGGTTTCATTTTAATTAGATCCTAAAAAGGTTTATTTAACAACTTTAAACATTTCATCATCAATCATTCATAATCAGTAAATAAAACAAGAGAACTTTGCACAAGTTTTTGCCAATTTCGTTTTCTTTTATTAAATCATAAGGATCTTAATTATCCTTTAATACATAGGTTAAACATAAGATGAATATTCATAATAGTCAAGGGAATTATATCCCCCAGATTCACTCATAGATACATAGTTGTGGGGAACATATCCCTCTGACTCATTATCAGGTACAATAATTGTAAGTTCAGGAGAAGAAGGTACACAAGGGTCCCTTCAAATCAAAGGTAGACTAACACTCCACTTCGTGGGAATATCCCTTGAGAGTGGTAAGGAGTCAAAATTGGCTGGTGAGACATGAGGTATGAGCTTGGTTGCTTCCCAAAGTTGCTTTCTCTCTACTTAGATGTGTGTCATAGAACTACTGAGAGTCTCAGTACCCCCAAGCCATATCTCCCTAGTTTAATTAGTTCCTTCTATAGTTTTAACTATTTCTTCTCTTTCCTTCTTAGCTTTCAAGTAGCACTCATTTTTTATCATTGACTTCCTTGCAGTCATCTTGAGTCGCGCCATCCTTGCACAAGAATTCTAAACATTAGATTACCATAATGTTGGATGAAAGACTAGCATAGTGAGCTCATAGGTTCCAATTCTAAACTTGGTAGCCCTGATACCACATGTAACATACCTAAATTTTACCCTATTGATTTCACTTAAGTTTTAACTCAGAATGTGAAAAGTTCAAATTATCAAAACATGAAAATAAAATCTTCCTTTTTAATAACACATTTGCACATTTGAAATGAACCCATTTCATATTACATTTCATGAACAAGTAATGAACTCATCTTTTCATATACATTTTCAAATAGATTCAAAATAATAATTAATTACATAACATAGCTTACAAGAGCTTAATGGTACAAGAGTGTCATAGTCAAGTTGTTCACATTTGGAACTCACTTCTGTATTGTCTTCAGTTGTTGTATGCATGAGGGAGAGCACCACCCAAGTGATTTTTCACCAACCATGGACTTAGTGTGGTCCCCCACACATCTTCCTAACCGATAAGATGGCCGTACCTTTCAATGAAGAGTTTGGTATGGAAACCCTCTAGTATAATGCCTACCTAAGCATGGTGTTGTGTCCTACATAACTAGTGTTGCCATACATTGGATACCCACCTAACATGCATGACACTCCCTACTAGCTATGCAATATTGGCTCACAGTGAACCGATAAAGTGTACAAAATGGCATCTCAATTACTTTGGCCAAAGTTTTGATATATGTAATAAATAAAATCCACTTACTATGAAGCAGTTTCCTAGGTTCACCAACCCCCTCGCTCAACTCAAAAACTCTACTGACCTTAATTAACCCTTGACTAGGTTTGACCTCAAGTTATTAAAAACAAGATTTCATTCCATAAAGTAATGGCATACTTAAATTGATCTAATCAACCAAATAGGTTAATCCCAATGTTTGGTTTGTCCTAACCCAAGGAATAAATTGACTTCCTACTTTCAAGGAAATATGAGCAACCGAGAACTTAGGTTCTCCACTCAAGGATAAACTACCAACATAGGTTTATTCAACATCATATTCTAACAATGATGATGTCATACTTCTAACATTATATTAATCCCTTTGCATTACTAACATCATAGCTTATGCAAGCATATATGTAACATACTATAAGCTAAAATATCATCATAATTCCTTCTAAATGGTTTCATATAATTACGTCATACAAACATGAGAATCATAATAGCTATAAACATATATCATTCCACTAAGATTCATCAACCAAATTATTTTCATTCTAGCTATGTACAAAAGCTCTATTCATAGCTATAATAATCAACAACAATTTGCACAAGCACTTGCAATCAATAGAAAAACATAGTTTCAAAAATGAGAAAGATTAATGGATAAGAATAACTAAGCATGCCTAAAAAATCTAGCTTCCAATGAAGAACCTGCAACTCTATTCTCAATTACAAAGACTCAACTTGATGCCTCCTCCAAACTCATCCTATCTCTCTTTTAATCAAGTAAACTATGCTTCTCAACCTCACAACCAATATGCCCTCAACTCACAATGAAACTACTCTCAATACTCACAATAAAATTCTCTCAAACTCTCACAAATACACCAAGAAAATATAGAAAATAATAATAACAAAAAATCTCTCCAAAATAAACTCAACAAGAATGAACTCAATGAAAATAAACCACCAAATGCTAAGATGCACCTCTCTATTTATAAAAAATGATGAGAAAACTAATGATACAAAACAACTACCTATTTTTCCACCTTTCTCCTTCTATTGTCTCCTCTATAACTGAAATAAGAATTCAAAACCAATTTTACATGCTTTTAGGTCAACTAGACAAACTGGGCGTTGCTTCTCCTTGTTGCTGGCAGTTTGCAATTATGGAAAAAGTTAGATGTTTGCCACATAAAAAGTCCAAAATGAAATCAGTTTATAACTCTTTGCTGAGTCATCCTATTTTCTGGTAAAAATGGTTATTCCATGTGCTCATTTACCTAGTCAAATCGCCTCATTATGGCTATGCAATATACATCAAACTTTAATTTTCACTAGGTTTCATTGGTGGCGTTTCTACCACCTTACCTTGCAAATTTTGGTGCCCCATATTGGGCAGTTTTTACTGACTTTTACAACATATTTTAACAAATTTATCTCTTATGCCAAGCGTGGCAATTTACTCTCCACCAAGCATGGTTTCCTTTGCCCAAACATGGCTACCATCTTTAATGTTCTTTTCTTAGCATATTCAAATATGTAAATCTTAGCTTCCATCACAACCCTTTGTATTTAAATCATGTGGTTTTAGCTGGTTATAATATCCAACATACTTATTTACATTATCACTATTATGCATGACTTTACACACACATATATTCTAGTATATATTCTTTATTATATATATAATATATATCGATACATATATCAATATACCAACAATAGTATATATACATCAATATATATATACACACATATTCATATATTCATCATAATCAAATACATATTCATATATTAATGTATATATGTATATATATGTTATTTAATTAAATACATATATATTAATGTATACATACATATCATTATTTTAATATCTTACATTATTTATACATATTTATATGTATAAATAAAATGTGTGTATATATATACACATTTATTATATATACATATCAATCTATATATATTTTAATACATAGTATATCTCATGTTTTAATACAAGGATTTAACACTATGATTCAAACCAACTAAACAATCATAAAGAATCAAAGACAATCACCCTAATATTCCTATCAAACCAAAAACTATAATTGAGCTTTACTTACTAACTCATAGCCCAACTGACTTGACAAAGCTTGTATAACCTAGGCAGTGAGTGTGTGAATTAACTCAAGTAGGTACACTAGTGGTTTCCATACCAAATTCCTCTCCTAGGTGATGCTCTCCTTCTCCTCTCTGGAGGGTTCAAATATTTCCTGCATCCAACTTAGTACATCATGAACGAAGTTATCTGTTAACATGAAAATCATATTCATCATATATCATTTGCATCTTTAAAGCATTTAAAAAGTGATCACATCTTAATGCATATTCATTCATCTCATTCATTCATTGAAATTCACTAAAATATAATCATGCATTAAAACATATTTACTCATAAAAAGTAATAGTAATTGGTGAATACACAATGGGATGTAACAATTTTTAAAACATTTTTGATAATGAAAATCACTTTTAAGTGTCTAATCATTTAAATTTTTTGTAATACCCCTCCGTTTTGCTTCCTGTTCAAGTTGCTTTATGCTATGTTTGGTTGCAGTTACCTTGATACTGGATGCATTTTGTTATGATGTTTTGATCACTACTATAGAATGACAACTATTATTGTGTGATGTGTTGATCTAATTATTGTTTCACATACTTTAATGGTTTAATGTTGTTAGTAGAGTTAACATGAGATGTTATTATGAGATTATTGGATTACGATGGAAGTGTCAGTTTCGATGAGTGTATTGGTGAAGATGACAGTTTCGCATCACTCGCTTGCGAGCACCCTATGAATCCGTAATTTCTTCTTCACGGTGTGTATTATATGCTGGATATATTGTATGATGTTGTTTACTTATTTTTTCAGGATTGCAGGTACATGACATCAACTCCTCCTGGTTTTACAGGTTTGAGCATGTCGATCCAATGGTTAAGTTGAATGGGAGATAGTAGCTAAGTAACATGTGTCAAGTTTACACCCTAGCCTTAGTGTGTCGTCAGTCGTGTGTGTCGAGTCATTGTTTGTCTTGTTTTAATGTTATTTAATTCTGAAGGATTCTTGATTTGGAAATAGATATTTAGAATAATTATATTTAAATCATGTTGATGGTTATTTAATTTAAATAATGCAATGTGGATAAAAGTTTACATTTAAATTATTTAATTAATTATATTTAATCCAAAGGGGTTGAATTTAGTTATTAAATAATTAAATTAATTAATTAAACGTGATGCAAGAGAATGAAAATAAATAAAAGAATTAAAATTAATTTTGGAATTTAATTTCAACGTGTGGGAATTAAATTAGAAATTGTAATTAAATGTTTATTTGGAAAATTAGTTGCAACTTTGGAAATTAATTTATTATTTGAAATTGCATTTTAATTTGAAAGTGGGTTTTCAAAAATTGAAATTGAAATATCTAATTTGCATGTAATGTGAATTAGGGTTGTATTAGGTATTTTTGTTTTATAATGAATGCATATTTAAATTTTAGGGAAGGGAAAAAAATTTAGAAAAAAATACATTTTTACAAAAAGAAGAAATTTTGGAAAATTGCACAAGAAGGGTTTCAAGAAAGTTTTGATTGTAGAATTGATTGAAAGAAAGATTGTTTGCATTTGTTGGGTTTTGGATTGGATTCATTGGAGGATTGAAGAAAATTCAAGAAATCTTTGGAGGAGGCTTGCATCAGAAATTCATCTTTTCCTGTAGCTTCTTGTACCAGGTTTTTCTCTTTGTGTTTTATTGTTCTTGATTGTTTTTTTTTAAATAGTAGTGATTAAAGATTTGTTTGTTAAATCTGTTTTAGAAAACAAATTTGATATTAGAAGAAAAGAATTAAATAAATTTACAGTCTTTGCTTGTGAAAATTCTTGAGTGAAAATTGTGAAAGCCTCAGTTGAATTTAAATTATTTGAGGAAATCGATTATGTTGTTATTGAAATCAAACATAGAGATTGAACAATGCATTTAAAATATTTTTAGAAAATGAAACCCTCTATTTATTATTAAAAATTGGATTTTAAAATTCGCAGAGTAGTTATATTTTTCATGGTAAAATGGTCTGGTTGCGTCACATATAACTCCACTTATACAAACTGGGTTGTCAAAAAATTTAAAGGGTTTTTGCACCTTGAAATTTTCTTATACCTGTCAAAAACTCGCAAATACCCAGATCGTGGTTTTTGAGTTATGCTTGAAACACGAGACCGCTGTTAAGTTATTTTCCCATGGCTGCTCTGATAATAAAATAATAATAAATTGATATTTATAAATATTAATATTTTTTGTATTGTTATTATAATATTAAAATATTATTTAATAATATTTTATATTATAATTTATAATATTAAAGTATTATATTTATTTATATTATTTTAAATAAAATTTGTATATTAGATTAGTGGAATTAAAATTATAAACATATGGGAAAATTATTGTTTATTTTAAAATGACATGTTAAAGTTTAATTGAAGGAGTTAAATATTTGATTTAAAGAATGCATAATTTAAAATTTAATTGTGGAATTTAAATTCATGTGTAAAAGGTCCAATTATTAATTTGATTTAATTGGAAAAATATATATATGATATTGGGTTATAGTCCAAATATTGATCTTATTTTAACACAATAAGTTATGGAAGAGACCAAATGTTAATTTGATTAATTTTATAATGATTTAATTTGCAAGGGCAATTGGTTATTTAATTTAAAGTGAAATGTTTTGAGTTATAGTTGAAAATACTTATTTTGTTAAGAACAATTAGAGAATAAAATATTAGTGTAATTTCTCCCTTATCTGAAAAGATGAATTTTTAATTCAGTTTTATCGATATACTGAATTACGTAATGAAATGAGAAATGGATTTAGAGTATCCAAATATAGTTTCTTTTATTGCCTTCAATGATTATGTCTTTCGTGTTTATGCTTTGAAAATGCGTTGAATACCTGTTAGTTTATAAGTCTTCTAGAAAGTCTGTTGTTTGTGAGGGTTGTCGTTGTGATGTCAACCTGTTGTGAATTCTCTTGGTAGTGCATGGGATCGTGTTGTTTTAAAAGTAAATTCAGGAATTGATTATTATGAAGAGACAATTAATTATTTTAATTTAATCATTTTCTATTTGAACAATTTATTTGTTGAGAATGTATATTTTATGGTTTGAATAAATGGATGTATGTAATAAGAGTTTGGAAAGGGAAACTTTTAGATGGGATTAACATAGGGTGTTGTTGGAAAACTAGAATAAATATAAGGTTTGGGTTAGGAAATTGAAAAGAATTATTGTAGAAGATTTATGTTAATTTTAAAAGAAAACAATGGATTCGACTTAAATTATTTGAACTAGTCTATCATTTATTATAAAGGCATTTATTTAATTTTGTTTTTTCAATTAATTTTGAAAGGGCAATAGTTATTATGTTTTATTTCCATAGAGCAAATTAATCGTTGTGATTGGAATATTAAAGAATCTATATAATTGAGTTTATTAATATATATGTTTGGTGTATATATAATATGGAGAATATAAAAATATGTTAAGGGTAAATTCATTATCGTATTTTGTTTTAATAAGATGTATGCAATATATTATTGAATAGAGATTTAAAATGGATTGATTAGTGTATATGGGTAAATGGGTAGAGAAACGATATTTTATTATATTAAAGTGATTGCATGTTCTAAATAGGAAATTGAATGAAATGTAAGATTTGGTTAGGAAATGGAAAGAGTTTACTTGCATGGATTTGTGTCGATTTAAAAGTAAATTAAGAAGTTGTTTTATTGATGAGGCAATCAATTATATTATTTATTAATTTCTATTTAGATTAATTGAATCATTGTGATTGGATTATGAAAGAGATATGGATTTAGTATATCCAAAAGTAGTATCTTCCTCATGATTATCTTAAAGGATTTAATTCTCTGTATTCAGTAAAGGGAAATAAGTTTAATTGTTTTAGATTTCCAACAATGAAAGGGGAAATAGGGGTTATGATCATTTTAGATGATCTAGTTATCGTGTCTTTGACTTTGTCAACACTACCTATTGAATGAGTATGGATTTAGGAAATCCAAATATTAGATTTGATTAATGACTTGAATGCTTTTGTTGCTATGTCATCAAGTTGCATTGTTGGTTTTGGGATTTAATGTTAGTCCTAAATTATAAGTTTTTCAGAAGAACTTAGAGGATAAGGGTTGTTGAATCTTTATGTCATCCTATTTTTTTCCCTTGGGTGGTGCATGGGGTCTTTTCAGTTTACTCGATTTCCATGAACGAGGATGTTTTGTACCTCTTGTGAAAGGAGTGGACTATGTATTGTTGCCTCCAAGATGTTTGAAATAAGTTCTATTATTTGTATCCTCCTTGTGTTGGAGTGATTTTGATGCTTAGTTGGTATGCTCTTGTGTTTTCCCTTGGTGATTGGTTTGTGAGTGTGTTGTCCATTAGAAGAGTGGCTTTTGTTAGGGGCCGGAGCCCAAAGTGGTAAACCGGGTAACCTTCAGAAGTGAGTTAATCAAGTGATAATTAAATTGATGTACTTAGATGATTAGGATGCAATTCACACTAATCAAGATAATTTAATCCTCACTCATAGACACAAGGGCTCGTTTAGACTTGGGATGTGTGAGAAGGCCTGGAATGGCATAGTCATTTATCTTGTCAGTAGGAAAGGTATTTCATGCCGCATAAGTGAGTATGAGTGTCAGGATTCGATTGGGGCCACCAGGATTACCGGAGCCTATGAAGGATGCCCAGAGGAAGTCTCATAACTACTATGCGATGACATTCTATCTAGGACAACTATTGTTAATTGTTTTATGTGTATGGTTCTCTGAACATACTTGATTCTACTTTATGTCTGGAAGCAATGTGACCTATGTCAGTGATGTGAATGTTGTACTTGATTTGTTTTGGATTTGTACTTATTTATGGCATTTGTTTGGTTATGTCAGTATGAGTTAGTATGAGTCTGCCTTTGATTAGTGGATTGTAGATCTTTGTCCATGTTACGTTGTTACTATTTCCTAGCATGGGGGGTGGGCCTTCGGGTACCACTTGGTTGGGTGGAACATGCACCAAAACCGTTGGGCCCCCATCTATCTTCAGTACTTGGTGGCGAGACATCCAGATGGACAACTCACGGTTCTTGTGTTATTCTTGCTTTGTAATATTTCAGTTTGTATAAGTTATTTTATCCCTCTTATGTTTATGAGGTGGAGTTATGTAATTGTAATTCATTTGTACTATTGTCTCATTTTGGGAATGAGTGATGTAACTATTGGATTAAGTTAATATTTATGAGTTTGTATCTCGGTTGATTATCTTATTATGTTATGTGGTATTCTTGTGATATATGATGTTTATTTCATACAGTTTATACTGCTATAGTTATATGTAATATGTATGTGTGGGTTTAAGTAATCCTAACCTTGTAGCCTTAGAGGTTGTTAATTATTAAGTGAATATGTATGTTAAATGCACTTTAAAAAAAAAATAGTTTATTTAAGACTTTAATTGCAACTTCCTTTAAGGTTACTTGGCGGGGCATTACATATTTTCGTTCTCTTTTCAACGAGCTATAATACTTAGGCACTTGATTAATTATTTAAATTAAAATGACAACCTTAGTAAAAATAATTAAATATAACTCAATCATACACCCAATTAGTGACAATGGTCCAAAAGCATCAGAATCGAAGACTAATTGTGTAGGAGTGATCCCAATGATGAAAGATGATAAACAGACCCTACTAGGTGACTTACTAAAAGTAGACGCTCCCTCCAAGAATCTCAGAGTTCAAACTAGAAGCCAAAAATAACATTTGAAAGTGTCATACAACTCCACTAAACCATCCAAGCTCACTGATATCATCAAAATACCCCTCTGATCAGAGTAACATAAACCCAAAAAGTCAACGCCAACTGCACTACAAGAAAACCCGAAAATAGAGACATTACATATGACAAGCCTTTAACAAGAAACTCACAAAACAAAAAATAACATGAATTAATACATATGTTGGATGATGCAAGATTGCTTGACCCCTAAAATGCACATGCATCATATTAAAGGTGATGAAGTATAGTGTCCTCATAGCTATAACATTCAAAAGGGTTTATCATGGATATGTTGCAAGAAAAGACACAAAATCAATGTAAGGTTACCCATTCAAAACATTTTCTCTAAACTCTAAGCATGGAAACAACAATATAAGACTACATATCACAAAGAAGACCATAAATGGAGAACATATCATAATTTTTCAATCCCACATGTCATATAGAATTTAAATATAAAGGCAAATAAAAACATTTTTCCTCGTACATTTCTAACCCTTAATTTCCTTTTGAAAAGAATGGTAGAAAAATTACTATTTCTACTACTAGATATGTCAAGGTGAAACTACTTATTGTATTGTCTTTTGAAGGAAAAATAAAGGGTACAAGAGTGATAAAAACATATAGACACAAATAGGAACAAGTTATTGTAGTTTGGACATCTATAATATTATGTTCAAATTTCTTATCAATAAAAACAAGATCACTAAAGCATTGAATGATAGGCTTGTCTAGCCTAAGGGAAGCCTTGACTCATTTTTTTGAAGCAACACTATTGGTGATAACTGTGTCTTGAAAGTGCATAAATTAATGTTCAACTAAAATCTTGATAAATATGACGTATTGATTGTTTCTTTATAATGTTATTGCTCCCTATTTTATTATTATTATACTTCATTTCTATATTAATAAGAGTCACTTATATATGACAACGTTTATCCAACACTTTAAATACATATTTGATTGTATTTACTAATTATTTAAAATTCAAAATCATGTTATATTCTAATTCAATAGTATTTTTGAAAATGTTCATAGAGAGTGTTGGAACGAAAAAACCGAAGAAAGCATGGAAATGAAGTGTTCCAGCTGAGAGTGAGTAGAATGGTACAAATTGCTAAACAAGGCGGGATCGAAAATGATATATTTTATATTTAGAAGGATTTAGAAGGTATAGAACTCATGAGCGGACGCAAATTCTGTAAAGAAGATCGCATGAAGGAGGGGTTGCGAATTCTGTTTGTGCCACTCAAGCCTGCTGTACTCTGCTCTCCATTGAACGCCTGCATTGCTCTCGAAGCCACTTCAAAGGCCAAACAAATCCACTCTTACATCAATGGCAGGGAATTGGTATCTCTCTCCAACACGGTTTTACAAAATAACCTTATTAACATGTATGACAAGTGCGGCAGTTTGGGGGACGCTCGCAAAGTTTTCAACCACGTAACTCAACCAGACATCTTCTCATGGAATATGATAATTGCAGCTTACAGAAAGCATGGACTTCTTCTACAGGCATTCACATTGTTTCACCGGATGCAACGAACAGCTGTCCAACCTGATGAATTCAGCTTCTCCACTATTCTCCCTGTTTGTGCCAACGCTTCGACTCTAGATCATGGTTTGCAGATCCATGGAAAAATCATTAGATGTGGACTTCAATGTAATGGTGTTGTGGTGAGTGCCCTGATACACGTTTATGCAAAGTGGGGAAGGATAGAGAAAGCACGGGAACTGTTTGATAGAATGCCTACTTTAGACGTGGTCTTATGGACTGCAATGGTTACTGGATATGCACAAAATGGTGTTCTTGAGGAGGCTTTAAATCTTTTCGAAGCAATGCCTCAGCGGGACAGGGTTTCCTGGACTGCTATCATTGCTGGGCATGCACAAAATGGATTTGTTGATAAAGCTTTGGAGATTTTAAAGCAAATGCGATTAGCGGGTATGTATCCGAATTCTGCTACTTTCGCCAGCATCCTTCCAGCTTGTGGCAAAATGGGTGCTTTGGAACAGGGTGTGGAGATCCACACAAGTATATTCAAAACTGGATTTTTGTCAGATATTGTAGTTGTGACTGCCTTAATAGACATGTATGCAAAATGTGGAAGTATACAGAAGGCGCGTCAATTGTTTGACAAAATGAAGGAACGAAATGCGGTCTCCTGGAATGCTATGATTGTAGGATACGCACAAAACACGCTTATTGGGGAAGCTGTGGGCACTTTTAAGCAAATGCAAATGGCAGGTGTAAAGCCAGACTCGGCAACATTTGTCAGCATCCTTCCAGCATGTGCCGAAGTAGGAGATTTGGAAAGGGGTATGGAAATTCATCAAAAAATAATCAGAACTGTTTTTTTGTGGGATGTTGTAGTTGTGAACGCCCTGATAGACATGTATGCCAAATGTGGATGTATGCAAAAGGCACAACAATTGTTTGACACAATGCTTATTGCAGATGTGGTCTCAGGGATTGCAATAATGACAGGGTATGCACAAAATCGCCACCTTGATGAGGTTTTTAGGGTTTCCAAAGAAATGCCTCTGCCAAACGTGATCTCATGGACTGCAATCATTTCTGGATATGCCCAAAATGGACCTATTCACAAAGCCATGGAGATTTTTAAGCATATGCAATGGGAAGGTATAAATCCAAATTCTGCCACCTTTGCTAGTATCCTCCCAGTATGCGCCAAAATAGGAGCTTTTGAACAAGGTACAGAGATCCATCAAAGAATAACAGAAAGTGGGTGTATTTCAGATGTTATAGTTGCAAATGCCCTCATGGATATGTACGCAAAGTGTGGGAACATAAAAAAGGCACGCCAGTTGTTTAATAGCTTGCAGCATCCAGACACGTCTTCATGGAACACAATAATAGCAGCGTATGCAATGCATGGCTATAAAAAGGATGCCCTCAACCTTTTTGAACTAATGAAGCACTTCGGAAGGCAACCAGACCAAGTGACCTTAGTTTGCGTTTTATTTGCATGCAGCCATGCAGGTCTAGTTGATCAAGGCTGTAAACATTTTAATTATATGAGTGGCTCTTATTGCGTCATGCCCATAATGGATCATTATGTGTGCATGATCGATCTTCTTGGCCGTGCTGGCTATTTGGAGGAAGCCCTCATTTTTATCATCAAAATGCCATTAAAACCTGATGTGGTTGCGTGGACCTGTTTGCTTGGCGCTTGTAGGGCAAATAAGAATATAGGGTTAGGAGAGTTTGTGATAAGATTCCTTCTAGAGTTAGGTGCTAAGAATTCTGGACCTTATATTCTTCTGTCAAACATTTATGCAGAAGTAGGAAGGTGGGGTGAGGCACAAAAGGTTAGAAAAATGATGAAAAATAGAGGAATTAAAAAGATACCTGGGTCTAGTTGGCTAGAAGCCAATAAAACGGTTCATGCATTTCATGTAGGAGATGGATTGTACCCATGGACGCAGGAGATCAATGCAAAGATGTAAAGTTTGTCCAAGGAAATGAACGAAGGCACAATATAGTCTAGATACAAGATTTAATATTGAATGATGTGGATGAGAAGAAGAATTAACTCTTCTGACAATAGGTGAGAAGCTGGTAATTGAATTGAGGTTGTTAGAGTACATCTCCTCGACAAACTATTAGAGTTCCCAAGAATCTTAAGTATGTGGTGACTACCACACTTGTAGCAAATTTATTTCAAGTATTATTGAAAGATCAATTGATCTGAGAGATGCAAACTGCTTCCATCGTTTTAAATACAGAATGTTCTGTGATGCAAGCTATAAACACAAACTTGCACCGTAGCAAAGTGCATGGTGTAAGACTCGCAGTGGTGATAATGAATGGGTTTTGATGAGATTTTATGGTATGCATCGTTCCCTTGCTACACTGGTGTATATTGTCAATGTCCCATTTAACAGTAATATGGAGGAGTGATGACATGGAACTGTTTCTCGGGAATCCTGTAACACTGAATGGAAAAGTTGTGGGAGGAGACAAAAAGTTGAAACTTCTGAAGGAAAGCTCCTCATCCAGAAGGAAATGTGAACTTTGGATAAGATGGGGGACTCTCGATCAATTTATACTCCCACCACCTCCATTTTGTATGGATTATTTATAGTATCCCTATGTCAGGCCTTCCATTTGTACCAAAATATATATCACAAATTTATATTTACCCAAGTGGTATTTGAGTCATTTATGGCTGTCTTACATAACGATATTTTGCATCAAATTTAAACATTCCCCGGTAAAGTTAACCGTTTAAGACTTTCACATCTGATTATTGGAATATTGGGGATGGCTCAATAATTACAATGGTTTCTATGGATTTGGAAGATCTAGTTTAAAAATCTTGTAAATCTGATTTGACGTCTAGATACACAATAAAGTAAACCTGCCTTGCCTATTAGACGCATAACATAGGGAACAATTCAATCTAGAAGTAAACTCATGATACAGTACACAATATAGTTAGGGTTATTCAAATAGAAAAAGGGGAGGAGACTAAATAATTGTGCGACAAAGTTACAATATGATAAACATTGTATTACATTTTTAGAAACATCAAATGCTCCTAGCTTCCTGACTTAGAGGTCAATTAGTAGTAATGTATTGGTTATAACTTTATTATTGTAGGAATTTATTATGATCCTGATCCTGTTAAAGCAAAAACTATCAGAAATCTTTATCTCCTCCTTCCTTCTAACGCCAGTTGCAGCACTTATTGTTAATTGGCTATGAAGTAAATGCTGATAGTTAAGTTTGAATTTGAAGTGAGCAGGAGTTTTTGGGAAGAAACAACGAGAGGCAAAGGAGAAGAATGTTTTTGTATCAGCAGTTTTTTGAGAAGAAGAGAAGTTGCAGCAGCAACAAAGAAGTTTTGGAGGAAGAATATAACTTCAGCATCATAGTGGTGAGTAGAAGAATAGCAGCAGCAACTATAGGAAATTAGTCATACACGACAGTTCCAAACAGCTGTAGGAAACCGGTCATGCACAACAACACCAGATAGTAATGGAAGTAGTCATATATAACAGTTGTAAAACTGTCTGAATACATTTTGTAATCTGAATATGAAAGTTTTTGTAAATGTCACATTGGGATAAATAGAAAATATGTTTTCTTTGTTTCTCTGAGTGTTGTTTTGTTTGGTTTTATTGCCAATGGTTGGCATCAGAGTGACATTCTCTATGTGTTAGTTTGGATTTTATTTCCAGCAAATTGATATTAGAGCACTAGGTTTTATAGTGTGTTGGAAATTAATTTTTTGGGTTTAGAGATTTGTTGTAGTTTAAAATATGGTTGGAGAAGACAACAAGAGTTGGCAGCAATCATCATCTTTTAATAGGTAAAATTATGATGTGTGGGTAAAAAAATGAAAACAATAATGGTTGCAAATGACTTGTGGGAGCTTGTGGTCAATGATTTCACATATGTAACAGACCCAATACTGTATGCAACTCTCACAAATGCCCAAAAGACCACTTTGAAGGAGATGAGAAGAAAATATGCAAAAACTCTAAGTTTAATAGAGATAGCTTTTATATAAGCCATTTTCTCCAAAATAGCAGCAAAAAATTATGTAAAGGAGGCTTGAGAAATCCTCCAAACTAGTTACAAGGGGATTGACAAGGTGAGGTTAGTTAAGCTCTAGATGCTTTAGAGAGATTTTGAAACTCTCCAAATGAAGGATTGTGAGTCTATTTCAGAATTTCACACAAGAGCTTGAGTTTGATAAATCAATTGAGAATCAATGGTGAAACAATAAAAGAGCAAAGGGTTGTAGAAAAATTCCTTAGGAATCTTCCCACAAAGTTTGACCTAATAGTCATTAATATAGAAAAGCCCAAAGACCTTTAAAGATGACAATTGATGAGTTGATGGGTTCTCTACAATTCCATAAACAATGCCTTAACAAGTCTACACCTTCTTCCTAAGAGCAAACATTCAAAGCTTAAGCCAATGCAAGAGGCAAGGGGAGAGGAAGAAATGGCTTTAGAAGGAACTCTAGAGGTAGATGTCAAAGCAACTTCAGAAGGAGCCATTTTGAAGTAGACAACTTTAAACGAACAAACAATCAAGAAAGAGCAAGAAGCCCACACCCTAGCTCCGAAGACAAGAAAACTAGGAGTAAATCAAATTAGGGATATAACAAAAGCAATGTGCAATGTTACTATTGCCACAAAATGGCTATTATGCAAATGAATGTTGGAAAAAGCAATGTGGCCAATCAAAACAAAAAGCAAATGTGGTTGATGAAAGAGTAGTTGAAGCCGATTGGTTAAAGGCCTTCATCATGTGCAATATTGGTGAGCAAGGCAATGCCTAAGTATTTTATTTGGACAATAGATGTAACAATGACATGAGTGGTAATGAAAACTTGTTTGCATTTTTTAACAAGAATGTCAAGTAAGCGATAACAATTGGAAATAATGAAATAATTCTTATAGTGGGCAAATGGTTTACTATGATCTACACCAAGCATGGTAAGAAGAAAGAGAGAAAATGTTTATTTTCCCCTAGGGATAAACCATTACCTCTTGAGTGTTGGACAATTTGTCCAAAGAATTCATAAAGTGTTGATGGAAAAAGGTGAGTGCAACAATTTTGACAAGAATGGGAGTAAGAACATGGTAGCAACAATCTTAATGACAAAAAATGAGATGTTTCCTTCGCAAATATAAATTGTTTTATCAGCCCAGTTTAGATTGCTCCTCCCATATATGAAAAGTGTACAACAATACAACATCAAATAGTTTTCAAGATGATCATCAAAGACCCCTCCAAGCTCTAACATCTGAAGTATATTCAAGTTATTTTGGATTGAGTCATTTTTCCAAGAAGAATATCATTAGAGGTTTATTGACCATAGTAGAGTCAAATGGTAGATGTGAAGCTTGCATTTTAGGAAAACAACATAGGCAACCCTTTCACTCAAGTAACTATAGAAGGGCAAGAGCACCATTAGAATTGGCACAAAAAGATTTGTGTGGCCCTATGCAAACTCTAACAAAAGAGAAAATTGAGTATTTTATGACTTTCAACGGCGATTATAGTCAAAAGACATGTATCTATTTCTTGAAGCATAGGTTTGAAGCCTTTGAGAAGTTCAAAGTTTTTAAGGCCCAAACTAAGAAGAAAAGTGGACATTTTATCAAGGTCCTCATATCAAATAGAGGGGAAGAGTATACCTCCAAAGAATTTTTGGTTTTTTGCAAGAATGAAGGTATCAAGAAAGAGTTGACAACTAGCTATAGTCCACAAAAAATAGAGTACCTAAGAGAAAGAATAGGATCATCATGTAGATGACAAGAAACATGTTGAAATCCAAGGGACTCCCAAATGAATTTTGGGGTGAAGTTATTGCAACAATAGTTTATTTGATAAATAGATCTCCTACAAAAGTTGTATGTGACAAGATTCCACAAGTACCATTGAAAAATGCAAGTAGAGAGTGTAACACCTTAGAGTGTTTGAGTGTGTGGCATATGCATTTGTGCCAAAGGAGAAGATACAAAAATTGTATAGAAAAGTGAAAAATACATCTTTGTAGGCTATGGAAAATGTATATAAGTTGTGTAACCCTGCCATTAAGAAAATAGTAATGATAAGATCCACAGACATGATAATAGAAATAATATAATATATAAGATATGTCTCATGCAACACGAGATATTTATGGGCCAAGATGCCCTAATATCCAATATATGCAGTAATAAAGCAGACTCTCGAGGTAGGATAATGTCATACAATACTCCTTATGCAAAACTCCACTCCATGCTATATCTCCAAGATATCCTAAATACAATATCATACTTAACACATTCTTACAATCATAATCACCTCCTTTATATTGACCTCCTAATAATACAATGGAGGGGTAATCCTAATGAAGGCCTACTCATCACTTGATATAATTAATTACACAAGTTATCCACATAATCTGATATAACTAGCTTAAGGGATGTGTACCACATGTCGACATGTCCATCCACCTAAATACATTATAATATCATATCTCTAGGTACATAAAATGCCATCCCTCTTTGACATGTTTCATCCTTGAAAAAAGAGAAGCCAAATAGTATTACTGTCACAAGTTATTATAAATATGATCTCATGACCAATCATCTAACCATCCATAGTTGATCCTCACCATTAACTTTTCTTGATATCAAGCCTAGATCCCATCCTTGATCCATATTTTGCTGCACTCATTTAATTTCATTCCTTGACATAGTAAGTCCTCCTTTGCTTCCTTGAGCAGGCATTACTTTTGTGGTACCACTTATTGTTGTAATTGTTCCTTTGATTCCATGTAGGTCCATAGTGATTAGCTTGTTGATTCCAAGTATTATCATTGCTTCATATATATTGCACCCTTTTTTTATCACAAGATCCTTGTATAATTCTTCACAATTTTGTCAGTTGTTTTACTGACTCTTGAATAGAATTATTTGTCTCCTTTTTTTCTTAATGTCTTGCAAATATTCTTTTTCTTCTACTTCACTAGTGCAATCTTCATGAGATTCACAAACTTGCTCTTCCTTGACTTTCCATTGGACTTTATTATGCGCAATATCTGTAATGTATTTTTTCCTCCTATACCAAAGCTTCATGAAATTTTTTTGCACATTGGTATTTATTGTTCTCAAAGGTTCTAACCAAGGATAACCAAGAACAATATCCAACCCACCATACTTAAACAATGAAATTTCAAATATAGAACATACTTTTCCATAAATAGCTTTAAATCTTCAAAAAAATTAATATCCTTACCTAATATTTGATTATATTTGATGTTCTTTGTTTGTACATGTAGCTTCTTGGTTAATTCCATGTTGATGAAATTATATGTGTTGTTAGGGTTTATATAGTCAATAACCTTTTCCTTTTGAACACATCCATGAAATTTAAGGATTGAATCTTCTTTCCTTCGAACTATAGAGCATGTACTTGTATCATCTTCTTCTTCTTCTAGGTCTTCTCCTTCTCCTTCTCCATCTTATTCTTCTTTTTCCTCCTCTTCTTCCTTTACTTCTTTATTCTCTTCCTCCTCTTCTTCCTCTTCATTTTCTTCCTCATTTTTCTCATCTTTATTTTCTTCCTCATTTTCCTCTTGTTCTTTTGGAGCCCATCTTGTAACACCCAATTGTTCATTGAAGTAAATTTTTCTAAGTTTTCACTTTGCAAGTAAATAAACTATGTAACTTAACCATTGCCATAAAAAAATTCTTTTCTTTATAGAAAACAAATGAACATAGATGTCATAACAATAATCAACATTGATTCCATATAATATAATATACCACATAATACAATATTTCCAAGAATGTGTACAAAATACATACATAGCTCAACTAAGCTTCAAAGCAATAGATATAGATGGTCCAAAAATTTTCTCTCAAATCTTTGGTCTTTTGTCACCTGTTGAGGAGGAGAAGCATCACTCAAGCACTTTTCTGCTAACCATAGACTCATATGCAGTCCCCTGCACATCTATCATAGGATAGATGGCCCTACCCTTTGACAAAGAGATTGGTGGAGTAACCTCATAACGACAACCATTATTAGCTTAGTGATGTGTCCTACATGACTAGAACTTGTATCCCTACAATATGGAACTAGCACGTATTATTGGATCACAGTGAATTGACAATGGAGCCAAAAACAATCACACTACTTTGGCCAAAGTGTTCTCACTTAATACTTCGAGTGATAGTCATCCTACTCACATACACTACTAAAGATCAATTTGATTTTAGACCATTATAATCTATGCATAGGTATTTCCTCCAATGGGTAATCTTTAACCCCAAAAATATTCTATTCCCTTTCCCACAAACTCTATGGTATTTCTACTCACAAAGCATGTACAAGTTACCATCCCTTCAATGGATAATTCAAATCCCAAGTGTAACTTACAAGCTATCTAATTCAATCAAATAACTTGGCTATGAATAACCCTTAATCTATCCGTGTTTAATCATATCTAGTATATTAATACCTATGACAAACAATCCCTCCTATTATGGAGTAAATACAAGCACTTTCATAGAAAAGCATAAAACAACTTCTTTTTCATTTCCAAAGCAAATACTATGATTCCCTAATGCAAGTAATCTCAAGCAGTTCAAATAAAACATTCAATTCTCAATCTTTCATAAATAAAGACAATTAAGAAAAGACTAGATCCTCATGCTTGTAATTCACTTAACCAATTTACTCACTTGATGCACAACCTTCCAACAACGACTTCTTAGCTTCACTTAATCTGCTTAAAGCAATACTTCACTATGAATTCTCTCTCAAGACAACAATATGCACTCACAAAATAGTTCACGACTCTCTCTCAATAACTCTCAACTCTCAGAATATATAGCTCTCTGAATAATTGTAGCAAAATAAGTTTGCAAAAGAATGCAAAATAATGTGTTCCAATGAGAGAATTAGCCTCTCTATTTATACAAAAAATGGAGACTATGTAGCCTACCAAAAAGGCATGCTAATTGATAGCTTCCTCCATGCAGGCTAACTCATAACACATAGCTAAAAGGTAGCAGCAAACTAAGTGTAAAGCTTAAACTCAGCACAAAATGCTACAAATCGACCTTTCTATTTGATAGTAGAAAAAGACTAATTCAAATGTGCAGATGCCCAAATGACAATAGTCGATTTGCAACCACATTAGACTTCTATAGAAAATTGAGTTTCCATAAGTTGGCACCATGTATCTGCCAACTTCCTTATCTCTTGGCGTGGTTTTACTCTTTGAAATAGTCTTTTATTATCAAGAAACACCTATACTATGTCGACTTGGTCATAGTTCCTTTGAGCAACAAAGGAAAGATGAGTTGCTCCATTATAATGGCGTATAAATGGCACTTTGAACAACTCGTGGTTTGTTGTATAATTTTCATATTATCATGTGTTTATAATACTTTATGGCATAGGCTTATATTCCATCACTTTACATCTTAAACATGAGTGTTCCAAGTTTAATGTATTCGCTGCTATAAAACAACAATGTCATTTATATCGACTATGGTTTACCTCCATATCAGCCTTTATTGTTGTGCAATACTTTTGCATAAAAATTGGTCTTTATCTTATAACATCATAAGTATTATTCGGCCTATAATGCATGCATAACATATATACAATTCAAATTCTATATAATACCATGTATATATATATATAGATATATACTTATATATGTACATATACATATACATATATATATATATATACATATACATATATATATATATACATATACATATATATATAAATATATATATGTCAATAAATATCATTAATGCTATATCCCATATATATATGTATATGTATATATATATATCCCATGTCAATTAAGTATGTATTCATTCGATATATAAATGAATAAGATCAAGTTAACATTCATAAAATGATAATATCAACTGTATATATATTCTTCTATGTACATGTATACACACATATACATATGTTGATACATCCGTATGGAAATTTTCGTTTGCCAAACATATGTATCGACACATGTATGCATATGGATATATATATATACTTTATATATATACACACATTTGATTGCACAATCAAGCACATACACATCACTATCTTATTGATAGGGAACATTCATGTGATGTATATATTCACATACATACATTCATATTGTTCGTTCGATAACACCATGCTCATAAGCAACATGTTCATAAGTGTGCATAGGTAGGTCTACCTATGTACTCTCATGTACGTGTTCCTTTATGTGTATGGCCCATCGTCGACATGCATATGCAAACATATACATACATTCCACTCGTGTTTACCTCATCAATTCAAGCATAGTAATATAAGGAAGAACTCATAAGCTCTAAATAGATAAACATCATCCAAGCATGCATTCAACAGTAATCAAGACCATTACTAATGCAAACACATCATACTAGGTATGACTTACCAATTCCCGACACAATAAATTGATTCAATCATTCTACTGTGAATGTTTGTGCAAGCTCAGTTAGGTTACGTTATTGGTTATCCGACCAAGTTCTTCTCCTGAGTGATACTTCCCCTCCACCTGGAGGAATGAACATGTTCTTGCATCCAACTAACACATTCCCATGGTAGTTCAAGTTGTTCAAAAATATATGCTTTCACATAATATTTATCCATTGTTAGAATATCCAACTCAATAACCATCCATTACAAATATATGCATTTCATCACATAACATTAAATGAAATAACATTCATTCATAATTCATTGATAATAAAGTGCAAACACCTATATTCTCAATAAAAATTCAAAGTACATTCACACATGCAATAATTTACCCTAACTCAATAATAGTAAATAGGTAATTACACAATGGGGTGCAACACATCTATCTAAGAAATCTTGTTCTAGTTCATCCAAGGAAGAAATATCCTCATTCAATGGTTCATACCATTTTCTAGCTTCACCTCTTAAACAAAAGTAAACAAATAATTCACACACTATAGATTTACCATGAGCTATTTTATATAAATGTACCACCATTCTAACGTATCTCCACTTCCATAAAAAGTAGGAAATTCATTAAAACTAGGATTTAAGAAAAAATTCTTTCAATAATTAACCATTTTTTCAAATCCTCTGACAATACATGATATAGTTGGCCTCCAATTAAAAATGAAATTAATAGACCCCTAATTAACTCTAAAGACCTTTCCAAAAATGTAAAAAGTTCACAAAAATATATTGATTTGCGGCTTGGGAGGTGAATTTATAAAAAATCAAATAATTGCAATAGCTCAAAAATATTGATGATAAAAACTCAATTTTTTATTGAAGCTTCCTTATTTGATTCTCACACTTTAGTAAAAATATCACAAAATAATTGTTATCATCTGGCAATTATAGGTGAATCTTCAAAAACTAGGGTTTCATCCACTTTTGCTCGAATCAATACTCTGATAGAACTTGATAAGTTCCACACATATAATAATATAATTAATATAATACAAAAGATAAATTTCACACAACACAAGAGATTTTTATGGGATAATATACCCCAATATCCAATATATGCAGGAATAGAGTAAACCCTTGAGGTAGGGTAACACCATACAATACTCCTTATGGAAGAAGTCACTCTATCCTATATCTAAGAGATCTGAAATAAAATATCATACTTCACACATATCCTTACAATGATAATAAACTCCTTTATATAGGCCTCCTCCTAATAATACAATGGGGGGTAATCCTAATGAAGGCATACTCATCACCTAATATAATTAATTACACAATTTATTTGCATGATCCAACATAACTAATCTAAGGGATGTGTTTCACATGTTGGCATCTCCATCCACCTAAATTCATTATAATATCATATCCCTAGGTCAATAACAAGTAATTTCTAGGGATGTTGAGTTCATAGAAAATGAGTCATGACATGAAAAGGTGGACATATACTTAAGTATTTCAACAATAGTATTTGCTACTAGATTTTCACTCATAGCTCAATTAGGTGGAGCTTGTTGGTTTTAAAACTGAGAAAAAGGTACATTTAAATCATTCTACATTACATTCAGATGCATAAATGAAATAATCCAGAGAAGATTACATGAGCAAATTACTGCATTCAGACAAGTGCATGTAACAGAAGAAAGATTCAAATCTTTTATGAACAATAGAGATATCTTTATTGAATTTAAGATTGTACATTTGTCTCACACAAGCCATGAGACTAACCATTTCTTATTCAATACAAATTATGAAAAATATATACATGAATAAGTGAATGAAATTAATGCGCATGTAGGGAGGGAGACCAATCATTGCCTGAGAATGACTGGTTCTTGTTGTGTCGTCTTGTCCTATCGCTGCTTCGTGTTGCTTGTGTCCTTCCTAGTTCCATGTTGCTCCTAGTTCCTGCATTTGACATAAGCAATGATGTTAGAGCAATGCTCTAAGCAATGGGAATTTTCCAGCCTTACATAAACATACACCTATGCATGTATAAACTGATCTCCAAATGTAGTTATTCTTCTAACTTGTTTACTTCATGTGCAAATATAGGAAAAGTAATGTCGTTGTTTTAGTTCAACTGATTACAACATGTGGGTTAAAATGTGGCTCCCACAAGGGTTGAGCCAAGCATGTTGTCATAGTGTACTGTTGACAATAAACAAAAGACAAGTATACATCATTTATGACAGTAAGTTATTGGTCACTGTTATAGATGACATATAGTTATTCAGGAAAATCATAAAGTTTTATATCAAATATCTGGAGCTATCAAGAATATCAAGAGATTTAAAGAACAGTTAAGCATGCAGCAACATATAAGAGATAGTGATGTTTGATGTCAGCAGTCTATATATGATCAACCTTAGCAATCAACAACTCTATAATGGTGATAGTGCACAATTCACAAAGTTCAGGATCTAAATGTTGAGGAAAATCACAACTACAAAGGATAGTGAAAAGAGGAAAAGTAGCAAATAGATATTTCTCATATTGTATTGACCATCCTACAGATAATGGATAGATTGGTATCATTGATCTGGATTGTAGGCTTATAGGGTTGTTCCTTCAAGTTGGTTTCTTCAAGGTTATGAGTCATACCATTAGATACAAAGATGTGCAACATAATAATGAGAAGTTGGCATACATTTTACCATGTTTAACTAAGTCTCTATGAGTCTCTTTCAAAATTTCTTCATTTGTCATATGCGACAAAGAAATCATAGTCCATGTGCTCATTCAGGAACAATGGAACAATCTCAATGCATAGTATTTGAAGCATATTAAAGGGCTACTATGATGAACAAAAGAATACAAGCATCCAAGAACAGTGTGTAGATCAAAGACAATGACCTCAAGTGTTACAGGCATCGAAGTATTTCTAAGTTCAAGACTTTTATTTAGTGGGATTTCTGTTGGAGAACACAAAAGGGATTCATTAATGTGTTTTCAACTGCTCCTATGGATTGGGCACCTTCTGAAATGCTATTTGAAGAGAACAAAATAAATAAATTTGTTTTTGTAATTGTTTTCAAATCATAAATAAATATAGGGCAAGAGGCTACAAAAAATCAGAACCTTGTATCATTTTCTAAGACAGAGGGAAATATGGTGCAGGTATGAGAGCTCTGGCACGCAGTATGAACATCCATCAATACATTAATCACAGTTATGAGGAAAGGCACAAATGAATAAAGTCCATGTTTCTTCTTCCAATACAAAGATACCCTCAAATGGAAATCAATTCAAGAAGAAACATAAAGCTCATACGAGGCATTAAAGAGAATGCATGGCCGTAGTCATGGGGACAATCAGTCCTATGTTTTTACATAGGGAAATAAATAAGCACAAATTGAGCCATGGAAAATCATGAAAACATGCAACCATGACATTGAAACATAAAAATACCAAGAGCATAGCATATAAAGAAAATGCATTTTTTCTTGAAACCCATCTAGGCTTTTTTAGAAAAGGAGGTAGAACTTTCATTTTACACAAAACCCAAAATGTCGAATGCTTTGTGAAGGCCAAGAACAACTAGAATGAAAGTGTATATTATGTTTATAAAGGGGCTCTTCGAGCACTATTTTATTTAGATAATGAATTGAAAATGACTGAATATGTTCATAAGAGCTTACCTCAAGCTCTGTATAGTTTTCTTTGCTAGAGATGCAGAGGAAATATCACTGCTATATTCCAAAATCCGCCATGAAATTCATCTTACGAAGCTTCATCGAAAATGGCAGCGCCATAATGTTTCCTAAAAGTTACAATACAAAATGAAATGTGTTGCACTTGCTTTGGCTCGAGTTTTGTTCCTAGGGTTTGAGAACCCTAAAGGTATCGACAAGCTTAAGGCATTTTTCCTTTTGTTTAAATTTTTTTGTGATAATACTAATGTTGCTAATGTATAGTAAGTATTTTAAGACTTATTCTTTGCATTTCTTTCATATGGGTCGAAACATGACCTTTTTAGTTTTTGCATAAACTATAAATGTAAAACATTTACTTAAGTTGTAAAATTATAAACCACTTAGTTATGTTTTAAAAGCAAAATAAGGTGAATTATCCCTTCAAGGTATGGGTAAGAGCATGTGTTGATAAGACCAAGTCTTGAAGGAGATTTGGTTGAGAATTTATGAAATACCAAGCATCTTGGAGGGAGTTTAGGGAGGTTTTCAAATGCCAAAGATATAGGGGGTGTTTTTACTAAGTTAATGGCTTTGCAGGGCATATAGGAGGGGTTTTTGCATGCTTTTATGGTTGACTTGGTCAAAATTGACCTTTTCAAACACTTTGGAGCCTTTTTGGAGATATTTTAGGTGCTAGATTTAGGGGTTTATGGTTGCATCCGACCCAAGATGCTTCTAGTTCCTTTTCTGGTGGAACTGTTTGAAGCTTGCTTACTTAGTCACTTTTGTAACTCATTATTGAGTTAGTTCTATTCATGTAGCTCTTGGAGATAGTGACTTTTGGCAGTCCTTTCACAGGTTTTGTGCATGCTTTTGTAACTCTTTTGGAAATAAAGTATAGTTTATACCTTGGAGATAAATGGTAATGAAAATTTTCCCTCTTATTATTGTAGTTTTGTGTATGTTTCAAAAGATTGATCAAGTTATTTGTGGAATTATCCTTATTTCCTTATAACTTTGTCTCTTATGTTATACATTCTCTGCAAATAGCTTGTCCATGCAGGTTGCTAAGAGTGTGTTAAAATGCATATAGCTTTCAATTGTGAATTTTGCATTCCCTTTGTTGGTAATGCATTATGTCCTCTTAGCGAAATATTTATGTAGAGGCATGTTGAAATAATTTGTGCAAACTTAATTTCTATCAGTTTGAAACAAGTGTATGCAAATCTGAAAATTCATTGTCCTTGTCAGTTTGGTGTATCACTTCATTTTATATTTTATATTTTATTCATTTTCAGTTTATCTTTCTCCTTTTTCCTTAAAAGTCAGCAGTTTATGTGATATTACCAGCTAGGAAGCCAACCTATCCGAAGGTTCATTCTCATTTTGGGTGACCCACAACCCGAGAATGCTCCCATGTTTCTCTAGCTAATTGAGTTTCACAACTTAGTTCAGGTGTAAGTTAAGACATAACAATATCAATGGATGATGAAGAAAAAGGAAATGAAAAAAAAAGGTGTATCTACAATAGGTATTGAGACCAATAGTAATCTTCTTAGATCACCTTCAAAATTTCTAGTCTTCTGAACAACTTCAGAGACCTACATAGATAATATCTCCAGAGACTAGTCAACTCTAAAGAATTTTTGCATATTTATGTAGCAATAGTAGTTCGAGTTCAAATCCAAATCTCACCCACCTAATGCCAGGAAATTAAAAAATCTTGAAGCATGTCTATAAAAATAAAATTTATTATGATGAATCAAATGAAATTTAATATTTTGTATTTGTTATCACTGGGATTTGCACCCACATGCAAGGCTGGAAAACTCTACAATCTTGTGTAACATTAGACTAATTTTAGGTTGTGGGTACCCTATTGTGAAACTAGACCTCCAGATTATGGGCTGGCTCCCCTTTTGATTCTCCTAGAAACTATAGAATTTGAAGGAAAAGGGTGATAAAGATTGACTAAAAATAAAAACTAAACCGATTCTAGGAGGTGATTGCACTAAATATGATGATCTAAGGGAAGATTAATTCACAATTGTAAACTCAAGGAATACCTTACACAACTCATTAATTGCAATCTTATGACAAAATGTTTCAAAGGATTCTAGAAGGAAACAGATGCTTCACAACCTAAAATTGATAACTGCATGCACAACCTAAGACCTGAAACTTGATTGCATCCAAGAATTTTTAATAATGAAAGAGACAAAATTTAAAAGTTTTGATTGATAAAACACATTAAAATTTCATTAAATCAATCATTTACTGCATAAACTCAGTTATAAGAAGGTAAAACTTGTATCCTTAAGCCAATAAAAGGAGAAACTGCAATAAAATAAATGTAAAACCTGTTGCTATATATTAAACTACTATAAAAGTGAGTTACAAGATCTCTCTACAAATTGCAAAGGAAAAAAACAAGAACTGAGGAAAAAGAATAAATTTTTCCAATATATACAAGGATGGCAACTCCGAAGTGCCAAAAGGTGTAACTAAAGCCAATTGCAAGTGTAAAATATTTCCACAATATGCTCTCACGAGCAAAAGAGAAAATCCTCAGGAAAAGGGCCCAAAACTGGAGTGAACTAAACTCTGCACATTGGAAACTCCTCTCGTCTATGTGCATGATGAAAATGAATCAATAACTGAAGTGAAACGAAAAATCTGACTGAAAAAATCCACCGTTTACTTCACTTAACCTCGCATGTTCTGACTCACTTCACCTTGTGTCACTTCGCATGATTTTAGGGGGAGAGTAATCGTTTGATTAAACATTAAAATTAATCAATGCAATTATTTTAATATTTATTATGTACTTGTTCTTTGTATGTTAAATATTAAAGTAATAATACTTTAATACTTAATTACATTGTTACTCTTTGTTTAAAATCATGTGAAAAATACAAGCTAAATGAATATTTAAATATTAAGGTATGGTATCTTAAATATTTAAATACATGGTTCACTCTTAACACAAAATCATACAAAGATAATAAATTTCCACAATCCATATTGTTAATTGCAAAAGATTTATGGATTCAATTGTGTGTTAGTTTTTTGCATCAATGTTTCAGATCACACTCTGTGATCCATCATCAAGATTGTGTGTTTATTTTTTTGGTCTATTTTCTTCTTGGTGCTTGGGATTTTTGGTTGATTTTATTATTTTTTCTTATAATTGTTTTTCAAGTTTTTGGAAGGTTGTTTATGTTTTGCTTGTTTTGATTTTTCCTCTTGTCCTTTCATTGCCTTGGGCCTCATTTCCCATGCATCCCACCCTTCCTCCTTCTCTTCTCAAACCTTTTTAGGGATTTCTTGGTCTACATCTCATCATTTTCTCTTAATGCTCTCATTTTCATCTTGATGATGGATCACAAAGTGTGATCCAAAACATTGATGCAAAAAACTAACACACAATCAAATCCATAAATCTTTTGCAATTAACAAAATCATACCCTTATGAATCCCTAAAATAACTTCAATCTCTCGAATCTCCACATAATAAGGTCACTTGACTTATAGTCAAGACCTAGCTAGCTCCTTCATGCAACATATACAAGATTAGGTTCTTCAACTCAAGGTCTTGACCACGACATCATTTGAGTCAAATGATTTTGTTTAAACATAATCATAAACCTATGGATTGATTAGGGAAAACTTGTAAATAGATCATGTGAAGAAAAGCATCGAACCCTAAACTTATTCTTCAATCTTCACTTTGCATTTTTGGAGGAAAGTTGTTGTGTCGCCATGGAGAGGTAGGGGTTTTGTTGGACTTCTCTCGACTTTGAACTTGGACTTCACTATTGGTATCTTCTCCTTCGCAGTTATACTGGAAAACAAGTTGGGACTATCATTCACCAGGTAGTTCATTCTTTTGCCAAGAAACCTTATTTTATGAAAAAGAAAAGCATGTTTGCTTTGAAATATAACAGAAAAATGATAGAATCTGAGTGCTTTTATGGTATTTTTCTCTCTGAAGATAGCACAGTTTCTCTATAAAATTTGAGGGTCTCTCTTTATCTTGCAGACTATGACTCGATTATTACGTTGTTTTGAGAAACCATGGGTAAAAACCCATCTCTTGTGGTCGAGACCTCCTCCTTTCATTATGTGTTCCTCTCGACTGAAAACCTTGTCTCGGATTGGGCATACATGGAAATGGTCTGCAAATTTTCTTCTACTCTTTTGGTTTTGTGTGTGAAGCATGGTATTTCATTGGTTGTACTTCCTCCTCAAGTATTTCCACTTTCTTGCTCTTGTTGCCACCATTTTTTTTGTCATTATAAGTTACATTCATTTCATCTAATACTGCATCCTCATTCTTCATCCCCTTGGATTTTCTTTTGATTTGTAAAAGGGTTCAACAGAGTCAAATACATATTCCATTTTATTTGATGCATTTGAAAGTTTGATACTCCTTTTATGAGTTTTAATCACTAGCTCCAATATTTTATTAACCTTTTCCGTAATCATCCCATCTTTAAGTCCACTCAAATCATTTACAACTTCAGAGATAGAATTTTTGTTGCTCTTGCTTCTCTGAAAATCTATTTTTGAAGCATGTGCCTTTGCTTTGCTCAATCCATTTGGAGTTTTGATATAAGGGGTGGTCACAAGTGCATCACCACTCTTCCAATATTTCTCTGTGTTATCCTTCTTCTTTGTTGTTTTCCTCACTCATATGTGCATTTTCTTTACCAAAAGTAATCATCCTTCCTTTCACTGAATTCTCTTTTCTTGGGCTTACATGAGTAGCACCTATAGTTGATCTATGAATGGCTTGAGGTTTAAGGTGATCATAGACACCCTTATAGGTAAACTCTATTATTTTCCCATTATGAGAGTGTTCCAACCTCTTTCTCATTGTAGAAGGGGTATAAAAAATCTTTGAAAATGTGTTTACTGTATTTAATCTTATGCAAGAAATCTTTGCAAGTTTCCCTATTGTTGACTACTAGGAGCACTTTACAGTCTTCTGGGCTTTGATCTGGGAGAAAATATCATGCTTATCATTTTGTGAATGCTTCTTTGTAAGAACAATGACTGTCTTGAAGATCTTGTCAATATGCAGATGTATACTTTCCTCTATAACTAGATATATGCCTTTAAAAGTGTTGAGGATACCTCTGAAATATGCCTTTATGGCTGTCATTTTTCTTATATGATGATTCCATGTCATGACATTTATGAGCTTGTTGTCCTTTCATGATGACAATCACCCTACTTCAGTCATAAGGCTACAACTATCACTGCTTTGGAAATAAGATGAAGTTGAATGTGTAATACCCCGCCACGTAACCCTAGAGGAAGATGCAACTACAACAGAAGCGAACAATAATATTTTTAAAGTACAATTAATAACTAGAAAAGTGCGCTACATTAACACATACATCCTCTAAGGTACGTGACCAAGCTTACAACTGAATCCCATAGTTCATATAAAAGAAACTCATTCATAGCATATAAAATTAATACCCATGAATTAAATATCATACATCCAAAGCATTAATTACATCACATATGATAAAATTACATAAAAGATCCATAGATTACATTCATTCCAAATAATATTTACAAAGCTCATTCCTAGAATGAGAAAGATCTTACAATAATGTTACAATTACAAGAATTCTCCTCAAATACAATTGAGGAGTGATAAAAATACAAAGTATTCAACTGATACAATAAATCATAAGAATGGAACATAACAACTGGTACACATGAGCTCTCCAATCTGGAAGATCCCGCCATCACGAACATAAAAAGGGAGCCCAATGGTGAAAGGTGCATGTTCCACCCAACCAAGTGGTACCCAAAAGCCCACCCCTTGTGCTAGGAGATAATAACAAGGCTTCCTAGACAAAACCAACAACCTCTAGACACAAGCTATGACATGATTTAACTAATCAAATACAAGTACAACACTAACATAATGGTTACATTGCTTCCAGAGTTAAATAATCAAATTTATCATTGAACCAAACATACTGCTATCATAGGAGGAGTGTCATCACAAAGCTGCATGGGTTACTCTGGCGAATCTTCCTAGGCCCCGACCCCCATCTTGGGTTACCTTGGTAGCCTCTCACGACCCCCACTCCCACATGCAAACCGATGCGAAATCGATTATCTTTCAAAGAGACAAGATAATGATCTTTCCATTCTAGGCCTTCTCGTCTCATCGCAAGTCTAAACAAGCCCTTGAGCCCATGAGCGAGGAACATTTATTCTTGTTAAGTGTTTAAATCTTCCATTTCCCCTAGTTCATTTATTTTCATTTTCACTGGATTAACTAACTCTTAAATGAGTTACCCTGGCACAAATTTGTGTGCCGACCCCCATTGAGAGCCACTCCCCTATAGACAACACATGGATCCAATCCATAACCCAAGGGTAATCTAGTGCACACATATAGATATTAATTCCCAATCCAACATAAAAGAGAAACACATCCCCGTTCATGATAACCGGGTGATTAACTAAATACAACTAAGTGCACTACCCAAGGGAAAATGAAGGGTTGAATAAAAAACCACAAAAACCCCAAATAATAATACCACATCTAGAAGACTTACAAAATAACAACTAACACTTTTAACCAATTTCCCCCAAAAGCGTGAACAAAAGAAATCACATTCAAAAGGGCAATTTAGGAAGGAAATAAATCTACCTTTCGGATTTCCTAAATCCAATTTCCCTTAAATAAAATACAATAAACCATTGTTCAAATAAACTAACTCAATAAAATTTATTTTGCAGATAGAAGAGAAAATCAAATCTATATGTTATTTCAATTCCTCAATTACTTTTAAATAAAAATATCAATTTCTTCTTTTAAACATATTACTTTAAAAATCATCTAATTGTGCATTTAATGCGTGCATCCATTTTAAAAAATCATTTAAATATAAATATATACATAATTATATATAACTATATATATTTATTTATATATATAATATTAAAGATTTAATACCAAAATAAAAATCTAATCGCATTTCAATGAGGGCGACGAAAAGAGTTTACAAATTCATTTAATATGGCTACCATTGGTATGGGCAGTGCCGACTACGCTTCCACAACCGACTACCCCATGAGGGGGCACCCAACAACCTACACAGTGTCGGGTCCCCTCCTATGGGGGACGACTATGGGTAGCCATCGCTCCCCATAAATTAAAACACAAACTTCCTTCAATTGGCATTTAAACCTACAGATTCCTTAGAAATTCACGTACAGATATCCTATGCGGGATTTCAAAATAATGAGTTCCAATCTGGTTTTCAAAAAAGAAAATTTACAAGGACCTCCATAAAATATAAAAATATATATATATTTTATCAGACCGATTGCTCTAGTCGGGAAATTTATTTTCACAAATAGTTTTCTACAGGAAGCTTTCACGAATTCACTAGAAAAGCCAATTTACAAAGATTTTCTACAGAAGGATTTCAAAATTCTACACAGAGGTTTTCAAATTTCACTAGATAAACAAATCTAATAGGAAGAAGAGCAATAATTTCCTATAGATAACATTTACAAAACTTCCCCAGAGGTTTTCTAAAAAATTCTACACAGAAATTTAATTCCATCCCAACCGAAGTTTTTCAGTTTCCTATTGTTCTCTTTCTAGGTTTTCCATTGTTTGAAAACAATCCCTACAAATTTTTTCTACAGAAGCTTTTATGGTAAAAACAAACACGACAATCTTCATAATTTCACAAAATAAAATAAAGCTTCTAAACAAATAACAAACTTTCTTTTACAGGCAATCTATTCCAAAACCATAATTTATTCTAATATCTTTTCCAAATTGAAATTAAAGAAAACAATTAAGGAGCCTGATTCCAGACGCTTGAGGATATGAATATTGAAGTAGAGCTTCTTCCAATTAACCCAAGCCTCCTTCAACAAAACAAAGCTCCTTCAACAAAACAAAGCTTCTTCCAAAAAAACAAAACAAATCCAGAGCCAAAGTATTTTTCCCGAGATTCTCCTTCCCCAAATTTTCAACAACCAGATTCAACAACTCATCTTAATTTTTAACAACCTCTCCAAAAAATATCTTCTCCTCTTCTGTGAAGCAACCTCTTACCTCTCTTTGTTATTTCTCCTTTTGTGAATACGTCTTTGTTATTTTAAGTCCACAAGCACCAAGTGTAAACTATACAAGCTTAGTGTATTTTGGATAATCCTATAACAATAGGTACTTTGGCAACAGTGACCATACTTCAATTGATTGTTGCATATCCATTTACTATGAATGCATTAACTATGACTATTGAAATGATTACCATAAGCTCTTGATTGTGACATGATTGTCGAAGCTTTGCTTGTTTTGGTAATTGTTTATGATCATTGCAACCTTATTTTCAGTCATAAGGATTGTCAAATACTCTTGTATGATGTATTGATTGTAACATTATTAACATCATGACAATATTATAGCATATCTTTTAAACTCGAGTCTCATGAGAGGAAGAACCTTATGTACTTTGTGTGACTGTTCTTTCATTCTCTCTTTCTTTACTATCTTGAACTCTTTGAGAATGATGAAGAGGGAAAGTTCCTTTCTCCCTATGTTAAAGATTGTGACAATGTAACTGCCCCTTGATGTTATGGGCACTTGTACCTTTCTAGTTGTTGGGCTCAACCCTTGTGGGAGCCACATTTTCTCCACAACTAAAATATTGAATCATGATGGAATATGTACATGTTCCTGCACATAGAACAAACAAATTAGATAAAAACAATGATACTCAATGTTCCTTTTGATGGTGATTTCATCTTTTACTCGATGATGTGATCTTGAATCCTCTTTGTATATTCTTGATATGGTCGAATTAGATTGATAGTCATTGGATTATGTTATTCAATTGTTGATAATGTATGATGAAACATTATGTCCCGAGCTCTAACAAAACTCATCAACAATTTATAGGTACACCTAAACCTAGGACATGAAGGACTAAAGATAGGAGATTTGACGACAGAGCTGGAGAGAAAACTGACACCTCATTGAACATGCAATGACATATATGATATTTCATTATATGCTTTCTTTTATCTTCAGTTGAATAGCTTAGTACTTATGTTCTATCAATTTAATCCAGTCATTCCCACGGCTTGTGTGGGACTTATAAACATTCATTTATCCTTCTTAGCATGAAACAACATTTTTTATGCCATCTTGTATGTTCCTTGATTTCAAAATGAATAAAATACAACATACTATTCAATTTTAATGATTTTTTTTAGTGTTGTGAAAACTTTGCATAATAAGTTGAATCTTATTTTGAAATCTTTCATTTGTTAAAAAAACTATCAGCATGTAATGAATGTACCTTTCACCTTCGATTCAATAAACAATTCCAATTCTACCAAAATGAGCTAAAGGTGAAAAATTTCGTAACAATATTATTTTGTCATAGTTATCCAATTTATTTTGAAGTTGTGAAAGAAGAGAAATGGTGTGAGACCATGGATAAAGAAATAAATGTTATAAAAATAAATAAGACATGGGAGCTAACTAATTTAGCTCTAGGTAAACAAGTGATTGGAATGACGTGGTTCTATACGACCAAGTGAAATTTCAAGGGGAGAATAGAAATATTTAAAAAAGGTTGGTTGTTAAGGGATTTATATAACATCCTAAAAAATAATATGGTAAGACATATGCTCCAGTTGTAAGGATGGAAACCATGTGTGTAGTATTAGAAATATCATTCCAACATAAGTGGAAGGTATATAAAATGGATGTGAAATCTACCTTCTTGAGTGAAGTGTTCAAAGAAGTGTATGTTGAATAGTCACCTAGTTATGAAGTTTCATGACAAGAAAAAAAGTGTCAATTGAAGAAAGATCTTAATGGACTTAAACAAGCACCATGGACATGGTACATCAATATTAACTCATATTTTTTGAACGAATTTATCAAAAGCGATGGTGAGCCCACTCTTTACAAGGATGGTGAGTGATGGTAAGATTTTAATTGTTTCCTTGTACATGCATATGATTTAAATTTTATGGGGAACAATGATTTTTTGTTGTTGATTTTCAAGAAGCCATGAATAGAGAGTTTGAAATAAAAAATTTAGGTCTGCTAATATATTTCTTAGGCATGTAGGTAATGGATTATGGCATTTTTATCTCTCAATAAAATTATGTAATAAATATTTTAAATAGATTTAGAATGCATAATAGCAAGCCTACAACTGTAAGAGCCCTGCTCGCATATGACTAATGCTACACCTAATTTGTTAAATGTTTCCATAAATAGATGATAAGTTGTATTGTGGACAATAAATAATGTGATCAGGTGACCATATTCTTGTATTTATCCTTGATATTTGTTTCATTGTTACTATCATGAAGGTGTTATGGAATCGTAAATGGCAATATGAATTAAAATTGTAAATGGAATTGTCATACAATCAAATCTTAGTTTAGATATCAATTTAATATGATATGAGATTGTTCTTACAATTGCATTGGTGATGTGCAGGAAAGTAGAGTGCTAGTATGAGAAGAAAAAAAATCATTGAGTAGATCAAATGACATCTTCTTGTGGTTATGAATGTGACCTCTTTTGGGGCTTGGAAAGATATAAAGTTAATATGATTCTAGAGTAGGGTTGTGAGGGTTGATGTAAAAAGGGATAATTTATATTTTGGGTTGAAAGGGTGTTTATTTGTGATTCAGGTGAGATGTAAGTTGGGGTTGAGGTTTAGAAACCATTGTCCGAGTTGAAATTTGGATAAGACCTTAAAAGGGCTTTTAAAATGGGTTGTTGATCAATTTCCTTGGTTGAGATGCAAAAATTAAACCCCTTAGGGTCTATACCATAATCGTAGGGGTCAATTGGTCATGCAATAGTGCCCTAGGACATGATTAGACCCCTGAAAAGTCCTCATTACGGTTAATGACGAGTTTTGAGGAGAAGATGGGATGGTATGATAGAGGGGTTGTTCAAGTGCATGTTTCATATTTAATAAGGGAAAAGACTCCCATTAATGGAGGTAGGTGCACCCCACACCTCCCCATTTAAAAGGTTGCAAGTTGAAACTTCTATATATCTTGGAGAGGAAGGATGAGTGGGGATTTTACCCACTTCTCCTTTTGGAGAAATCTGCTTGAGATTGGAGAGAAGATGTGAGAGGAGAGGATACAAGCTTCTTAGAAGTTGGTGCTCAAACTAGTTGGCTTGGAGAGTTAAGATGGATAGAAAAGTTCAATCCTATCACCTAAAGAAAGAGATAAGTTCGTTTTTCTTATTTCTAATTACTCTTGTTTATGGTTGTAAGAAGGTGACATATCGTATGAATCTTGGTTGAAGATAGAAAGTAGAGAATCTAGATGCATAAAATTTGTGTTATTTTAGTTTATCCCTTTGTAAAAATGAGAAAAGACTCCATGTATCATCACGGGGATAAAAAAATTCCTTGCTTGGGGGTATGGCTAGAGCCCACGAGGCTCCATGACGCCATTATGGTAGGGTGGAGAGCAAGATTAATCAATTGTTGTTCCTTGTTGTATTCTCTTAGATTTATTTGTAATATGGAAAACTGATATTTTGATATAACATGAAAGAGAAATATGGAAAAGGGAAAAGTGTCCAATGGCAGAGTCCTTTGAGTTTTATTTGTTTTCTTTCATTTGAAAGTACAGTTGAAATTAATATCTTGATGTTGCTCTTGAAGCCTTTGAGTGAAAATTGTAATGTATTGATACTAGTTCAAAAAAAAATATATGGGAAATAATAAAGTATGATAGTTATAGTTTTATTAAATAAGAGAGTAGATTTAGTAAAAGGTTTTATGAGGGAAGAAAAGAAATCTGACTTATTATTCTGCAATAATTTCATTCAATAAACCAATGCTTTCCTACCGTAAGGATATGGTATTCCTTTCTCTATTAATTTTCTTGCTTTCAGAAAAAGCCTAGATGGTACATTCCTGTGTAGATATATTACTCCTTTTCAACACTACTAAACTATACCTATGCTGGCCTTAGAATATGTACCATAAATTCCGTACACCTACAATAGTAACCAATGTAGAAGGTAAACAAAGAGGCCAAGCTTAGATTTATAAAATGAGAGAAGTAATAACACCTTTATGTGCCCCATAAAAAGTGATAAACAACTCTAAGATATTATACTCTTGTAACCTACCCAACAATATTAAGAATAATAAAATATAGTGAAACATGGCTTTGCCCAGATTCATCTTGAGCAAGCAAAAGAGGGGACGTGTTTACATCATTTGTAGAAAAAGAAAGAGATATCAAAAATAAGTTAAAGAGTTTTAGCACAGCAGTGTATATCCATAGATACCACTCTGACTTCTCTGAGGTCTAGGGTTTAAATGCTTTTCAAGACAACAAATAAATAAATAAAAATAAAATGTGAGTGGATCTAACACAAAATGAATTGTTGTGATGTATGTTCCTTGGCATGATATTGTCGATCTCATGGACATTCAAATCTGCAAATAAAAACATGTGCAAAAGCATGTCAATGGCGCCATGGATAGGTCGAGTAGCTTGTTGCCTGAGGTCTATGTTGTAAGGAGGCAGTATTAGACTTACACTTGAAACTTCCCCAGCCTCAAACGAAGATCTGAGGTACGATATTAGACTTACACCTGAAACTTTCCCAGCCTCAAACGAAGATCTGAGGTATGATACAGTTAGTTAAAAGATATAGATATAGCCTATTATATCTGAGGAATTGTCTATGCAGGTGACAATTTGTACCTTTGACCGTATTTATTAATTAGTTGAAAATAAAAAGTGAATGTATTTTTTATTTTCAATTAATTAATAAATATGATCAAAGGTGATCTATGTCACCTGCATAGACAATTCCGGACTGTAGATGGTGCTCACACCCAACATTATGTCATCATGGACTCTTATAAAGAAGCAAGAAAAAAAATGACATATATTGCAATGCAAAACAAAAATAAAATTAACAAACAAAACAAATGCAGTCGCCTCCCCCCCATATTTCAAAGGAGCATTGAAAGATTTTAAGATTCCAGCCCCAGCTATTTGGGAGAATAGAGACTTTAAATCCTCTTTTCTTCACCTCTTGGGTGTAGATTCTTTAAAATTAGGTAAGTTTTACATTATCAATTATTTTGTTTTCATGAGCTTTTAAACAAAATTGTATTCACTTGAGTGAATGCACAAGATTACCCTGTTTAATCATAAGATTAGATATATGATATGTTTATACCATAAATTAAATTGGTATTACATTTGGAGGTAATTTTCGTTGGTATGGTTATTACAACAATTAGAATAATTCTTTGTTTTATCATTTTATATTTATATGAATTCATTAATAAGATTGGTAAATACTAATATTAATATTTTAACAAAATGCAAGAGTAAAATTAATATTAATTTTATAACAATAGAAATATTAATATTAAGTTAAACAGTGATATTCTTAAATGTGATGGTTATAGTAAAATAACATTGATCACTAATATAGTATTAATTTAAGATTAAAGTCAATTTTAATGTAAATGTTATTGTTAATAATATTGATAATATTATCGATAGTAATAATAATAATAGTAGTGATTTATACTCTAAGATAATTAATTGTAATTTAAATTGGATTAACATTGGTGAAAATGTATATTATCAAGATGATAAAAATTCTATGCATTTTCATATTTAACTTTTTAGTAAATAGCTTGTGAATGATAAAAATTCTATATACTTTCATAGTTAACTTTTTTGTAAATAGCTTGTGAATGATAAAAATTCTATATACTTTCATATTTAACTTTTTAGTAAATAGCTTGTGAATCATAAAAATTCTATGTACTTTTATATTTAACTTGTTAGTAAATAACTCGTGAATGATAAAAGAATTATATGCACCTTTATATTTAAATGTTGGGCTTTTATCAAGAAAATTGCATTCGACCTGATTGGTTAAGATTAATGTTCCACTAAATGATTGAAGGGTGGTAAATAATTTTAGTAAGGATTGGTTAGGAATTTAAAAATAATAATATTATTATTATTATTACCACAAAGTGGTTGAAGTAAGGATAGTGATATTGTTGTTAATTGTATTATTGTTTTATTTAAATAATAACATTATGACTAATAGTAGTGGAGTTTAAATGTTATTATTATCATTTCGATTTAAGAGCACCATTGCAAAAAAGTCTATCATTTGTTGTCAAGTTAATGGTATAATATTATGATCATTGTATTGGTTAAATAATAATGAGACCATTTATTTCCACATGAGAATTAAATTAATACTTGAGGTATTGTCAAATTATTACTAACAATTTAATCATCATAGTATTATTGTTTTAATAGCAACATAGTTATCAATGTTTAATCATAAATCCATTAACATTACTATTGTAACTAATGAATAATGGACGGTAATATCAATAAGGATAATTATAATATTATTAGTGGGCAAGTTAAAAGATATAGTTATCTTGTTTGTTGTTTCAATATTGGTGCTAACATTATTGTTATAAACTGCAAGCAAGTTAATTGATGGTGACTCAATTAAAGTTCAAATTATTTGTAGGATTAATTGTAGTAACTTCTCTTTGACTCAACATACACCTTGGTTAGTGTTCCCCTCAAATACTAGGTGTGGTTAATAGGGTAATGGTTGGTTAAAAAAAAAATGTTGGGTTTTTCTAGCGAAAATTTTAGGCATGACAACAACAATACCAATAGTCATAGGTTTAAAATTGAGCAAAGAAGATTGCAACAACAGTATGAATCCAACTCTATACAAAAGTATGGTTGGAAGTTTAAAAAATTTGACTACAATCAAGCTTGATGTAATGCATGTAGTAACCTTGATTTTTCAGATTTATGGAGACACCAAAGGACACACATTGGGAAGCAAGTAAGAGAATCCTAAGGTATTTCAATGGAACCAAGGAATATGGTATTTTATTTACTGCAAATTATTTTTTGGGATGGTTGGATATATTGACAATGATTGGGCATGAAGTGTAGATGATAGGAAGAGCACATTGAGATATGTGTTTTACTTGGGTTTAGGAGCCATTTTATGGGCATCCACAAATATAGTAGCATGTCAAGCTATTTGTTTATGAAGAATACTAACAATTTTGAAAGAAAAAGATTTTATGATAATGTATCATCAATAGCCTTGACAAAGAATCCAATCTTCCATGGACAAAAAAATAACATATATACTAGGAATCATTTTATAAGGGAGCTAATAAAACAGGAAGAAATCAAAGTTTAGTATTGTAGGTTTTAGCATTAGCTCATGGGAATTTTTACTAAGCCACTCACAAATGATAGTTTTCAGTGCATGAGAAGCAATTTGGACATTATGGATAAAGTGACAACATATTTGGAGCCCTTCACTCAGATTTAGAAGTCATGTACATGTAAGATCTATAATTGATAATTTTAGATCCAAAAATATAGAATGAGGTTGGAACAACTCATGATTAAAGAGGAGATTTGAAATATATTATAATCCCAAGCCTTTCAGAGAAAGACCCATTAGAAATATTTTTAGGATCTTTATCCCCTCATTCCTTCTAATGTAAGTTGCATTAGATATTATTAGTTGGTTTTTAATTAAATGTTGGTAGGTAAGTTTGAATTTGAAGTGAGAATTTTTGGGAAGAGTCAACAAGAGACAAGAAAGAACAATAGTTTTGTATTAGTAGTTTTTTGAGAAGAAGATAAGGTCTTGTTGGAATATGAAGTCAATTTTATGACAATTGATATCATAGAAAGATTTTTTTGTGTATAATTTATGTTTTTGAGAAGTGGACAGTGAAAGGAAGCATGATTACCAAATTTGAGGTGCAAAAGTTTGATGGTTCTTTTTTTCCTTTATGGAAGCTAAAGATTCAAGCTTTATTGGTGAAGGATGGATGTGTCTTAGCTCTCAAAGGGGTAGTGTCAAAAAATATAGCCATGAAGGGCAAGAAGATTAGGGTGAAAAGGATAGCATGGCTAGAGAAACAATCCATTATCTCTAGAAAATTCAATACTATTCAATGTTGTAGAGGAAAAAAAATGCACATGACTTGTGGACTAATCTCGAAAAAAATTATGAGACGAAGTCATTATCAAATAGAAATTTGTTGTGTAGGTACATAATTTGAGGATACATGATAATGGATCTATCACAGATCATATAAATGATTTCAACACAATGTAAAAAAAGTTGGATTCAATGGGGTGAAAATCAAAGAACATGATAAGGCAACAATATTATTGTGTGTGTTGCTTGAAACTTGGGATCACTTGGATATGGAACTTACTAACTCAACATCGAGTGGGAAACTAGTCTTTGAAAATGTGGTCGTTGATATAATTTTTGAAGATTCAAGATGAAATACATCTCAAGGATCTTCTTCTAATGAATCCCTAATTGCAAGAGGTAGAACTCAAGAAAGAGGAAATACTAAGCATGAACAAACTAGGTCCAAATCCAAAGGGTGAAAACAAAGTAAAATGTTAGAATTGTGACAAAAATGGACATGTCAAAAAGGATTACAAGCTGCGAAAAGAAAGAATACAATTATAGTTCATAGACATCTGAGAAAAACATAGCAAGAGTTCAAACACCATTGGAAGATGGAGAGGTATTAAATTCTAATATGAGAGGCTCTTTATCTTGTGTTTTGATTCTTGATTTTGGTGCCTCTTTCACAGGAATCCACACAAAGATTGGTTTTCTTCTTATCAATCATTTGATGGAGGTATGGTTTACATGGGAAATGATAACCCATGTGAAGCTATTAGTGAAGTTGACATAAGAATAAGGATTTTTGATGGAATGATAAGGGCTATTCAGCATGTTAGAAATTAAAAAATCATTGTCACTTGGAGTTTTTAATGAAAAAGTTTATCGGTTGAGTGGTGAAAACAACTATCTCAAGGTAACAAAGGGTGTGTTGGTTGTGCTAAAGGGAGAAAAAAATGGCAATATCTATAGGATGGTTGGGGAAACTAGCAGTGGAGAGGTTGCAATGGCATTTGACATAGAAACAAAATCAATATCAACCTAGTATCAATGGCTAGGCCATATGAGTGAACACAGTCTCAAGGTACTACTAGATAGAGATCTTCTCCCAAGTGTCAAATATAGAGATTTAAATTTTTGTGAACATTGTTTATTTGAAAAAAGTCAGCTAGACTAAGTTTTTCTAGAAGTACTACTAGAAGTAAGGAATTTTTAGAATTAATTCATTTAGATAATTGAGAAACTCTTATAACATTTATTGGGGGTTCATCATATTTTGTTTCATTTATAGATGATTATTCTCATAAGGAGTGGATTTATCTTCTCAAAAAGAACTCAGAAGTGTTTTAGGGTAATCTCACAATATTGATTCCCACTTTTGGGATAATTAAGATTTTATAGCCTGGAGGAGGGACATTTTAAAAAAGAGTGAAGGTAAACGAGGCCATAAAAACATTTTTTTACATAGTGATCTTTAAGCGAAGGTTTAGCATTTGAATGAAGGTACCTTCATTCAAAGGGGTTAAGTATGACAACTTTGGCCTCTAATTTATATTTTCCTTAGAAAATCTAGTTTCAAATCCCAGGTTGAACCTTCAGATGTAGTTAGCTTGACAAGATATTTTGCAAGATCGTAGCCCTCAAAACAAGCTTTCCAACAAGTATTGTTTTGATATGTTTTCATTTTATCATGTATTTAATTTTCAATTTTTGCTTGACATAGGTTTTTCACCAAACATCAAGTTCTTCATTCTATAGAGGTGGAAAATAGTAAACCATTGTAGAAAAAAATCAAAAACTACCTTTTCCCTAGGTATTGATGTCCTTGTTTCACCAAAAAACTAAAATTGAATTTTGATATATACACAAGTTATGATAGACGACATACACTTATGTCCAAATTATAGTTACAGTGACTTCAAAAATTAATTTAAAAAATATGTAGCAAAAAATTATGCAAAAATATCCATGCCCTAGATATCGATGTTAAAAATCTATATTTTAAAAATTAGAATTTTATCCTTTCTAGGAAAAAGTTATATTGGATGACATAAATGTTAATTTATGAAAATGTTGTTTACTATTTAAAACTAGCTATTAAAGGAGATCTTGAAATATTTGCGATTCATTTGAATTTTTTTTTTAAAATACATTTGGAATCTACACATAAATTGCCACAAATCACTAGTTCACATCATCTTCAAATTCTTAATGGTTTAGCTACTATAGGTCTCAAAAGATGAAGATTCAGTTAAAAATATTGATATAAATGTCCATCTTGGCCAAAAAGTGGGACTCATTATTGTGGGATTACCCTTTATTATTTCAAGGAGTTTAATATTCTAGTAGAGAATCAAAAGGGTAAGACTGTAAAATGTCTGAAAATAGATAATGGAGGAGAATTTTGTTCAAGAGATTTTAAGTAGTTTTTTAGTGAGTATGACATTGCAAGGAAATTAACGATTGCCAGGACACTACAACAAAATGGTGTTGTTGAATGCATAAACTATACAATTATGGAGTGAGCCAAATGTATGTTGAGCATTGTTGGTTTAAAGAATTTATTTTTGGGTTGAGGCTATTTCTACAACCTGATTCTTGGTCAATAGGTCACCCACTACACCTCTTGATAATAAAATCCCTGAAGAAGTGTGGACATGTAAACTTATTGATTATTCCTTTCTTCGTGTATTCGGTTCTAATGCTTATGCTCATATTTGTAAAGAGAATAGAACTAAGTTGGATGTGAAGTCCATAAAATGTATTTTTCTTGGCTATGTAGATTGTACAAAGGGGTATAGGTTGTGGGATACTGCTGCCCACAAAGTTATAGTTAGCCAAGATGCTTATTTTAATGAAAAATCAATGCAAAGAGGTAAAGAACAACAAAGTATAGAAGTTATTCTAGTTGAGGTGGAAAGTTATGATGATAATCTATAGGTACTAGATAAAAATCAATATGATGAACATCAATCAAATGAGTCATAGGGTGATACATTACCCCTTATAAGGAAATCCACTAGAGTATCCAAACCACCTGAAAGGTACTCTCCTACTTGTAATTTTTCTTATGCATTACTAACTAATGTTGGTGAACCTACTTCATATTAGGAGGCTTGTGAAGTTGAATGTGCAAGCAAGTGGAGAGTTGCCATGTGGAAGAGAAGATGGAATCTCTAGAGAAGAGAAAGACATGGGAGCTTGTGCCATTTCCTAAGGGGTGAAAATATATTGGGAACAAGTGGGTCTTCAAACTAAAAAGAGACATAAATGCTAATTTGGAGATGTATAAAGCTTGATTGATGACCAAGGGGTATGCACAAAATTTTTCTATTGATTTTGATATTTTTTCACTTTTTGTACAATTAAGTACTATTAGATTTTTTTTAGCTCTTGTTGGTAGCCTTGATTTGGAGTTAGAATAATTAGATGTAAAAACAACCTTTTTGCATGGTGATCTCTCAAAGGATATTTATATGCAGTAAGCAAAAGGTTTTGAGGAAAGAGACAATAAGAGTCTTGTTTGTAGGTTGAGAGAATCGTTGTATGGTTTGAAATAGGCACCAAGGTGTTGGTACTGTTGGAATAATGGATGTTGAATCATCCAATGAAGCTACGCACACTTCAAAAGGACCTTCCAAGAAGAAATTCAACCACATAGAAAGTGTTGCAACTAAGGGCATGCAAATAGAGATTATCTGATTGATATACAGAATGTATTGAATGATTTACAAAGAGTACATATGCCTGATTATATAGGCAAGAGCAAAACCTAAAATGCATAAGATGTTGCCAAGTGTTCAAATCACACTACATGTGACAACATGAAACCCTAACCAACTACCTAGGGAATGATAACAAGATGGAGATAAGTTCTAGAAAAGACAACTCATCTTCTAGAAGGGAATCTTATCTCAACAACATTATTAAATGATTAAAAAGAAACCTAGGACTAATATGATTAATTAATACCTAAGTTAACTTATGCTAGTGTAATAATTAACTAATTAATTAATTACACTAATAGGTACAAGTGGTTTTATTCATGAGTTTGGGTTTTAGAAAATGTGAGGTTGATCATTGTGCCTACTTTTAAAGGTATGATGATGATAGTTTTATTGTTTTTCTTTTGTATGTTGATGATATATTAGTAGTAGGTTCCAACATGTATAAAATCATCCATTTGAAAGCTCAACTTTCTATAGAGTTTGAGATGAAAGACTTAGGCAGTGAAAATCAGATTTTTGGTATGAGGATGCACATAGATAGAAATAATAGGAAATTATAGTTGTCTCATGAAACTTATGTGGGGAATGTTTTGCAACACTTATATATGTAGAATGCATAATCAGTTAGTAATCCATTTCATATTCATATTAAATTATCTTCAGAATAGTTCCTAACATAGAATCAGAGAAGACACAAATGTCTCATGTACTATACTCATCAATATTTGGTAGTCTTATGTTTTTCATGGTGTGCACTAGACTAGATATTGCATATGTAGTTGGAGTAGTCAGTCATTACATGGAAAATACAAGTATTAAGTATTGGATGACTGCGAAGTGGATTCTCAGTTATTTGAGGGGTGCTTATGATGTTGTTATCTATTATAGTGGGAGTAGTCTTCAAGTTAATGGGTATGTGGATGTAGATTTTGGAGACAAAGATATAATTCCACTACAAGTTAAATTTGATCCTTATCTGGAGGTGTAGTTAGATGGGTATCGAAGTTGAAGACAGTGGTGGAATTATCTACTACTGAAGCTCAATATATGGAAGCAACACAGGCTAGCAAAAAGGCAATTTAGTTTCATAGAATTTTGGGCGAATTATAGGTAAAATAGGACAACATGATGTTGCATTGTGACAACCAAAGTGCTTTATACTTAGCACGAAACTCAATATATCATGCTAGAACAAAGAATATTGATATTAAATAGCACTTTGTACATGAGGTGGTGGAAGGAGGACAAAGATCTTTGGTCAAGATACACATTGATTTAAACCCCATATATATTTTGACAAAGTCCATTGGTAGAGAGAATTTAATTTGGTGCAAAAATTATCTATGCTTGCATATTACTTGATGATTGGTAGCATTGATATTGGTCTTTCAATATGAGGTTTTATTCTCAAGAGAGGAATTTGACTTCAAGACTTCATATTCCAACAATTGCAAAAATAACAAAGAATTTTTTGAGGAAGAACAAAATTGTAGCAAGAGAGTGGTGAATAGAAGAATAGTATAAAAAAATAACAAGAAGTTAGTCAAACACAACAAATCCAAATAGTTGCAAGAAATCAATCATACACAACAACTTCGGACAATTGTAGGAAACTATTCATAAACAACATATTTAGATAGCACCCAAAGTAGTCATATATAACAGTAGTAAAACTATTTGTAAACATTTTTTAATTTAATATGAAAGGTTTTATAAATTTTATTTTGGGATAAATAGAAGATATGTTTTCTTTGTATTTTTGAGTTTTTTTATTCTTCTATTGGTCTTTGTAGTTGTTTTGTTTGGTTCTATTGCCAACAATTGAAATTAGAGTGTAAATCTCTATGTGTTAGTTTGGATTTTATTTCTAATTATGGTGTATCAATCACCACTATGGAAGGATCACATGATTTAAGAATTTGTAAATTATTTATCAAAGTAATTAAAAATTGATTTCTACCTTAATATATGACTATGATTGTAGAAAAACTAACATGTCACATCCCACATGCAACCCAAAAAATCCAATAAATAAATAAGAATTAATGTGTCATTCAAAGAGGATGGGGAGACAAACATTGGAAAAGTTATGAAAATATATTAATGTTGAGTGACCTATAGCATGGCGTCCATTAGGTGACTATATCTATGCATTTAACTCAACTATGCACCTCTATAGTTAAGACATCACCGGAGGGTGAAGGAAAGTATGGCATCCATGTGCAAAAAAGCATGAGTACCCTTAATTATTAATTTTATTGATCTAGGTTTGGTGGGGGCCTATTGAGTAGAGGCATAGCCACCCATCAAAGCATAAAAGTTAGCAAAATTTTATTTGAGGGAGGAGGATGATAACAAAATGGATTCGTTTAAAAGGCTTAATAACTTTAAATAAAATGTAATTAGCAAGTGTAAATCCACAAATTTCACCACTATTTCTTGCATTCTCTATGACTATTCTAAAATAAGAGCTTTGAAAAAGTTATCAACACCCATCAATATGTAAAGAGAGAGGCATAGATCATTAGCTCAAGGAGAGACTTGGGAGGCAAGGTGCATGGAGGGATAACATGAAGTAAAATGGATATAAAAAAATTTCAGCGATGATGTGTAGGTTTGTAGAGAGGAGAGAAGTACAATCCTACTCCTTTAAAACATGCTCAATGTCTAGGCAATCCATTTTCTATGTTTCTTTATGTGCAGTGATGGGTGAGAACTGTGTAGAAAATGTGGGGTATAAAGAGGCACAACAAACCACTTTGAAAAAGTCCCTCAAGAAACCGTGGTCTCATGAAATGAAATTATTGTAAGATATGCACAAATCGAATTGTTCAAGGAGATATTTTTTTACAATGATGGCAAGATAGGATTTCTAATATGGAATGGTGTTTTATGATTTGATTGATAATGGAAAGCTCATATCTTTGTGCCTATGCGGGCGGTCATTCTTAATATCATCTCCAAGTAGTACTTTGCATCTATTTATGTAAGGAGTCCTCTACAACTTCTTATTTCATGATGTAACACTATAAGTATCAAAAGACCAAGGAGGAAAGGGAAATTTAGATCATGTTGGTAGGTGTGCATATTCTCTTGAAGAAGTTGAAATAATTGCAAATGATTGATATAGCTAAATAGTCTCATGAACATTATTTTAATTGATAATGGAGGTAATACAAGCTTCCTATCTTACGATTTGTGATGTTATTGTTACCTATATTATAATCAAGTATTTGTGGCTTAAAAATAATCAAGAAAGAGATAAATTTCTAAAATGCTTCCATCACATCCATTTACATAAGACCATAATGGTGTGAAAGGTCCAAGTTGTGTAATGTATACAAATAGTTAGGAGGTAGGTGAGTCTTTTTTTAATTAGTGATAAGCCAATGATGGTGGGTTAATCTTGTTTAGGTTCTTTTATGAAGTGAAAAATGAGGGCAATGATAAGGTATGTCAAAGGTATTGTTTGGTATAATGGATAAAAATTTAACAAAAAATCATATATATCATCACTCATATTTTGAGACGGATATGTTTATTCATTTTGTTTCATTGTATTAGTAAATATGATTGTATGTTTTTCCAATTAGGTTTTGTCTAATATTTCACTTCAATTTATAGTAGTGGGGATTTTATATTATTCAATGGATTGCCTATTTATGTCGAACGATATTTCTTAAACATGGTATGTAAATATCTAATTTATCTTTCTCTTGGGGTTTTTATGGGTTTTCAAGATTTATTTCATTTTTAGGGTTTCTATAGCATTTCAAGATTTTCTTTTTAGGTAAGTGCAAAAATATGGGGGACAAAAAAGTGGCCCATAAAAGACATAACACGAGAACGTTATAGTAAAATAGGCTCACATTTCTATGAACAATAACCCACTTTGTCTTTCTCTTCCTGTCATATTATATACATGAAATAAACATTATAGTATAAGTGACTTAAAGTTATGCTCCATGTATTTAATTTTAGGATGTTTGGGAATGGTTTAAAATCTCTCTGAGTTATATAGAAATTATAGGTTTTTGGAAGATCATCTTATAATTTTTTAGAGAGTCCAATTTCAATAACCAATAAACTCTTATCATCTTTCTCTCTCCCTCTCTCTCTATCTCACTCTATACATATCCCTTGCACTCTATAACTCTCTCTCCATCCCTTTCTCTATCTCTATTTATCTCACTCTCTCCCCTGAGCTCAAAAACTACCTCTATACCTCTCTCTCTTTCTCTCTTTTTGTTATCTTGTTGGAAACACAAGGGCAAACAACTGAGAGGGGGTGTGAATCAGTTGCCACATAATTTCAAACTTATTAAACATATTAACCCTTATTCTTAGATCTGATTAATAACCATGAAAGTATAAATCAACAATAGATCAAAAACACACATAACACCGAGATTTTTGCATGGAAACCCTGTTAGGGAAAAAACCATAGTGGAGGTTAATCCACAAGTTTATACTCTGTTAGAAGTATAAGAAAAATAAATGAGGAATGCACATGCATTCAAGCACACTGCCTAGATCGGCTCACTGCTCAAATACAAGGGAAGACTCGTTGTCTTACATAAATATTTAAATTAAATCCATCTGAAAATTTTGAATTGAGAAAGTAGCATCTGTTGATGCCTGATTACAGTTCTGGTTAAGCACATGAACACTTCTTCACTCTTCTTCATGTATACACCTAAAAATGGTCACATTATAATAAGTCTGGTAATTAATTAAATCAAATTATTTAATTAATCTTCTAAATTCAATCTACATATAAATGAATTTAAATAATTTATTTATATGTTCATTTTCTACATTCCTCTATCTTAATTAAATAAGTTTAGTTACTTATTTAATTTAATCACTTTTCCATTTCTTCTTAATTAATTAAATGAATTTTACAATTTATTTAATTTAATTATCACATTGCTTTAATTTGACTTTTTAATTCAAATAAAGTAAATATTCTTCTTTTTTCAAAATCATCTTTTCCATTTCTTCTTAATTAATTAAATAAGTTTTACAATTTATTTTAATTATCACATTGCTTTAATTTGACTTTTTAATTCAAATAAAGTAAATATTCTTCTTTTTTCAAAATCATCTTTTCCATTTCTTCTTAATTAATTAAATAAGTTTTACAATTTATTTTAATTATCACATTGCTTTAATTTGACTTTTTAATTCAAATAAAGTAAATATTCTTCTTTCCAAAATCATAAAATCATCTTTAAATCTTCTAAAAAATCATCTCACATATAATTAAATATTTTTAAATATTTAATTAGAAACTTCTTATCCACATCACACTTATAATTAAATATTTTTAATATTTAATTAGAAGCTTCCAAATCCACATGTCACATGAAATTAAATAATTTTATTATTTAATTATCTTCAACCACTAAAACTAACTCATAACTAAACTTGACAAATGGCAAGTTGTCTCCATTTTTGAGTGAAAATGTTTTTATGGGAAGGAAACATCTTCTTGCTTTCTTTCTATTTTCCATCTTTTTTTCCAAATTCTCCATCTCTCACCGTTCATCTTACCAGATTGAATCTCAACCTTTGATTTTTTCCAACTAAGCTTTTACCTCCAAAAATCTATAAATAAGACCTCTTGGCTCTTTGAAAATCTTGGAACTATTTGCGTAACATAAGCATTATAGTTGAATAATCAGGTACTTAGCATTTTAATGTCTTAGTTTCATAATCATAGCATAGCATCTTAGTTTTCATTATCTTAGCATAAATAATCATGGTAGAATAGCTTGAATAATTTGTTCTTAGTTTTGTTATCATAGTTTCAATATCTCACATCATTTAGCATAAGAATGTATCTTGCATATCATCTCATTCTCTAGGTTGTCATTTTGTTGAACTTCTGCTTATATAATCTAAGAGCAAATAGCTTAAAACAAATCCTTGGAGATATAAGACAATGGGACGACTTTGAAGAATCTGTTGGGTTTGAAGCTTTATTTAGTTTTAAATTAGATTTCTTTAATACAATGTTTCATTGGTGTGTTGTTTAATTTGTTTGTCGATTCCACATTTTCACAAACACATTTTTGGCGCCCATTGTGGGGCTCTTGCCCCGTTTTAATATTTTATTGTAGGTTTTTCTAGTAGGTCACGACTGGAGACGAAGAATAACACATACAATACCTATTCTAGCACATTTGAAGACTATTCCAGCGCATCTGATAGATTCTCCAACACATTTGAAGACTGTTCTAATGCATCTAATTGATTTTCCAACACATTCGAAGACTTTTTTAGTGCATATGACTGATTCTGTAGCACATATGACTGATTCTATAGCACATATGACTGTTTCTGCAATGCATTTGATAGTCAATCTTAAAATGACCATATCTTGGTCTTTTTCAAAACTTATTTTTTGAAATAGGGTAAAATTTAATAAGCTATCCAATGGTGTAGGTGTTTATCAACTTTGATAGAGTTAAAATTTTCAAATTCTCACATATTCTCCAGCACATATGACTTTTATTCTAGCGCATTTGTAATTTGTATAATTTACTCTTTGGATCCGATGCAACCGTAACCAATGGTTTTATTGTTGCTTTTGGAGTAAAATGAACCAATCGTAGGGTAACCATTTGGATTAAAATGAACCAATCCTAGGGTAGCTATTTGGATTAAAATATACCAATCCTAGGGTAGTCATCATACATTTCTATCTCGGTTAAAATGAACATCATGTCTTTTGTGAAGCAATATCTTCACGTAGAATAGAAAATTGTCATTTGGGTTTTAAAAATGAACATTATTTGTTGTGATTGGACGGTGATAGGCCTATGCTCTCCCCTTAACTGGGTGATCAAAATGTCAAACTCATCTTTTAATTTCATGCACTTTATGCTTTGTTAAAACCTTTAGCAGGCTTGCTCTTGTGGGAAAAAGTACTCGCCCAAGAGGAACGACCTAAGTGGGAACACCTAAAGCCAAGGATTCCAACCCACTATAATCAAAATTGAGTTGTTGATGAAAATACACTCGATGGTAGTGTGCAAGATAACCATCCCCAAATCCTTTGTTCTAAAGGTTGGGAGGTCTCCTGAGGTAGTTTATCATTTGTCGCACCGAATGAAAACCCTTACTACGAGCCTTAGTGTAGAAGCTAATCGAGTTAGTAGCCAAACATTATAATACTCATAGTGCAAGGGGAGGGAAGAATCTTCCCTCAAGATACTTACCATATAATTACCAAGGACCATTTGCTCAAGGGATCAAGAAATCTAACTTTGAGTACACGCCTGGAAAAGACAAAAAAATGGGCGCCCTCTAGGGGGTGACACAACTGTGTGATTCGACACAATTCTAAGATGTGCGCTATGATGATTATAATGACCTTTTTGACCATTAAGAGTGAGTCTGCTTGAAGTGTTTGTTTTGTTCAAATACACATGGAAATTTAAGAGAACATACACTTATTGTTTAGATTCTAGGGCTTAAAAACAATTTTCTTCCTACTATATGTTGTGTTTTCAAAACATTAATTCAAATAAGATCATCTAGAAAACACAAGAATTTGACAAATCAAACTGTGACATTTATGTTAAGGGATTGGAAATCAACAACATTTGTCAAGAAGTCCCTTGCTAAAAGAATCAAGAAACCAAAGAAGCAACTTAGCTACAAGAAAATTTTGAAAAGGAGACACTTTTTGTATCAAAGTAGGAAAGCCTTGCTTGAACATCGAACGTTCATCCGTAGATATCATGAATTTGCTAGGGGATTTACCGATGATTTTTCTTTAGAGCCTTTATATTCACAAACTTATTATCAACGAAGAAATTTTTCACAAATGCATAATCATAGTCAACCCATTCATCATTCTTACATTCCACAAACAATAATACAATATTCCAATCGTCCAAATCAATTGTTACAATAGGGAAAAAAATTGGAAACATTAGGCTTTTTGCAAAAACCATCATTTTTCAAACTAAGATCAAAACATCTTAAAGTGCATCAATTTCAAATCAATTTCTGATTTTTTGTTTAACTCACATAATAGGATCTATCATCCTTCATCCGGGGAAACAAATCTGAAAATTAGAAAATTTCTTAGTCATATCAATAGGATCCATCATTCTATTAGGCTAAGGCATCAATTATCCAACAAATTGCACTCCCATTTGTGGTCTAAGTTTAGTAAAAATTTGATTCAAGAATATGCCTATTGTCACAAGGTCCTGAAAAAGAGAAGAAGATGAAAGAGAGAATCCACTTTGCAACATGGGTGATAAGGAAGAAAATCCTTTTCATAAGCTTCATGGAAATAGTTCAAATGATGAAATAACCGAGGAAATGCTTCAAGAAGTTGAACAAGATCCACAGTTTCCCCTAGCCATGGAAAAGATCTTAGAGCGAAATAAAAAAAGATACTTTCTTTTATTGGCAAACCAAGGTGCTAAATTTCCCTTTGACTATGATATGTAGAAAATTAAAGAAGATCCTGAAAAGACTGAAACTCCCTTAAACGATCTTAGTGCTCTTACCCAACAAATAAAAGCACTACAAGGGAAAATAAAGGAAATACAAGGAGTCACAACTAAGAAGTATGATTTGGAGGATATTTGTCCATATCCTTTTTATAGACACCTCAACGTGATCCTATTTCCAAAACATTGTGAAATTCTGAAATTCGATAGATACAATGGGAAAATAGATCCTATTGACCACGTGAGGGAATTTAGAAACATGAGCCTTGACTTTGCACATGAGGACACATACTTGATGAGATTTTTCCCACGAAGCTTAGGTGGGAAATCCATGGAATGGATTTCTAAAATCATTCCACCCATCAAGACATTTGAGGAGTTGATCAACAAATTTATACCCTAATATTCCTACAACATTCAACATCAAATAACTATTCTTGATCTATGCAAAGAAAAACAAAAGATCGGAGAACCCTTCATCACATTCCTACCAAGATGGAGAAGATTATTCGCATGATATTCTCGTCTAGTTCCTGAAAAGGAAAAGATGGATATCTTTATTGACAGTTTTAATCAAGAAATGAGTTATAGGCTCAACCTTCATTGTCCTCCACATTTTGAGAAGTTGAATCTTGAAAATGCAATCACTATTGAAGGAGCCTTAGTCAAGAGAGAGTGATAAAACTTGACAAAGGTGGTCCAAACTCACACAATCATAACAACAACAACAACGACAAATCAAGATTTTAGACTAGAACCAAGAATGTTATCAATGATGGTGTGGTAGATGCAAACAATGTGACAACAAAATAATCCATCTTCAATCTATCAAGTACCCCATGTAATAACACCAATCAGGGAAATTTGACCAATCAAAAAATGGCGATAACCATGGTAACTTCAACAATAATCTCGAAAATAATCAAAATGTAAATCCACCCAAGTCACATTTTTTTTTAATCATAAGAAGTTCACACCTTTGGGATAGTCCTTGGAATCAGCATTGAAAGAGCTTATTACGATCAAGCTTATAACGTTACCAAAACCAAGAGTTTATGATCCCCTAGTTAAACCCTCATGGTGGAATGATGCACATTATTGTGAATTTCTTAGGAATAATGGACATAAAACAAACAATTGCATGCAGCTAAAACAAATGGTCCAAGATTTGATTGACAATAAAGTGATAGACATTGAGGATTCTACAGCAAACACCAACTTCAAAAAAGGGGAATCCTCTTCAACAAACACCCAAGGGAAAAATATGAATAATGTCCATGATACTGCCATTCTTAACATTTCTATAATTGATAATCAAAGTAGTTTCATCCACGTCCAAGGTAAACAAAACAATCCATCAGTACCAACTGAGTTGGACATTTGTAAATCTCAAGCTATGGCGGGACATGTAATTGCACCCCATTGTCTATCATTTTCTGAAAATGATGAAACTTCCCTTACTCATCCGCATAATGCTTCGCTCCATATTAAGGCCCTAATCCATAAATGTCTTGTCAAACGTGTCCTAATAGATGGAGGAGTTGGTTTAAATATATGCACCTTAAAGCTTGTCAATGCATTGGGATATCCAGAAGATGTAATAGATTCCAGTCAAAATATTACCATGAAGGCATATGATGTAGAAGAACGTTCATCTAAAGGATCAGTTATGCTACCAATCAGAGTTGGCCCTGTGGTGAAGAATGTGGTTTTCCAAGTCCTTGATCTCCCCTTGACCTATAATATCCTCCTTGGAAGACCTTGGGTACATGAAATGCAAGCAGTATCCTCTACATACCATCAATACCCGAAATTCCCTCATGACGAAGTTGAAATCACAGTACAAGGAAATTCTAATCCTTTCATGTATGGTTAGAATCTAAGTCCTAAAGCTGAAATCACCATTCCCAGACACTATGAAGAACCACCTTCTCAAACATGTGTTGATCCTAAATATTTTAAGGAATTCATTTCAGTTATTGCACCATCAAATCCCAAAGTCCAAATCCATGCTAGGGATGTGGAGAATACTGATTGGATAAGTTGCTAGCAAAGGACACTACTATTATCATCAAGAATGGCCAGACCTCCAACAATGATGTCAAAATAGCTACAAAAGGAATGTAGAAAGATGACCATGCTTGGATTGAAAACTCTTATGATCCCGATGATACACCTACCTCTTCCATATCTACTCACACTCAGGCCTTTCATATCACCGATAACCCTCTATTTGATCAAGACATGTCTATGACAACCCACTCTTTGATCATGATCCCACGGAGGATATCCAACCACCATCCTTCCACCCCACCTGCCTTAGGCTAGGGTATGAATCTCCTATTGTCAACTCTACTAAACCATCTGGCCAAGTTATTGATGATGTGCAAGCCTCCTTTGATGTTAACAGTATTAGAAAGGATAGTCTCAAAGACTCCATCGATGGCATCACCACTCACATTTCATCCATCTCACCCACATCCATCCACCTTGTAGACATGGATCAACAAGTATCTTTCAAAGAAAATATAAAGGAACTAACTCAAGAATCATAGGTAAAAGTTCCTTTTTCAAATGGAGATCCAGAATCAAAAGAAAGCTTTCAAAGAAAGAAAGATCAAGAAAAGTCCCTTAGCCAACATAAAGAATTATTGGACATATCAAAAGCAAAAGAAGATCAAGTAGAGTCCCCTAGCCAACATAAAAAACTATCAAACAAATAAAAAATAAAAGTCAAAAATAAAAGCAAGCAAAAGTTGATCTCCAAATATGTCTCTCCCTCAAAAATCAATGGGGGCATCTATCAATGAAGAAAAAGAAAGAAAGAACTTGTTGATCTATGGTCTCCATCCATGTCACCTATGCCATTCCATCCATCCATTTTCACTTACTTGTCATATCATTACACAACCATTGGTGATGTTTTTCAATTTTTCTTTGATGGCGACCCCTTCACGTACTTTGACCCATGGGTTGCCCAAGCTCCTTTTTGGTGGAAGCCTAATGGCCCATGTACTGTGCATATTAGGGATCCTACCATTGCCTCTTTCATCTGTCACATCTATCATCCTTCATACTTACCACTTGTACTCCTCATTTCGATTGGGTTCTTTCATCCAGCATGGTCATCCACACAGGAGCAGGGCATCATCAAAGCAATTTATGGATCTAGCATTTATCAATTCTACATCTAGCTTTGGAGAGCGCAACATGAAAAATTCTTGAAAAAAATTCCAAAACAACATAAAATTTCTTGAAAAAAAAAAAACAACATAAAAAGTCCTAAAAAAAAAAACATCATAAAATTCTTGAAAAATCCAAAAAAAATAGAAAAGTCAGGAAAAATCATGGTGAAAACATGGAAAATAGGCATCCTTTTGACACAAAAAAAAATCAAAAATCAAAAAAAAAAAAAGAAAAATACAAGAAAAATTGAAAAATCAAAAAAATCGTTGCCTTCATGAAAACCTAACAAACAGGCGTCTTGGTAACAACAAAAAAATCATAAAATCTGAAAAAGTGCAATAAAAACAAATGGTGAAAACCTGGCAATCAAGCGCTATTTGTGAACAAGTTGGCTCTTCCATCTATTAGTTCATATCCCCCATCACATCACCATGATCATCCGCATCATATCCATCATTTGAGCATCATAGAGGCAATCATGTTTTATCATGGATTGGTTATCATTGTACATATCCATAATAAATTCGGTTTGTTCTATCTGGGGGGCAAAATCCTGAACTCAACGGGGGCAACTGACTTTTGAGCTATCACGTAGTACAAAAAATGCGTAGAACAAAACCAAAACACAATGACAAGACAACACTTGGCAACCAATCATACATGATCAAAACACTCATCAAAAAGTGCAACATTGGGTTTTCAAATCAAATTGGATGATCTAATCTGAATAATGACTGAATTACTTTAATTAAAGGTTGAATTGTTGTTTTATGGATTTTTGTTATCATACCTCTGGAGCAACTTGACGATGTCATAAACTAGAGAAGCAAGGAAGGAGTATGATTTTTCTTTGTTTGTTGTCTATGAGTTGATCATTATTACTGTGCAAATTTTTTGTGGGACATGCTCTACAACATACCATTGATGACATTTCAAAATTTTCATAGGAAAAAGGTTAACTCTTGTCTATTTATGCAAGCAATACTCAGGCCATCTTGGTTCAATTATACCTCGATGCTTGTATTACCTTGCTATATCAAAAATCATGAAAGTTGTACTCAGGTCATCATCGATGCAAATATCCCCTTTGATGCTTGTACTAACTTCCAACATTTCAAAATGCTCAATGATGATAAACAAGCATAAAATAGCTCTCGAAATGACAACATTTCATGGTTAAGATAGATTGTATCCATATTAGTTTGTGCATGAGCATTATCATATCCATCACATATCATCATAAAGCATCGTCCAATCTCATCTAAATCTATCCATCCAATCTAGCACAAATCATGTAATGATATCTTTGATTTTGTTCCTAGCCTTACTGCAAACCTTGATCATCATTAGGATGTATCCTTCCCTATCCTTGTGTTGTTTCCGGATGTATCCCTCCCTATCCTTGTGTTTTTTTAGGATGTATCCTTCCCTCATCAACAACACTCTCATCATCATCATCATTGGAATGTATCCTTCCTTATCTTTGTGTTGTTTCAAAATGTATCCTTCCCTCATTAACAAAACTCTCATCATCATCATCATCGGGATGTATCCTTCCCTCATCAACAACAATCTCATCATCATCATCGAGATATATCCTTCCCTATCCTTGTGTTGTTTCGAGATGTATCCTTCCCTCATCAACAACATTCTCATCATCATCATCATCATCATCATCGGGATGTATCCTTCCCTATCCTTGTGTTGTTTTGGATGTATCCTTCCCTCGTCAACAACACTCTCATCATTATCATCATTGGGATGTATCCTTCCCTCATCAACAACACTCTCATCATCATCATGAATCCATCTCGGCTTGTAGTTTGATTGGGGCATAATCAAATCAAATCATCTTCATATCAATCTTTCAATAGCAGATTTCATCACATCATCTTAATCGGTCGATGAATCAGACATCAAATCAATGCACATTTTTAAAAATCATCAAAAATTTCAAAAAATCAAAAAATCATCAACAATTTCCAAAAAATCTAAAATCTAAAATATTCAAAATTTTATCTGATTCATCACCCGAGGGGGCATGTAGGAATCAGTTTTTCAAAATTCACATCTGGGGCAAACTTTTTTCTTTGAAACAATGCGTAAAACACATCACTTCAAAGAGGGGCAAAATGTATACACCTAAAAATGGTCACATTATAATAAATCTGGTAATTAATTAAATATGTAAGTTATTTAATTAATCTTCTAAATTCAATCTACATATAAATGAATTTAAATAATTTATTAATATTGTTCATTTTCTACATTCCTCTATCTAAATTAAATAAGTTTAGTTACTTATTTAATTTAATCACTTTTTCATTTCTTCTTAATTAATTAAATGAATTTTACAATTTATTTAATTTAATTATCACATTGTTTTATTTCAAATAAAGTAAATATTCTTCTTTTTCCAAAATCATCTTTTCCATTTCTTTTTAATTAATTAAATAAGTTTTACAATTTATTTAATTTAATTATCACATTACTTTAATTTGACTTTTTAATTCAAATAAAGTAACTATTCTTCTTTTTCCAAAATCATCTTTTTCATTTCTTTTTAATTAGAAAAATGAATTTTATAATTTATTTAATTTAATTATCACATTGCTTTATTTCAAATAAAGTAAATATTCTTCTTTTTCCAAAATCATTTTTTTCATTTCTTCTTAATTAATTAAATAAGTTTTACAATTTATTTAATTTAATTATCACATTGCTTTAATTTATCTTTTTAATTCAAATAAAGTAAATATTCTTCTTTTTCCAAAATCATCTTTTCCATTTCTTCTTAATTAATTAAATAAGTTTTAAAATTTATTTTAATTATCACATTGCTTTAATTTGACTTTTTAATTCAAATAAAGTAAATATTCTTCTTTTTTCGGAAATCATCTTTTCCATTTCTTTTTAATTAATTAAATAAATTTTACAATTTATTTAATTTAATTATCACATTGCTTTATTTCAAATAAAGTAAATATTCTTCTTTCCAAAATCATAAAATCATCTTTAAATCTTCTAAAAAGTCATCTCACATATAATTAAATATTTTTAAATATTTAATTAGAAACTTCTTATCTACATCCCACTTATAATTAAATATTTTTAAATATTTAATTAGAAACTTCTTATCTACATCCCACTTATAATTAAATATTTTTAATATTTAATTAGAAGCTTCCAAATCCACATGTCACATGAAATTAGATAATTTTATTATTTAATTATCTTCAACCACTAAAACTAACTCATAACTAAACTTGACAAATGACAAGTTGTCTCCATTTTTGAGAGAAAAGATTTTTTATGGGAAGGAAACATCTTCCTGCTTTCTTTCTATGTTCCATCTTTTTTTCCAAATTCTCCATCTCTCACCTTTCATCTTACCAGACTGAATCTCAACCATTGATTTTTTCCAACTAAGCTTTTACCTCCGAAAATCTATAAATAAGACCTCTTGGCTCTTTGAAAATCCTGGAACTGTTTGCATAACATAAGCATTATAGTTGAATGTTCAAGAATTTAGCATTTTAATAGCTTAGTTTCATAATCATAACATAGCATCTTAGTTTTCATTATCTTAAAATAAATAATCATGGTAGAATAGCTTGCATAATATGTTCTTAGTTTCATTATCATAGTTTCAATATCTCACATCATTTAGCATAAGAATGTATCTTGCATATCATTTCATTCTCTAGGTTGTCATTCTATTAAGCTTCTGCTTATACAATCTGAGATTAAGCAACTTAAAATGAATCCTTGGAGATAGAGGACAATGTGAGAACTTTGAAGAATCTGTTGGGTTTGAAGCTTTATTTAGTTTTAAATTAGATTTTTTTAATACAATGTTTCATCGGTGTGTTGTTTAACTTGTTTGTCGATTCCACATATTCACACACATACTTCACACTCTGCTTTGTCGTCAAATGATCTGAACTTTATCCAAACATAGGACTCACACACTTCACATCATGCATGTCTCAAATGAGATAAAAAATTGCTTATATATATCCACAACAAGTAATTATATCGCTTCATGTCGGCTTCAACAAAATAATAAGATGAATACAATCTGCTGGCCCAAAACAATAAAGATTATTAATGTGAATGTACCAAGGTCGACCACAACATAGTGGAGACCCAAAACAATATCCTCAAACACAAAACACCTTCAAAAATTACTCCTCAAAGATCCACAACATGTTACAAACATCCTATCGGCCATGAACATGAAAAACATGAACATGCAAGAGAAAATCATCGATCACGAGCACACCAATCAATGTAGATGTGCAACACAGATGGAGCATGATCTAGAAACATCCACAAACACCACAGGAGCATACATAACAACTTAGATGACCAGAATCACATTATCTTCTTCCAGGAACACCAGATACAGTTAACAAAATAACTGTTAGAACACAAAAACTCATAACTTGCTCAAATCTTCATGCGGACCTCTGAAAATTTTAGTGGATAAACTAGATAGGCTTTTCAAAAAACCCTTTAATCCGCAACTTCTCACCATCAACATATTGAACTTTCCATCATACTGATCTTCACTACTTCATAGACAACCTGTAACTTATTTTATTACAATTTTGTTAATATCCTTGACATATACAGTCTTAAAAACATTAATGCTAATAGTGTTGACATAAATGATAACTACATATCAATAACAGAACCACAACATCCAACAATCTCCCCCTTTGGCATTGATGGCAACACATGATGTGAAAAATACCATCAACACAACTAACTTTAGCACTTACTCCCCCTTAGATTTTGACTCTTTTCTCATGACTTCTCCTTGGATAATTCCAAGTTTTTCACATTTCTCTTCTCCCCCTTTGACATCAATGGAAAAGGTACATACAAGCTCTAAACCACATATCTGAAATGTTTGACTACTTCCCCTGAGTAGCAGCCACCACAACATCAATTTGTTCGAACAAGATATGACTATGAATGCACAAACTGAAGCAATGCATTGCATCTTAGTTCTGATTAGGAGGGGTAATCACCCCTAACTTCCCTCTGAGATACTCAAAAGTATCCTTAGGTAATAGTTTGGTGAAGATGTCTACAATTTGTTCCTTAGTAGGCACATACTCCAGTCTGACTTCCTTTTCACTCACCTTGTCTCTCAAAAAGTGATATTTGATAGATATATGTTTGGTCTTTGAATGCAACACCAGATTCTTAGAAATGTTAATTGCACTTGAATTATCACAGAATATGGCAATAGGTTCATCATACACAAATCTAATATCTTTCAACATCTGCTTCATCCACAATACTTGAGTACAATTATTAGCAACAACAATGTATTTTGCCTCTGTAGTTGATAAATAAATGGCATTCTGCTTCTTACTTAACAATGAAATCAACTTCTTTCCCAAGAAAAAATCACCACCACTAGTACTTTTCCTATCATTTACATCTCCTGCCCAATCAACATTAGTAAAGGCACTAAAAGTAAGATCATCATCTTTAGGATACCATAGGTCAAAATCAATTGTTCCTTTCAAGTATCTAAAAATTCTCTTCATAGCAGTCACATGAGTTTCCTTAGGATCAACTTGAAATCTTGCAACAATACATACAACATTCATGATATCAAATCTATTTTGAGTCAAATTAAGAAATCCACCAATCATTGATGTGTATCTATTTTGATTTGTCTTCAGAGAATCATCATCTGTTGTATACTTACATCTAGTCACCATAGGTGTACTGACTGGCTTTGAATATTCCATACCAAACTTCTTTAGAAATTATTTCACATACTTGGACTGAGATAAAAAAATCCCTTTATTTAACTGAGTAATTTGCAATCCCAAAAATAATTTCATCTCTCCAATCAGAGACATTTCAAACTCATTTTGCATCTCATCAACAAACTTCATGCACAAACCATCATCTCCTCCAAAAATGATATCATCAACAAAGACTTCCACAATCAAATCTTTATCATCATCAATCTTGAAATACATATTACTATAAGCACTACCTTTGTTAAATCCAAGCTTCAACAAATACTTGTCCAATCTAGCATACCAATCTCTAGGGGCTTTCTTAAGTCCATACAATGTTTTCTTTTACCGAAAAACCATATCTCCCTAATCAGTCAATTGAAATCCATCAGGTTTCTCAACATATACTTCTTCATTCAGCTCACCATTTAGAAATGCTAACTTGACATCCATTTGATAAATCTTGTAGTTTTTGTAAGCAACATAAGCAAGAAACAGTCTTATAGCTTCAATTCTAGCAACGAGGACAAAATTCTCTTCAAATTCAATTCCTCCATCTGAGAATATTCTTTGCATGTCAATCTTGCTTTGTTTCTGATAACTTCACTTTTCTCATTCAATTTATTTTGAAAGACCCATTTAGTTCCAATTACATTTTTGTCCTTAGGTCTAGGAAAAAGAATCCATATATTATTCTTCTCAATTTGTTGTAGTTCTTTCATTGCTTCAATCCAATGCTCATCTTTGCATGCTTCATTGACATTACTTGGATCAGTCTTTGATGTCAAACAATATTCTTCTACAATTCTTCTCCTAATATGGACACCTTTGTTCTTATCACCTATAATCTGATCTTCTGAATGATTTAGTATTACATACCTTGGAGTCTTAGGATGTTCTTGAACTTCAGACTCTTGTGATCTCTCTTCTGCACTTTCACTAGTTTCTCCTTTCTCTTGATCTTCTTGATTCACCATAATGATTTGAACTTGATTTGAAGTCTGAACTTTGTTTGCTATGTTTATATTGTCATTCTGATAATCAAAATCATATCCATAGGTTCTCGATGGTCTAGCAATGTCTTCATCAACCTTAACATTTGCACTTTCAAACTATTTTCCTCAATCTTTTGTTGTAGCACCAGTAAGCCTTACTCTTAGTAGAATAACCAAGAAAGATTCCTTCATCACTCCTATCATCAAAATTTCTTATATATTCATCTCTTTTGATATAGCATTTGCTCCCAAATATTTTGAAATATCTAACAATAGGCTTATGACTAGTCCATATCTCATAAGGGGTCTTACCAATATCACCTTTGACTTGTACCCGATTGAGGATATAAACAACAATACTCACAACTTCTCTCCAATAGTTATGAGGTACATTTCCTTCCAACATCATAGTCCTAGCATCATCTAGAATTTTCTTGTTCTTCCTTTCCACAACTCCATTTTGTTGAGGGGTCCGCGGTGTAGATAATTGTCTCTTTATCCAATGCACTTCACAAAAAGAATTAAACTCACCAGAAGTGTATTCACCACCTCTATTTGATCTTAGACACTTAATCTTCAGACCTATCTTTATCTCAACCTTAGCCTTGAAAATATTGAATTTCTCTAGAGCTTCAAATTTTTCCTTTAAGAAGGCAACCCACATCAATCTAGAATAATCATCAATAAGTAACATGAAATACCCGTCCCCTTGTAAAATTTTGATTCTAGTAGGACCACATAGATTAGTATGCACAAGCTCCAATACTCCCTTTAAACAATATTGTTTTCTTCTGAATGAGACTCTATTTTTCTTTCCTAACTAACATTCCTTGTATATGGCATTAGTAGGCTTTACCAATTTAGGAAGATCTCTCACTTCCTAAGTAGAACTTATCTATATAATATTGTCAAAGTTTACATGACACATTCTCCTATGCCACAACCAAATTTCATCAGTTTGAGCAATCATACAACTTTTACTAGCAACACTCAGGTGAAAAATGTTACCTTTTGTTTTTGTACCTAAAGCAATCACATTTCCAAAACTCCCAAATATCTTACAATTTCCATCCTTGAATTGAAGATTATATCCCTTGTCAACCATCTATCTAACACTTAAAATATTATGCTTCAAATCTTCAACATAAAGAACATCATCATTATTATGCTTACCATCAAAATAAATACATCCTCTGCCACGAATTATACCACCATTGTTATCACCAAATCTTACAACAACACCATCATATTTTTCTAAGCTTACAAATATGCTTTGATCACCTGCCATGTGATGTGAACATCCACTATCAATCATGCATTCATCCTTTTCTTCAACTCAAGTAACTAGGGCTTTCTCCACATTTGTACAACTAGCAGATTCAGTAGACATGGGATTATTTTCCTTGATAGAAATAAACACAAACTCATCTTCACTTGCATTCCCTTTATCATATTCATCATCTGACACAACTTCATCAACAACATAATAACACTTCTTTTGGAATTTAGGCTTGTAAGGTCTTGACTTAGGAACTCTTTCTGGAAACCTTGATGCAAAATGACCTATCTTATTACAAGAAAAGCATTTAATAGGAAAATTCCTTTATAATTACCTTCTCCTTTGGCTTCTCTTTTGACAATAAGTTCTTCAAGCTCATTTAGTTCTCTTTCTTCTTCTTCAATCTGTCTCAATTCTTCCTCATACCTAAATACCTTTCTAGAAGAACTTTCACCCAGATCATATCTATGCTTATCTCTTTCGGAGGTAGTATCTTTAAATGCAAATTATATCTTAAGAAGGGCATCACCGAATTCACTCAAAAGCAATAAGTTTACCAATCAACATATCTTTGGTTACATTTGTCACAGTCTTGAGCTCATCAATATTTGTAGCTTTGACTTTGTATGCATTAGGCAAGGATCTAAGCACTTTAGCAACAATCTTTGATTCATCCAATTGTCCACAACACATCTGATACCACACACAAGTTCATTCACTCTTTGCATGAAAGTAGTAATATTCTCATCATCACCCATTCTCAACAATTCATATTTCCCTTTCAAACTCTGTAGCTTAGCAATCTTCACATTAGCATCACCTTCATACAAGGTTTCCAGATTTTTCCAGATCTCATAAGCAGTCTTCAGATCCATAACATTTTTCATCTCAGAATTAGTCAAAGCACTCAATAATGCTTCCTTAGCCCTGATATTGTATTCAACATCCCTAATCTCAACAGTAGTAGTAGGACCATTTTGAGGGATAACATACCTATTACTTGTAATGTTCCAGTAAGATTCACCAATGCATCTCAAATGACACTCCATTCAAGTCTTCCATAGAGAATAATTTGTTCCATCAAATCTCAAACTATCCTTCTTATATGTCATCATCCCAGATCACTTCAATCTATTAAACTTCTTCCAAGGAACCCACTCTGATACCAATTGTTGGCAACACAAGGGCAGACAACTGAGAGGGGGGGTGAATCAATTGTCATAGAATTTCAAACTTATTAACCCTTATTCTCAGATCTTATTAATAACCATGAAAGCATAAATCAACAACACATCAGAAACACACATAACACCAAGATTTTTGTGTGGAAACCCTGTTAGGGGAAAAACCACAATGGAGGTTAATCCTCAAGTTTATACTATGTTAGAAGTATAAGAAAAATAAATGAGGAATGCACATGCATTCAGGCACACTACCTAGAGATCACTGCTCAAATACAAGGGAAGACTCATTGTCTTACAAAAATATTCATATTAAATCCATCTAAAGATTTTGAACTAATAAAGTAGCATCTGTTGATCCCTGATTACAGTTTTGGTTAAGCACATGAACACTTCTTCACTCTTCTTCACACTCTTCTCTGCCTTTGAATAATCTGAACTTTATTCACACATAGGAATCGCACACTTCACATCATGCATGTCTCAAATGAGATAAAAAATCACTTATATATATCCACAACAAGTAATTATATCGCTTCATGTCAGCTTCAACAAAATAATGAGATGAATACAAACTGTTGGCCCAAAATAATAAATATTATTAATGCAAATCTACCAAGGTTAGCCACAACATAATGGAGAGCCAAAAAAATATCCTCGAACACAAAACACCTTCAAAAATTACTCTTTGAAGATCCACAACACGCTACAAACATCCTATCGGCCATGAACATGAAAAACATGAACACACAAGAGAAAATCACCGATCACGAGCACAACGATCAATTTGAATGTGCAACACAGATAGAGCATGATCTAGAAACATCCACAAACACCACAGGAGCATATGCAACAACTCAAACTACCAGAATCGCGTTATCTTCTTCCAGGAACACCAACTATAGTTAACAAAATAACTGTTGGAAGACAAAAATTCATAACTTGCTCAAATCTTCATGTGCACCTCTGAAACTTTCGATGGATAAACTAGATAGGATTTTCAACAAACCCTTTAATCCATAACTTCTCACCATCAACATACTAAACTTTCCATCATATTGATCTTCACTGCTTCACAAACAACCTGCAACTTATTTTATTACAATTTTCTCAATATCCTCGACATATACAATCTTAAAGACATTAATGCTAATAGTGTTGACATCAATGACAACCATATATCAACAACACAACCACAACATCCAACATATCTATCTCACATATCCCTCTTTGTTGAATGCACAAGACAACTGAGAGGGGGGCTGAATCAACTATACATTAAAAAATTAAAACCCTCTTTAACATTCAGATCTACATTAGTCCTTAAACCCTTAATTAACAACCATTTAAATCCTTATCAAGAATTAGAAAATTGTAACATGAGAAACATTAATGCAAACACATCCAAGCACATGAGAACACCAAATTTACATGGAAAATCAAATAAAGGAAAAACCGCGGTGAGGATTAGCTCACAATATAAAGTAATTGCAACATTGAATATAATAGGCTCACTTCCTAGATTAGAAAATCATGTCTCACTGCAAATGGCTCACTCCCAAATTAGAAAGAAGAATAAATAATATTGTTACAATGATAAATTCATCTCAAAGCAATAGAAATATCCACCACTACTTCACTAGAATATTCATTGCCTCTCTAAAGAATGTAGACACCTTCTGCTCACTGCTTCCAATAGTCTAACACATTAAAGCTCACACTACATTTTTCACTTTCACACTTCATAACTCTGTAATTTACATCACACACTATCTATCAATTCTCCATCAACTCAACACTTACTTATACCATCCTCAACCTTGAAAATAATTGACAAGGTCGGCTATGCACCTCAACCATGCAAATTCAAATTATGTCAACACCAAGCATTCTCGAAATGGAAAGAAATGAAAGTGGACCACACCACACCTTAACTTGGATCCAAATACACACATACACACCATACCACACTTCCACAAACACTAAAGCATTTTTGTAATTAGTGTAAACACCCAAGGTCAACCAAACCTATGTAAACACCATTAAACCTTCAAGTACACGCTTCCTTTGATCCAAATATGACTCATGAATAACATAAATAACTTGAACATAATCTATAATATTCTATAGACACCCTAAAATCAAAAAAATTCCTTCACAATAATTTTCACCTGAAAACCATACTCATCTTGTATACCTAGTTAACTTTCCTCATACTGTAACACATGAATCCAACCTTACGGAGCACAAAACTTTGAAAAAATTATACTGAAGATAGATATGAGAAATATAAGCACACCTTCAGATCCATAAGACCAGAAACCATATTGTGGAGAAATACAGAGAAAAAATATTTCTCCCAGATACTATTGCAATACACTATCACATACTAGTGAGCACAAATTTCTTTGCACAATGATCTAGAGCCTACAACTTTGGATATAACATTTATAAATGCCTCTAATCAGCATATCCTAATCGCATAATAATAACTTGAACAAAGAAGAAATACGAAGAAGAACTCGATCACTACTCTGCCACACTATTTCTTCTTTTATTTGAATTTTCTCAAAAGCACTTGGAAACCAAGCACCACAAACACATTCTTATCACTATCAACACTTCCTCATCATAGCCAAACTAACTGCAACATAGCAACTCAACCATATCATTCTTATCAAAGTGACACTAGAGGTTGACACCAGTGATACTACTAATGACAACATAATGCAACAAATCAAAGCATCACTAAGGTTGACATCAATGCAACAACAACATAGGTATGTTGACTTCAATGACAACACACAAGCTACTCATACTTCCAAAAATATCCCCATTTTTCATTGATATCAACACATGATGTGAAAAACCATCAACAACAAATTCAATAGCTCTTATCCCAAACACACTGCTCCATACCAACACTTTCTCTTTTCTCCCCCTTACTTCATAAGGTTTTTTAGTTAATTATCTCCTTAACTCTCTCCCCCTTTTTTCTTATTCTCTCATTTTTCACTTTACTCTCTCCCCTTTTGATATCAATGGAAAAGTGCAACACACTTGTATCTTTCCTCTAATATCAATCACACATAATCTCTCTCCCCCTTGAAGGAAACACCTATAAGGGACAACAAATGCTCTGTACCTACCTTTCCTTTTTACTACACTCTATGTTCTTTACACCTTCTCTGCACACCTATAATTTCCATTTCTTAGCACACTCCCCCTTAGGGTAACACACCATATTGCACCAACCAACAACTACTACAACAACCGAAAATTCCACTACCTACTCCCCCTAAGAGGTAGCCACCAATCATCAGTCCAAAATAAGGAATGAATCTTGAAGTTCACTGAACTAATGGACATTCTTATGCATCTAGTTGAAAGGAGGGGAAATAACCCCAACCTTCTCCTAGAGATACTCAAAAGTATCCTTGAGAGGAGCCTTAGTGAAGATATCTACAAATTAATCCTTAGTGGACACATACTCCAACTTCACTTCATTCTCTGCAACCTTCTCCCTCAAAAGGTGATATTGGATTGAGATATGTTTTGTTTGTGAATGCATTATCAAATTCTTTGAAATGTTGATAGCACTTATGTTATCACAAAATATAGAAATAGGTTCATCATATACCACTTTGATATCCTTCAAGGTTTGCTTCATCCACAACATTTGTGTGCAACATAATGTTGCAACAATGTATTCTACCTTTGTAGTAGATAATTCCATTGATTTGTGCTTCTTGCTTAGCCAAGACACTAATCTATTTACAAGAAAGAATGCCTTGTAACTTTTCTATCATCCACACAACCTACCCAATTTGCATATGTATAAGCACGAAGAGAGAAATCCGTATCCTTTGGATATGACAAGCCATGTTCTAGAGTTCCTTTTAAGAATTTGAATATTCTCTTTACTAATGCCACATGTGACTTTTTGGTATCTTCTTAAAATATAGCCACAAGACAAACTACACGCATACAATCCGGTCTAGTAGCAGTTAGATATAGTAGTCCTCCAATCATTGATTTGTACTTGCTCTGATCAGCCTTAGGAGATTCATCATTCTTACTCAGCTTGCAACTAGTAACCATAGGGGTGCATACCAGTTTAGAGTCTTCCATTCCAAACTTGTTCAACATTTCCTTGGCATAATTTGATTTGATTGAGAAATGAATATACCTTTTTCTATCTGATTGATTTGTAGTCCAAGGAAGAAATTCATCTCCACAAACATAGACATTTCAAACTCATTCTACATCTTTTCTGAAAATATCTTTCACATATTTTCATTTCCTCCAAAGATTATATCAGTAGCATACACTACCACAACCAAAATTTGATACTTCTCAACTTTAAAGTAAATATTGCTATATGTGGTACCTTTATTGAAACATTTCTACAACAAGTACCTATCCAATATTGCATACCAAGCTCTAGGAGCTTTCTTGAGTCCATATAATGTCTTCTCCAATTTGCATACCATATTAGGATTATTTGATAATTGAAATCCTTCTGGTTGTTCAATGTAAAATTCTTCTTCCAATTCATCATTCAAGAATGCAAACTTCACATTCATCTGATACACTTTGAAATATTTGTGTTGTAAAATCCAAAAACATCCTAATAGTTGTCATCCTTGCCACTAGAGTAGATATCTCCTCAAAATCAATTCCTTCTACTTGTGAGTAACCTTTACACACAAGCCTTGCTTTATTCCTAACAACTTCTCCACTCTCATTCATTTTATTTTAGAACACCCACTTAGTTTCAATCACATTATTATTTGTTGGTATTGGGACAAGTTCCCAATTTTGATTCTTCTCAATCTACATCATTTATTCTTACATAGCCTTGATCTGATACTCATCTTTGCATGCCTCAATCATTGTTCTACGTTCAACTTTGGAAATTAAACATAAGTTTACTTGTTCTTTTTTCATATCATCCTTTATTCTTGTCAATGCATCTTTTCTTTTGTCACCAATGATCTAATATTCAGAATGATTCTTCAACACATACTTAGGAGTCTTAGGGATCCTTTCTAGAGCTTCTTCCTCTTCAATTTTCACTCCATTTTCCTTACATTTATCCTTTTCTTCTTCTTTGAAAGAAGACTCATTTGTTTCATATCCATCTATCATCACATAAATTTTATGTAGATCTTCATATCCACCTTGACACTTGCACTTTCAACTATTCTTCTCAACCTCTTGTTGTAGCACCAGTAAGCTTTACTTTTTGTAGAATTCCAAGGAAGATTCCTTCATTAGATATTGCATCAAACTTTCCTAAGCTTTCTTTGTCTCTCTTGATATAGCATTTTCTTCCAAACACTAAAATATTTGATGGTAGGAGTCTTTCCATACCATAACTCATAGGTAGTCTTTGATTTTTTTTCTTTTTCTTGTACTTCGTTAAGTATATAGACTGCAATATGAATTTCTTCTCTCTAGTAGACTTCCATTAGGTTAGCTTCTGTCATCATAGTTCTTGGTGCTTCCTAGATAGTCCTATTATTCCTTTCAACCACTTAATTTTGTTGAGAAATCTTAGGGACTGAAAAATGCCTCTTTATTCCTTGAGCTTCACATAAACAATTAAAATCATTGGAGGTGAACTCTCCACCTCTATCAAATCTCAAACATTTGATCTTCATATCCATTTCATTCTCAACCATAGCTTTAAATGCCTTAAACTTATCTAGAGCTTCTGATTTTTCTTTGAGAAAATTAACCCAAGTCATTCTAGAATAATCGTCAATTAATAGCATGAAATACATGTCACCTTGAAAAGTTATTATTCTTGTAGGTCCACAAAGATATGTATGCACCAACTGGACAAAGGATTGGTAGAAGATTTTTATTTGACTTTGAAACTCTTTCTACCTTTCTTTCCAATCTGACATTCCTTACAAATTACATTGATAGGCTTTGTAATCTTTAGCAGATCTCTCATAGCTTGAATTGACTTATCCTCACTAGTCTATCAAAATTGATGTGGAATATTATTTTATGCCATAGCTAACTTTCATTAATCTAATCCATAAATAACATACCATTAGAAACTTTAAGCTGATAAACATTTTCATCTATCCTTCTTCCTACAACAACCACTATTTCAGAGCCTTTTATGATCTCACAACCATTGTCCCAAAACACAAGATTGCATCATTTGCTACAAATCTATCCTACACTCAAAAGGTTATAGCATAGACCCTTAACATATAGAACAAAATTTGTATTATGCTTACCATCAAAACTGATTGAACCTTTTCTACATATTCTAGTAGATGTATCACCGCCAAACTTAACTAAAACACCTTCAAAATTTTCAAGCTTAACAAACTTACTCTTGTCACCCATCATGTGATTTGAGCAGATCTAGTGTCAATGATCCAGTTCTTCTTCTCTTCCCTAGCATGAAGAACAGTCACCATAGCTCCTTCATTATTGTGACCTATTCCCAAAGTAATTTCCTTCATACATCTCTTAGAGTTAGCAGAATTAGTTCCAACATTTTGAACCATGAACAAGCATTCATCATCTTCATCATTCGGATAATCAGATTCATCATCAGATATACTAGCATCTTCTCTAACATAGGAAATTTTCTTAATTGATTTACCTTTATTCTCCTTAGGTCTATCTCTTGAAGCTTTGACAAGACATCTTCAAGCATAGTGACCAATCTTTCTGATGAAGGCTACATAGTCCAAACCACACAAAAAACAATAAAAGATACCAACACAGAAGACGCGAGACATAAAATAACCCACTTTCAATTATTTTCAAAAAAATGACATTACAGATTCACAACTTACATGCTACAGCCTCATGGACTTGATTCATTACAACTAAATCAACTCTGAAAGAAGAACTATTATTCATAGCCACAATCTGCACTAATGGAGCCACCCTCTATGACCCCCCACTTAATCCTTTTATTTTATCCCAATAACCACCCTAGAATGTTCTAGAAAGTGCAACTTACCCTTTTGTTTTGGCGCCAAAAGTCCTAACGTTTGATTTCTAGCCTAGGAAGAAATTTTAATGAAATTCACTTTTTAGAGGGGCAACTTTATGGGGCCATAACTTTTGATCTAGGTGTCCGATTTTCTATTGTTGCATATCATTGGAAAGCTATCGAAGAGATCTACAACTTGTGAATCGACCATAGGTCGGTTTGGCCACTTTTCAAGCTATTTTGGGGCCTCTAAAGTTTTATATTTGAATTTGAAGCTACATTAGAGAAATTTCCAAGGACATAAACTTTAATGTCTCCCAAATTGTTTAGGGTATTGAGGTGATTCTTTTGCGATCGGAAATTTTTTTCAGCTCTACTCCTTCAAGTAAATTTTTAGGTCCATACGAGCCCGTTTAGGTTGACTTTCTAAAAATATTAAGTGATTTTTTTTTACTATTTTTGACTTCTGATTGTCTTATGCCCCTTAAGTGCCATCATGGAACTCAAAACAACTAAATAAAATAAAGAAAACAATTTTTTTTGGGTGATGCAAGATTGCCCTACATCGTTGGATGCTCCCGCATCACTTTCCATAGTTAAAGCATTTGAAAGATAACTTGCCTCTATATTTTCAAGTGCCCTTTTTCAATTTTATCACAAAGTTTTCTTTCAATAAGTCAAATTCACCCAGATCAGATTCCTTATTCTTCTTTTCTTTTCCAACTTTGAAAGCAATCTCTTTCTTTGAATCACTTGAACCAAACTCTCTTAATTCAAAAGAAGTTAAAGTACCAAGCAACTAATCTCTAGAATAATTATTTAGATTCTAAAATTATTCAAGCAAAAACCTTATGGCTATATGATTTAGGAAAAGTTCCCAATACCTTCTTTTCCACCTCATCATCTTCAAGATTTCCACTAAGGCCTTTAATGAAATTGACAACTTCATCCACTTTTTGCATGTTTCTAGTAATATCTTCATTCTCTAACATTCGCAAGGTTTCAAAATTGATCTTTAGGTTCTACATATTAGCTTGCTTTATGTTAGCATCTCCTTCATAAATACTTTCCAACTTTTTCCAAATCTCATTAGCAGTTTTAAGAGTCATAATTTTCACAAGTTCATTATTAGAAAGACCAAAAGAGCATACTTCCAAACTTCAAACCCTAGTGAAACAAGGAAACCTTCCATCTTGGTCTTCCATAATGCATAATCAGATCCATCTAATAGAGGAGCCTCCTTCTTTTGTGCCATCCTAGATCTACATCAAGAAATTAAGCTCTCTTCCAAGGAACCTTTCTCTGATACCAATTTTTGAATGCACAAGACAACTAAGAGGGGGGTGAATCAGTTTTACATTAAAACCGTCTTTAACATTCAAATCTACATTAGTCCTTAAACCCTTAACAACCACTTAAACTCTTATCAAGCATTAGTAGAATGTAAACGTGAGAAACAATAATGCAAACACATACAAGCACATGAGAACACTAGATTTACGTGGAAAACCCAAGAAGGGAAAAACCACAATGAAGATTAGCTCACAATATAAAGTAATTGCAACATCAAATACAATAGGCTCACTGTCGGAGGGCTCACTTCCTAGAAAAGAAAAGAAGGGATCACTACCAATGGCTCACTGCCAAATTAGAAAGAAGAAGAAAGAATATTGTTGCAATGATAAATCCATCTCAGAGCAATAGAAAGATCCACCACTACTTCACCAAAACATTCAATACCTCTCTAAAGAATGTAGACACCTTCTTCTCACTACTTCTATTAGTCTAACACATCAAATCTCACACTTAATTTTGCACTTTCACACTTCACAACTTTATACTTTGCATAACACACATTATCTATCAGTTCTCCATCATCTCGACACTTATTAATTATACCATCCTCAACCTTGAAAACAATTGACAAGGTCGGTTATGCACCTCAACTATGCAAATTCAAATTAGGTTGGAACTAAGCATTCCCGCAGTGGAAAGGAATGAAAGTAAACCGCACCACACCTTAACTTGGACCCAAATACACACTTCCACAAACACTTAAGCATTTTTGTAGTTAGTGTAAACACCCAAGTTCAACCAAACCTATGTAAACACCATTAAACATTCAAGTGCATGCTTCCTTTGATCCAAATATGACTCACAGATAACACACATCACTTGAACATAATTTGGAATATTTCATAGACACCCTAAAATCCAAAAAATTCCTTTGTAATAACTTTCACCTGAAAAAAATACTCATCCTATATACTGAATTAACTTTCCTCATACTATAACACATGAATCCAACCTGTAGAGCACCAAAATTTGAACAAATCATACTGAATACAGATATGAGAAATGTAAGCACACCCTCAGATCCACAAGACCAAAAACCATACTGCGGAGAAATACAAAGAAAAACTATTTCTCTGAGATACTATTGCAATACACTGTCACATATTGGTGAAAAAAAAATTATTTGCACAATGATCCAGAATTGGAAACTCTAGATATAACACTTCTAAATACCTCTAATCAACATATCCAAATTGCATAAGAAAAACTTCAACACAAAAGAAATGTGTAGCAAAACTTGATCACTACTTTGTCACACTGTTTCTTCTTTTATTCAAATTTTCTCAAAAGAACTTGGAAACCAAACACCACAAACACATTCTTATCACCAACAACACTTCCTCATCATAACCAAACCAAATACAACATAGTAACTCAAGCATACACATGCTTATCAAAGAAACACTAGAGGTTGACACCTAAGGTACTACTAATGACAACATAGTGTAACAAATCAAAGCATCACCAAGGTTGACATCAATGCAACAACAACATAGATCTATTGAAATCATTGACAAGACATAAGCTACTCATACTTCCAACACTCTCTACCTATTCCTTCATTCATTCCTCTATCTCCTTCACTCTCTACTATCCATATCACCCCCTCTCTCTCTCTCCTTCCCTCCCTCTCTCCCTTCATCCCTCTCTCCCACCCTCCCTCTCTACTTCTCTCTATCTCTCCTCTCCCTCTTACCTATTTCTCCCTACCTCTCTCTCTCTTTATCTAGTACTCTCTCTTTCCTCTCTCTACCTCTCTCTCTACTCTATATCTCTACTCTCCATCCCTCCATCCATATCTCTCTCTTGAGGTAGGAAGAGTTAAGTAGAGAGACATGAAGAGGTAAAGAGAGAGAGAGGGAGAGGTATGGAAGGAGGAATAGGTAGGTAGAGAGGGAGAGGGGAGATAGAGAACTTAGATAGGGAAGGAGAGAGAGAGTGTGTGTGTTATAAAGAGAGAGCTAGGTCAAGAGATGGAGAGGGAAGGAGGGAGGGAAAGAGATGATAGAGATAAGTAGAGAGAGAGTAGGTGGGGAGGGAGGGAGAGCAAAAGATATCTAAGAGAGAGATCATAGAGGTAGTTCTTGTGCTCAAGGGAGAGAGGTAGAGAAAGGGATATAGATAGAGAGAGAAAGCAAGATGATAGGATCCTATTGATTAATAAAATTTGACTTGTTGATTATTGAAATTTGACTAAGTCTAAAAGTATATAAGATCTTCCTAATCCTAAAATATGTATTATAACTCGTAGAGATCCGAAACCATTCTCAAACACCTTGAAACTATATGCATGGAATATAACTTAAATTATAAGAAAGTAAATGTCCATATATAAATTTTATTTATACATAAAAGATTATTTCATGTATACAATCTGATGGGAAGAGAAAATCAAAGAGAGTTTTTCATATAAATGCGAGCACAATTTAAGGCACTCACATTCTTGTGATGCATTTTTATTCACAATAACACGAGTGAGTTGTAGCATGCTCACAGTATTTTCTACCTTAGGAATTTCCAACCCTTAGGGTTGGATTTTCCTTGGGATTCCAACCCAAAAGATTGGACTAACATTTCAATGTCCAAAGACTTGTTTTTGTAAATTGTAAAAAAATTCACACAATCTCGAGTGTTCTCCCCATCAAGTTTGCACGTGTTCTAAAGTCAAGTGATAACATCAATATTTATTTTATCTTTCTAACCATGCAATTTTTTTTCACATTTCAAATATTTTAAGGTATGATATTTAATTTCTTTTGCTAGTGTCTCCAATTTTTTTAGAAACCTATGTATGGTATTTTTGGCCTCATTGTTTTACCTGTTCGTCAAAATTTGAAACAAAATACATTTTTAAAAACTAGACACTATTTTTTTCAAATTGGAAAAAATGATTTTTGATTAGTTTCCAAAAAAAATAGGGGAGAGAACACTCAATTTTTTAGTTTTTAAGGATGTGTCCACTTTGAGAATTAGTAAAAAAACATATATTCACTAAAAATTAGCAAAAAAAATTGGGCATAAACTACATGGTGTTAACTAATTTCTCTCTGAAGCATTTTTTAAAATACTAAGAAAAAATTTTAGGGGGAGCACACTAGATGCTATGCTATTTTTTTGATAGAAACAAGAGCACTTTGTGTGGTCCCCCTTTTAAAACTCCTTAATCTTCACCATTTAAAAAAAATAGTAGTTTAGAAAGTAGATTCAAATCACTATGAATATTGTTCTTATTGTATCTTCAAATTTTGAGTGTAAATATTTTCAATTTCTCATCCAAGTTTAGTCTTTCCTAATTTCAAAAAAATGTGGCCACTTAAAACCTTCTTTTGGTCCCCCATCTCCCTGCACATATCCTTCCTTCTAGAGAATTTCCTCTCCAAGATGCTCATCTTATTTGTAAGAAATGAGAAATAACTTGTATTTTATTAAAAAATGTATTTAATCTATTCTTATAATTTAGGTCATAGGGTGAGTGTAGGATCATCATGGACCAAACAATGGTAATAGACAAAAAATATCTTTACTAAGACAAAATCCCAAAATAAATATTTGAATTTTTGCATGGTTAGGTAAAAAGTTAATTTTGATTTGGTAATACCAAACCAAAATGCATATTTTTTACTAATGGATATCCATTTTGTAGGTTCCCAATACCCCCTTTATTTTTTATAAATAAGCATACTTCAATTAAATAGGCATAACTTTTGCATTAGTAATCAAATTTTTAATTTTGTGTAGGCATTAGAAAGATAGTTCAAATCTCTACAAAGTGGATTAGGTATTTTTTTGGATTATGCACCAAAAATCAGGTATAACCATTTAAAATTCATCCTTCATTTTTAAAACTTAAAATGCTCACAACTTTTGCATACAAAGGCCTTTTTCAATACTGATTACTCTTTTAATTTCTAGAATGATAGAGTTTAGTTCTCTTGGGATAGTTATTTAAATTTTGATATTTATAAGGGTATGTCGTATTTTGAATTAAAGATTCATATTTGAAAGTATTGTGTTCTATCAATTTGGATGATAAATTATTCACTTGTGCACACAAATCAATAAAATGAGCAAAGAGATTTAAGTATACATTATCATGGATTGGTTTATGTAGCCCCTTAACAAAATAGTTTACAATTGAAACTCATGTAAGGGGGTGATCATTTTAGAAAATAAAGATTCATATCATATGACATAATCAATTGTATGTTCATTTGATCCTTGATCACATTCCAATATATTGGAAAGGGTTACTCTAACCTACCAACGTATTGATGGTGGTTTAGCACAACCAACTTTAAGTAAAATGATAGATCACTCTACTTCTATTGAAAACTAAGAAATTTAGCTCCAAGGTTCCTTTCTAGTTAGTTCTTTGATTGTTGGATAGCTAAGTATTCTATGTGATTTGTTAACAAGGGACATTTGCTAGTAAAATTCAAGTTTGGACACATACAATCTATCAAATGATTCAAATGTCCTAAAAAATGAATGATTCGACCTTTTAAACACATATCTAAAAATATTTTATCACTCTATTCAACAAATTCAAATAAATATGAAATATTTTGAAATTTGACTCAAACATAGATCTATCCTCAATTGATTTGTAATAGTAAAAAAAATAAAAGATAATGAGATTTAGAGAGAATAAACTAAATAAATAAACAAAAATTGACAAGATTTACCTCATCTATTAGATCTGAAAGGTTAGATGAGATCATAAACCAACATTGCAATTAATAGTATCTCACACAATCATACACAAAATTGATGAAATCATCTAAGAAAAATATTATATTAGAACTTTCAAGTTGCATACAATCAAATCACCATATTTCATGTGCAAATATGAGACAACTTTATTTAAAAACAAGTAAATACAAATCTTGTTAGATTATTCAATTTATAAAAAAAATTTGAAGAACATCATTACTAATATCATAAAATTGATTGAAAACATAAAGCATGATCTTTTGATTGATTTCAAATTTTATAAAATAAAAAATTAGTAGAATTCTCATGTTGCAATTACATAAATTCACTATAATATAAAATGACTTTCAAAAAATATATAAGGCAATAATAAATAATAACCTTGGGTGCCCAAAATTTGAGGATTTGAATTATCTTTAATTGAAATCCCTAATATTAATGGCTAGATTTAATTTATAGAAGGAAACCATTACAACTAAATATGGCTTTTCAATGCCACTTTTACAACTTATCAATTCTCTTGAGTTGATTTATTAAATTTTTTTGAAAATAATAATAAAATAAATAAATAAAAGAATAGTCTAATAGCTAAGATGTCACATTGGATCTGGGAAATGTTATAGGGAGAAAGTGATTGCTTCATTCATATCATCAGATTAGGTCCCTTGTGGTATTTGAGCTTTTTTTTTTGGGAAAAGTTCAAACGCATAATCTTATCCTACAATTCTCTAAATTTGGTCAAGCCTTCTTGGAACTTTTAAATTGCATTTTTGGTCTTCATCATTTTGTCAATGGCTTCTTTGATAATGCAAATCCATCAATTCCTTTATTTTCTTTATTGTTGGTGGTACCATTGAATTTTTTTCCAAAAATATGCAAGGAAGATCTTTGAAAAACTTCTTCACTCTAGCCATTACCTTATCTGTCGAGTCTTTACTCTTATATGTTTTTTCCTTACACTTCTTAAGTGTCTTTATTCTAAATTTATTGTATTTCAACCATTTTTCAAGCAACTCTTGGTCTTCTTTATCTAAAATTCCTAATCAGGCTAACTTGATGGAAGGACTATCCCTCATCCTCTACAAAACTAGGATGTACTCATACCACATCAAAATATATTCATCAATTTCAATTTCCATTTCCATATCCAAAATTGCCTCATCACTGATGTCATGATAGGCTCTCAATATTGTTTCAATTACCTTACTCTTGAGAACTTGTAACCCCTATCTTCGTGCTAAAGTGGTTGGGATAATACCTTTAAGTTCTATATATTGATCATCCATATTCAATGCTACTAATAATATGGGATAATGTGTCACTAAATCTATAGGTCCAACTAGGTTATTGACATATGAAGTTAGCTATCGCACTTGAGCCTTGAGTTCTTCCTTTATATTCTTATCCTTCTTCATTTGCTCAAGTAGTGTGGTGGCAACTAGCTACAATAATTTCTCCTTTTCCATGGTTGATGACCCTAAGTTAACATATTGTATGGTATAACCCCCAAGTGTCATTTGGGTATGTGGATTGTCTACCGTGGGGTGGCTATCTAATCCATTCTATTTCCTTTCTCATCCAATAATGTATTGGAGAGTCTTCTATCCCTTTTCTCACTTGGTTGGGCTTAAAATACCTCTACTAGAAAAGATAAACTCTCCTCTTCCTAAATACATGTCCTTTTCATCTTTTTCATAGTATGGTTAAGCCATAATAAATGACTTGAAGTCTTTGTTGTGGAGGTTAAGGAGAGGGAAGGGGATGAGGTTGAGGATATGGCTAAGGAGATTGATAAGGAGTGGGGATTTTAGTCCTAGTGGACCTAGAGAATTCTCATTCTACCTTTTTAATGAAATGATTCCTTCTTTAGCCAGACTATAGAGATTTCCTATTTCTACCTCCTCTAGGAACTTACTCATTTGTTCATCACCAACCGTAGGTTGGTTTTCCTAGTCATCATGAGGTGGTGAAAGAATTATTGTATGAGGAGGAGAATATGGTGGTGAATGGACAAGAGACTAGTGAGATGGGTTAGGAACATGGGATGAAGAAGGAGGTGATTGTGGTGGTGAAGGTTGAGGAGAGTCATGAGGTAGAGAGAGAATGAGATATTCCTTTGCAAGAGACGATGGTGGAGAAGGTTGAGGAAGTGGAGGGGGTTGTTCTCGACTGATTTATTCCTTCTCATGAGTAGTACTATAGTGATGTAAAATACACCCCCTTACATTTTCTCACTTGTTTGGGACCTCCTAGTTAAATTGGACTTAAGCGTGCCTTAATTTAGTGTTGTAAAATGTACCCCTTTAAAATTTCACTTTTATTTAGGGCTCCCTTAGTTAATTGAGGTTAATTGGCCCTTTAATTCATTTTCCAAGCCTATTTAATTACATTTTTTGAAGAGGAAATCCAACATTCATTAATGCCTAAACATAACACTTCATAATGAGCAATGTGTGTCCTAGGTTTATGGACCTTGGACCCATTCGCCCATGGGCTAATGGGTCCTCCCTAGAACTTAATACCTAGATTTAAATTATGTTTTTGGCGGTATTTTAACATATTCAAACCTATGATTCAATGTTGACTTGTGATATTTAAATTTTAAGAAATTAAGGATACCTATCTATAAATGTAAGGTTATTTCACTATGTTTTACCTAGCATTTTTCAAGATCTAAGAGATAACTTCAAGAGAAATTAAAGGAATTCAAGGGAAGATTTATTAGTTTTATTGTAGCATTCAATATCTAATTGTCATATCAAAGTCTTCTTGCATCATGCATGTTTTTGGAGCTAACATTGTGGTGTAGGTTTCATGATCAAATCAAGCATTCAAAGTGTCATTTCAAGCAAGATTCAAATTTCAAGATCCACATCCATTGAAGCCATTTCATTCAAGTTTCAAAATTTCATTCAAGGACTTATCCAAGATTTTATTGAGCAGTAACATAACTTTGTTCATTCTTCATTCCCCCCTTCATGCTTTTATTCATTTCAAGGTTTGATTACCAAAATGGGGTTTGACCAATGAAAACCCCCATTCACCAAAGATAAACAATTTATCCCTCTTATGTTGTGTTTGTAGATCTAGGTGGAATAAATCTTGAAGATCTCTTGAAGAGAAAATTTGAAGTTGACAAAGTTGCAAAAGTTGTCATCTCACAAAAACTCATCTTTAGAAGTTATTTTCGACATTCTGACACTGCCACTTGGATAAATTGGAAGATTTAGATATGTATCAGAGGCTTCTAAAAGTTGCAAAAAAACTTTGACAGTGGACCCATTCACCCCTAGGAAAATGAGTCCCAATCAGCCTTCAGAAAATTTTGGTGATTGGTAAACACAGTTTTGCCCTTCTCATATATGCAATTTAACTTTTGATTCTGCTTATTTTGAGTTTAATATTGTTGTTTTAAGTTTAATTTGGCATAATTGGGTTTATTTTCTATTTTTAATATTTCTCCCAAAATTTCTCAGTGAACCTAATCCACGTCCTTCAGACATAAGGAAATCTATAGATTCACACCTTGAGCTGACTCATCTAAGGGTTGTAAGCCAATTCTTTGTGTGGATCTCATTTCCTAATGAAAGAGTGAGAAATAGGTCCATCACCCTCACATATTTTGATTCCATTTTGGGTAAACTTATTATTTTTCACCTTTTCAAGTACATTATCTCCTTCATCTTCTATCCCACTTGTCTCTACAATAAAAATTGTTCTTTCCTCTTCCTTTTCATTGCTACAACCCTCATTTCTCTTTTTTGTTTTACCTCTTGCACTACTAAAATTGATGATTCCCTAGCCCATTCTTTCTTCTTATCAACCTTAGGATGTGTTTCCAACATAGGATAAAGGTTTTCTAGTATTGCATTGACCTTTCTAAAATATTAATAACGATATTGTCAATCAAGGAGTCTTTTAGTATTGATAAATCCACAACATCTACCGATTGGTTAAATATCCTTTCACTATTATACATAGGATGCAAAAACTTCCCATCCTCATGAAATCCCTTGGGTGTATTTCCTAGGTTACATGCTCTCATTATGTTTAAATTCAACCTATAGTAATCTTTGATTCTTACCTCATGTTCATTTAGGTAGTTAGCCCAATGATATTCTAGAGTAGGTTCACATTTGAAGAAATCCCCTATCATTGGGATGATCATCCCAATGGGTTCAAACATATGCCTTAAATATCTAAAAATGTTCATGGCTAGAGGAGCCATTTTTACCTCTATAATTTTGGCATACTACGTGTTGGCACATCAATATACTCCCAATTTGATGGGCAAGACATACATAAATTATGTTTTTTGACCATTGATTTGTGAACCTCAGTCACTTGCCTACAAAGCCCCAATAGGATCAACCTATCATTGGGTACCTAATAATTTTGTATGGTGCCTTCTGAAAACATACAACCTTGATAAATGTGAAATTATTGAATTGGATATACGTATAGGAGTTTCTTTCTAGTGTTCAAGAATTCCATGATTTTTCATCCAAATTAATTATTGTATTAGATAGAAATGGTTGTATTATAGGAAATTTAGTTGAATGTGGTAACAATGGAGACTTGAGGCTTCTATAACTTCCTGCTAATTCTTCTCTTGATACCCCATATTCTTTGATTTTTCTTGCTAATTTTTACAATATCTCATTTGTTTTTGTCCAAATGGGTTGTGCCTTTTTGAGGGGTTTTATAACTATTTATCTCATTTTCTTTGGTTTATTTTTCCTTTATTTATTTGGTATCACCCACCTTAGTGTGCTTGTCATTTTTCCTCCTAGCAATTCCCACCTTATCATGCTCATATTCTCTCTTTTTTGCACTTTCCATACTTCTATGATATCTTTCTTATATTTCCCTGATTTTTCCTTGTCAGTTATCCTTGTTCTCCATTCTTACTTGGTTAATTTCTTCTCCAAAGTGTCTTAATCTCTTGTTATCAACTTTAGATGTGGGTTTTTACGGTTCGGTCTTACATTAATCGTGTATGCTTCCCATGGTCCTATTTTTTGTGCACTTTCAAGGGTTACATATTTTCAAGGATCTCCTTTGGAGATCCCCCATTTTTCATTTTTCATCCCTAGATGCCTAAACCCCTCTCATAAAGTTAGTCTCTAGAGATTTTTTCCAAAGTTTGTTTTCAAAGAAAATTTTCATAGCTTTTATGCTATCCTTCTTATTTTTTTGATTCCACAAGGTTTTGATTAACTCCTCTACTGCTTAATCGAGGTCTCGACAATGGAACCAATTTGGGGATACAAAAACCAAAGTGTTATTCCTAGGGTTATTCTTATAGGTTGTATTTATACCCTGATCACAACAATAGGGGAATAATAAGACCTTGATAATAATTCACTAGACTAGAGTAACATCATAAAGACTGTCTAACCTAAGCACCATGCACTCATAAAATTTATATCAATTATATATACACAATAATTTTGGTACCTAACAATTAGATTATATTCATTATATATCATATCCTTTAGTAGATCTATTCATATGCATTCTTCATATCTTACTTCCTATCTATCTATCTATCTATCTATCTCTAATCCATCTCTTTTATTATTGTATTATATTATATTATATTCTACATTCATCTATTTTCTTTACATAAATATTTACTTGAGGGCATGTCCCTTACAAAGTACAACATTTTCCTTGAAGAAATAGTCATCCATATGCTCCACATTCTATTGGTGGAGGTTTGTGGTGTGGTTTTGTTGTTATGTTGAGTTATATCTCTAGCTATTTACCCTACCAATAGGAGAGGTGTGCCTTAATGAACACCAATTTTGGTTTCTAGATTGCTAGAAAATTTATACCAATAACTAGTAATAAGAATACTTACTATCTAAATGATTATAGCTTAAGAAATACAGGTTACATAGGTTATCTTCACTCAATTTTATCAATGAAGAATAATATGAGATCTAAGAAATATTTTCAAACACTCAATATTGAAGTTTGAAGTGGATCTTGCATTGGGTCCTTTCTTAATGCTTGATTCTACAAGTTCACTTATAATTCATGATGTTAACCAAGGATATTGAAAATAAACTTAGGTTAATGAAGGATGATGGTTTGAAGAATTTTTGATAGTCAAACCCTTAATGATTGATAATCAGTAGTACAAATCTCCTTGGGGAAGAGCCAAAGTTCAATGAGTTAAAAATTTCCTAGGGTGGTATGTAGATCATTCCCACAAAGGAAAATAAATATCTATATGTATAGGAGGTCACACAATACCTACAAGTAATTTTAACGTCATTTATGAAAGTAATCCAAGACCTTCTTTATGTGAGGATGCTAGAGTATGTAGCCAAAAGAGAAACAAGAAATTTCATCTTGTCAATGTGGTGTAGAGGTCTATAAAGCTACATTGAAATAACATTTTTTGGTAATAGAAAAGAAAGAGGTACATGTTGTAACTAATTTAGATATCACCAAAAGGCTCATTGAAAAGATAAATCTAAATGGTAGGAAGAGCCCAAAGACAAAAGAGGAAAATTTTGGTAATAAACATACAATCACTTGTGCATATTTTTAAGTAGTAAAGAATATTTTAGAAAGGATTAAATCTTAATATATGCATCTGATTAAAGATTAAGATATGGCCATCAAAATTATAGAGAGGGATGCAAATGCATCTCAATAAGAGAAAGAAAGGGTTGATGAACTTACCTTCAAGCTTAAGTCAACCAAGGACACTTTCAAAAACCCAAAGGGCGCTTTTGGAGGTATAAGAATAGCTTAATACTACAAAAATAGTAGGAAGCAAGAGAATGAAATAAGGGCTAAGGAAGGTAATTAGGTAATTGAAGGGATTGATAGGTTCCAAGAGGATTTGGAATTCAAACAACTTCAAATAATATTAAAAGTTTCTAGCAAAAACTTAAAAAAACTATGGCAATGGGTCAAGGAATTAAAGGCCAACAAATGTAACTAGTTGAGGATAACTACATGGATTTGGGGATATCTTTTGGTTCAAGTTTCTTAGCTTGTGAGAATATCATAATAGCGCCAAAATTAATGATTATATTATAATAATGTTTGAGGATGAGGAATTAAAAATTCCCAAAAATAGAATGGGAAAGGAGACTCCAAGCTAATGATTTTTAAAAAATGGAAAAAAGGATGTACTCATTGACTGCTTCCCTATGATTTCCACCTTTGGCTCCATTTATGTCAATTTTAATGATTGAATGAATTCTATCATGTGGACTATACTATGGATATATTTGTTTCTAACATCTTAGATATTAATGAAACGAATGATAAGCATGTGAGAGAAAATGGTCTCATGGGGATAAAAGATTATTTTTTTCCTGTATTCAAGTCAAAGATATACCAAAATATATTAAAGAAATTGCATGATACATCCATGGTAAGACACTCCAGATCCTATGCAAATTGTAAGAAAGGGGGAGAAAGGTTCATGTGGAAGTACTTCAAGGAGGGTATTGTCATGTAGATCAACAAATACACTATTTGTCATTTGAGTGAAGGGGAACATGCCTTTCTTCCAAGCTTGATGCCATGTTTTCGTATCTCCCATCAATGGGAAGGTGTATTCATGGATTCCATCTAGAGTCTTCCTAATGTGTATGGTAAAGATTAAATTTATGTTATTTTTTATAAGATAAATAATTATGTATACTTATTCAACATTTATTATGGATTCAAAGAACATCATGTGGTGGCATTAACTTTTAGAGAGATGATTATGTTACATAGGTTGCCTAAAATAATTATCAATAATGGAGATAATAGATTTTCAAAAAACTATTGGTACATAATATTTCATTTGATAGATGTTGAGATCATTTCTAGCATAGTCTATCATATACAAGTAGATGGGATAGAGAAAATAGTGAGTAATTGGGTTGAAGGATACTTAATAGAATATTTCTCAAAACATAAATCAACAAAGATTAAATGGATGAACCTGAGTGAGTATTGTTGCAATATGCTCCAACATCTATCCCTTGGAATATTTTCATTCATGGTAATGTGTGCTTATGATGCACCGTCTTGCATTGATTTATTGTCCATAGATTTGTGGAATGTTTCTTATAAGGGAAATTTTGGGATATGGAGCCATCACAAATTAGTTGGCTCATGGGGAGAACCTACCTACAAAGAATGTTTCTTGGAAAGAAGTTGAAATTCTAGAATTTCTAAATTTTCATTTCTTGAGTTCAATCAATTTTGAGTAGGGAGGATTTGTCATGTGCCCTTTTCCTTAATAATGCATTATGGACAGAAATTCCTACTTCCTATGTCCCACATCTCCACTGGTTTGATTTTGTGTGTGTTTATCCCGTTCTTTTACTTTATATCCATCTAAAATCCTTAAAGTCTTTAAGTATGGAGGCATGTCCAGTATTATAAGTGTTTTTCAATCATCAAAGGTTAATATTTTCTCATCTAGGCATGCCTCTCTATATAATTCTAACTTTTCCTTGGTCCCTAGTAGACTTTTAGATTTCACCATCCTAGCATGCATTTTTTCCCAACTCTAGTTTTCCTTTATGCATATCAAAGTGTTAGACTTATCCATTTAGGCATACCCCACATCCATCCCTAGCCATCATTCCCTTCTCTTGAAAGGACATTATAGTTTTCATCTCTAAACCCCATTCTTCTCACTTTCCTTGTCAAATTTATAGATAGATCCTTACAATCATGCCTCCTACCTAAACTATGATCACTAATCGATTCTAAGAGTCTTGGAGTATCTTTGAAACATGAAATTTGGTACTCACACATAGTTTTCATCATTCACCTCACCTAACTCATGGCTTATTTCATAGCACCATTAATAATCAAATCCATGTGTACCTCCAATTATGCAAACCAAGAAAGGAACATTTTTTTCCATTAATCTGATGGTTAGATTTCAAACCCATGAAGCTTCTTGTCATCAATGTAGAGGAATTTTATAATCACAAAATGCATTCCCCATGCCTCTTGAGTATATCCCACTTGACACATGTGACATGATTTTAAGCATAATTTAAGGGGAAAATGACATTTTTTAAGTATGTGCATTCTCTACCACATAAAATTAATGAGATATTGGCATTTAATGTAGTATTTAAAATTTTTCTATGGTTATTAAGGATTTAGAGTTTGTACAAAATAATTATGATAAATACATAAAACACTAATTAGAAACTTTTTGTGAGCCCTCATGTTCAAGCATCCAAATATAAGGACAAAAACATATGGAAATGTTGTAGGTTCAAAGATGAAAACACTATAAATATCACACATCAAAGGAATAAAACCCTCTCGATCAAAGGAACAATCTCACCTAGAGGTCGTATTGGACTTTAATGGTGGGTAATATTAGTGATACTAAGTCTATATGACACTTGCAATTGTCATGGGAGTAAGCTTTATATTTCTTTTCTTTTTTGCTATTATAGATTTTTTTTGTGTTTTATTTTCAACCTACTCGTGAAGGGGAAGTTTTGGAATCTTTTTCTAGTCATTGGCTACTACTATGAATCTAGGTTATCACTATTGATGTATAATACCTTGAATGTTTTTTAGGTTATTACATTTATTATATAACATGTGGCTAAATTTAGTTTTTCTAGGTTTGGTAAAGTAGATCTAGCTAGAATTTATCTTTAAGGGTGAACTTGACTTGTAATATTAGGGTTTGATATTTTGGTATGAATATAAGGAGAAAATCATAGGTTTGTAAGAAGAGGGTGAAACATTATAAACTTGAGAGGATGAAATTTACATCTAGTGTTTCATAAGGTTCTAGTTGAATATTTAAACTTGAAATGAAACTATCTAAGATAAAATATATTTGTTGAAGGATTTAATTAATATTTACATTAATATTTTTTAGGGACATTACAATGGTATCAAAGTACTTTTAAAATTTCCATACCTAAATATTATTTGGCAAAGATATCCATTGACAATATTACAGAGATATAGTATCTCAACAATATTAAAATTGATGGTTTCATTATGTGATATAATTTCAACTAGGCAACTATAGAATATAGGTGATGGAGATTCAAATTTATTTTGAGAAAATCTTGGATATGTAATCTTCAGGTTTAGTCAACAAACTAGATATCGATAAAACTAAATCCTTTTTAAATAGTTAGCTAGGATCCAAAGTAAAGAATTATTGATATGAGAAAGAAGATTAGGGGTTGAAGTAGAGATCTTGGAAGAGTTTTATAGAGTTTAACATTCCCAAGTAATATTATTTAGTTATGTTTAAATACTCAAAGTAGATTCATATTCCAACATTAAATAGGGAATATTATCTATGCTAGGTGGTTACCGCAAAAGGAGGATATGTTGTTTAATCTAATTATAAGATCTTAAAATTAGATGAATAATAATTGAATGGTTGGTATTTTGTATCAACTAGGAGAAAATAAAATTCCCCAAAACATATTACTTTTTTTATGGTTGATACCATGCAATATAATTTTATCTTATGGTAATCTCATGAGGCAGTAGTTATATCGACCCTCAAGGTGTCCCTTGTGTGAGAAGTAATTGTAACTAATAGATCATTTTCTCTTGCATTGTCAATATGCATCTAAAGTTTGGTCTAGGATATTTTACATGATAGATGTACTCTAGGTTTAGTCTACATCTATGAAAGTTATATTTTGCTAATAAGCATAATTTTCTAAGAATAGTCAATATTTATACCAAACCTTGATGTTGTGTGTTCTTTGGAGAAATTAGAGGATTTTTTGAAATCAAAAGTTTGATAATGGTGGGTTTTGGATAATGATAATGTAAGTAATCAAAGTTTATAGGAAATATATTTGGTAGGATGTTTGATTAGCTTTCTTACGATATTTTAGTGGTAAAAAACTAAGAGTTTAAGTTTTTTAGGTTATCCCTCCCCATTCAAGGGTTATTAAATAAAATAAAAAATATAGTATTAATATGGTTTCTCGTGAAATTCATCAAGGTATTCCTCACTATAGAAAGGATAAATGGCATCCCTAATTTTGTTGGTTTTGTTTTTTGTACAAACCCCTAACCTTAAGGTTATTGCCAATATACAATAGTGTAACTATTTTATCAAATAGTAAGACACTTATTCTCAAATTAGACATTCAAAAAATAAAAAAATAAGAGGATTATAAGCCTCTTCTGCACTTTGATCCTTGCCAAGAGGGTAATCCCATATATATTTCAAAGAATAAAATAATTAGAAAAAATTGGATGAACCCACACACAAACATGAATTTATATTTAGCTTTGTAAAGATCTTGTATACATAAGCATTATTAAACAAATCCATGTTAGGTTTTTCAATAGGATGTTAATCAAGAGAAGTATGAACCTAACGACAAAGGGGAAAAGAGATGGTAGTCATTTCCAAACACAACATTAGATATCTCTTCATATGGATGTGATGAGCTTGGTTATATGGTACCACCATAGTCTATGTATAAAAAAATATTATTATCATCAATCGTGTCTTGTGCATGTGCATCCAATAGATTGAGATACATGACTATTGATCTTTGCTCTTTGAACTAATAATGTGTTGAGATAGATGTGATAGAATCTTGATCTACTAATGAAAAATGTTCAAATGATAAACAAAAGCATATGCTAAGACTTCTAACTGTATGGATTGTATTATGTCATGTGGTTTGGCTTACTCATGTAACCATGTCCTCTCTCCTAGCCTTGTTTGTTGTCTATGTTGGTCCATGGGATCTAATCACCTACACATCTATATCTTTTTGTCTGAAAAACTTTATTATGTGACAATAATGGTTGGCCTTGATCAAAGACAAATAGGTCGATGAACATGATTTGTCTCAATAGTGAGTCCACTATGAAGTAGACACAAGCTTGAAGACACTCCATGCACTAAATGATAATGTATGCAGAATTTTCCCTTTTGATGCTTGTTAATTGAATGATTTAGTGTATTTTTTGAATGTGGATCTCAATTGCTTTTAAAGAAAAATGATGTTAACTATGACCTAGGAGATGAAGTTTTTAGTGCACATGCCAATGAAATAACAACCACTCCCAAAAAATGTTTTATGAGTAAATAAAAAATATTTTGATAAAGAAAACTAGGTCATGTCATATAATTTAGATCTAAGATTAAGATGCAACATGTGACATAATCATGGCATCTACACAAACCCTAAGCGATGCAAAAGAGGCAGTTGTGTGGGTGTTTTCTCTAGTAATGGTGAGGGAGAGACAAGGGACATTGAAGACGATGGAGGCAAGTGCTATGTGTTGAATGCACAAGACAACTGAGAGGGGGGTGAATCAGTTGTACCTTAAAACTTCAAAACCCTCACAAACATTCAAATCCACAATAACTCAATTAAACCTTAATTTGTTAGAATGATTTATCATGAAATCAAATAATAGAAACATAACCAAATGAACACCATACACAAAGAAACACCAAATTTATGTGGAAAACCCAAGAAGGGAAAAACCACGATGAAGATTAACTCACAATATAAAGTAATATCAACACCAATTACAAAGGGCTCATTGTCAGAGGGCTCACTACCCAAAAAAAGGAAAGGCTCACTGCCAAAGGCTCACTACCAGAATCGAAAAGAAGATAGAGAAGAGTGTTACAGTGAGAAAACCATCTCAATGCAATAGAAAAGTCCACCATAACATCACCAAAAACTTCACAGTCTTACTAAAGAATTGTAGACACCTTCTACTCACTACATCCAGTAATCTAACACATGAAAGCTCTCACCGCACTTCACAAATTTTCACCTCACAACTCTGCAATTCAAATCATTCACATCTCACACACCTATCTTTGCATCTCTCAACAACTCAACACTTATTTATACCAACTTCAACCTTGAAAACATTTTCCAAGGTTGGCTATGCACCTTAACCATAAAAAATAAAATTAGGTTGGTACCAAAACATTCCCACAATGGAAAGGAATAAAGGTGGACCACATCGCACCTTAGCTAGGACCTAAATCCACTCTACATGCCATGCCACGCTTCCACAAACAATGAAGCAACTTCATAATTAGTGTAAACACTCAAGGTCGACCATACCAGTGTTAACACCATCAAAAATTTAAGTGCACGCTTCCTCAAATCCAAAGACGACTCATGGACAACACATAACACTTGAACACGATCTAGAATATTCCACAAACACCCTGAAATCCAACAAATTCCTTCACAACAACTTTCACTTGAAGAATGTACACACCCAATTCACTCAAATAGTTTTGTCATACACTACAATACAAGAAACCAACTTCTAAAGCACCAAACCACAAACAACTTCATTTGAAGAAAGATACAAACACTATCAAAATACTTCCATATCTATGAGACCTACAACCACTACATAGAGAAATGCGGAGCAAAAACATTTCTCCTAGACTCCTCTACAATACACAGTTCACACACTAGTGAACACACCTACCTCTACACAACGATCCAACACACACAATTTTGAATGCAACACCTCTGAACACCTTTGATCAACATATTCAAACTGTGCAAGAAGATCTTCAACATAGAAGAAATGTGGAGCCAAACCAAAATGCTACTCTGCAACACAAAACACCACTGCAACAAATTGTTTCCTCTTTTTATTCAAATTTTCTCAAAAGCACTTGGAAACCAAGCACTTGAGACACATTTTCAACATTTCCAACATTTCCTCATCACCACTAAGCCAACCACAACATAGCAACTCAACCATACATTCATAGATAGAAGCTTATCAAAGCAACACTAGAGGCTGTCACTAATAGCTTACTAATGACAACATAATGCAATTAATCAAAGCATCATTAGAGACAATATCAACTAAATACCAACTGCTCACACCCTTGCAACAATATCTTTCTCATACAATTGACACTAATGAAAACACAAGCTTGTTGACATCAATGACAACACCAACTGCTCATACTTACAACACTATGTTTCCATGGCGGTTGTGCATTATGATGCTTCCCCATTGCGTGTTTCATGGACTACAAAGATGGTGAATCTCTACACTAGTGATGACAAGATGTGTTCTTTGGAGGTTGTGTTGCCAGTTTCCTTTCCCTGTAATGACATCATTAATGGTGCTTATGATGGCTTTTGGAGCAACGCCCTTGTTGAAGAGGAGGGCAAGGGAGACATTTCTAAGGATTTGGATCTTGGGGGACCATTTTGGGATGATGAGGAGGATGAATCGCTTCATGATCTTCTTATTAAGGCCCGCCTAAGGTTTGTGTCCTCTGAGGGGGGTGCTTGGTTGGTTGTTAAGGATGATGATTCAATTCTAGCTATGTGGTTGGAAGCCCAACGTGTTTCTCAAATGCACTTGGAAGCCAAGATTCCTACTAAACCTAATGTTATCAAGAAGTTTGACTTTGGGGACTCTTTATAGAGGGGTCTTCTTCAGCCTCCTTGAAACGTTCTTTGTGCTATGTCTCCTTTCCCTAGCTCTCTCCATGTTGTTGGCAAGTGTACCTCAAAGGCTATGTCCCCACTTCTTCCTATTGAGGGAGTTAGTTTGGGGACTCCTTTCAAGGTGGAGGTTCCCATATCTATCTTTGATGCAACTCAGGGTGAGCATTCACCTCCTTGTAATGTGAAGACTATTTTCTAGTTGGTGGAGGAACCTTCTTAGTCTCTTGCTCTTCAAACCCCTATTATTTATGCATCTAATGAGTATGTGGACAGAGCCTCTGCAGGCTTGCAACACACTCTTATTGGTAGATTTTTGGGGAATAGACCAAATATTGACATTATTCATAGTTGGCATCTGACTATTGGTTTACTTATGGTCTGTTGAGTGTCAAGGCTCTGTTGAATAGTTTCCTCCTATTCTCTTTCAATGCTATCAAAGATTTCTCTCGAGTTATTTTGGGAGGTCCCTAGTTTCTAGGTAAGGCTTTTCTTTTCCTTCAAAGTTGGGCTCCTTGTTTTAATGCTACTAAGATAAATTTTGCTCCTATTTGGGTTTGTTTCCCAGAGTTCCCATTGGAGTTTTGGGATGAAAGTATTATTTAGGGTATAGTTGATTCTATTGGTTAGTTCATTACCATTGACAATGTTATAGAAAATAGAACAAGTTTCTGGTATGCTAGATTTAGTGTTTGTGGTGAGATTGGTTTGGAGTTTCCCAACAATGTCAAGTTGTGCTCTAGGTTTGGTGTTTGGAATATGAAATTGCATTATGAGCTTTCATAGTTGTACCACTTCCACAATGCTAGACCTTTTCTCCTTGTTGTGCCAAGATGTCCATGATAAGATGCATTCCAATATGCATACTTTATTTGAATGCTCATTTATTCATAAGGGGAAGGAGATGGATCATGTTGAGTGTGGTCCCTTCACTAATGTTGGTGCTTTTTGCAAGGTTCAACGTAACCTTGATGCTGAGATTGGAAGCCCATTGGATGAGATTGCTCCCTTGAACAATGGAAGGATATTTCATTTGCTTACAACCCCTCTTTTGAGGGATTTGTTGAAGTTTGGGTTCAAACCATCTTGATTGTCTTTTGTTGGTTTTGGGTCCTTCCAAAACCATTTTTCGGTTCCTTACTCTAGTCAAAAGCATTGTTGGTCTTGTTGTTTTTTCTCCTTCTTGTTGGTTCTTGTCTCTCTTCTTGGGAGACTTTCTTAGTTTGTTGTGTCTTTCTATCTCACTGCTTTGTGAGATTTGTTTGTCTTTTTCTAGTATTTTTTGCCTCAATGATTGTTTTGTTTTGGGTCCAAACCCTTCCCGATTTATCTTAAACAAAACATGTGACATAATCCCAAATACAAAAATACAATAAAAAGTGATAAATCAAACCATAAATAATTGTAGGAATGATTAACTAATGAATTCAAAATTAAGTTTTAATTAATACATTAAATAAATGAAATTAAAAACTATAATCATATGTTTACATCTATTTATCGCTTAGTAATTCACTTCAAACTTAAAAAGCAAATTGATGAAGGGACAAAGGTTATGAAATTTATTTTTAATCAAAAAACATATTTCCGATGTCCTAAACATAATCATTTACAAACTGTAATAAAATGAATTTATCTATATTACCCACTTACATCTCATTTGTTTTGAAACTACTCTCCTCTAAGGAAGTTCAAAAAGGACGCGGTCTAATTGGAAGCAAAAATCCCTGTTATTTTATCTCCATTATTTTTGCTATCTTATATTTTGCATGATTTTAGACAATGTGTAAAACTGTTTTCATTGTGTCTATTTATAGTCACACATGCTTAAAAATGAAGGTAGAGAGATTCATTATTGTATTGGAGAAGTGTTGAATATTTACAATAGTGAAATATTTTACTGTTATGAGTTTTTCACTCAAAAGAGTTTTCCCAAATAAAATACTGTATATTGTCTTTGGTTTCTATTATTCTATTTTTTTGGTTTCAAATTGTATATGCCCTAACTCTAATATACAAATTTATCGGACTCGTTTTATCCTACAGTTTTCAGTCTAAAGTTGTGATTCCTCAAAAGCAATTCAATGTATGACTCCATGGAATGATTATAAAAAGAGTTCAAACCTAGTCCCCAGTCAGCATATCTAGGTAAGTGATGCATACTATACAAAATAAAGCATGTTTTAACTCTCCAAACACTCAAAAACAACATTTTTCCAGAACATGAAAACAAAACTTGATATCTTCTCACCACTGCAAATATGACAACATGCATCTTGTTATAGTTAAAACCTCCCGTGGCAACTTGCCTGAATTAGCATTACCTGCAATCTCCACAAGAACATAGTCCATGTTTTAAATGATGGAGACAACTGACATCTCTCACAACAATTTCACTTCAAACAACAATCTTAGAGACAAACTTGGTTGCAGTGTGGCAATCTTCACATACTAAATTTCTTGACAACTGTAATAGTTGTGTCAGGGCCCAGTGGACCTGTTTAACAAGCTGAAGGAAATCGCCGAGTTCTCAGTATGGTGGCAGAGGAATTCCTCTTCCTCTTCGGTTTTGTATCTGAAAATGTCTTCAGCAACTATTCATATATGTCTTGTGTTTGTGGATGATATTTGTCTCCTACGCAAAAAACGTGTACCATTTTATCGACAACAATCCAACTACACCCAGGTGTCTTTTTAATTCCTCTACCTTTCATTAAATTTCTTACCTCCTGAGTGTCACCCCACCTGCCTATTTCTGCATAAATGTTCGACAAAAGAACATAAGGTGATGCATTTTTAGGATCCAACTCAAAAAGGAGCGTTGCCACGAATTCCCCTAGCCCTGTATTCTTATGTGATCTACAAGCACCGAGCAAACACCTCCAAACAGCCACATCAGGTTTCATTGGCATTTTGATGACAAAGTTTAGTGCTTCCTCAAGATATCCAGCACGGCCAAGAAGATCAACTATGGATGCATAATGATCCATCTTAACCGAGATGAAATAAGAGTTGCCCAGGTCATTAAAGTATTTACAGCCCTCATCTACTAGACCTGCATGGCTGCAAGCAAACAAGACACAAATGAAGCTTATATGGTCTGGACTGGTTCCAGAGTGCTTCATTAGATCAAAAAGATCAAGGGCATCCTTGCTATAGCTATGCATTGCATATGCTGCAATCATCGCATTCCATGAAACTACCCCTGGATGATGAATTTGGTCAAACAGTCCACGCGCCTTATGTATACTCCCACATTTTGCATACATGTCTATCAAGGCAGTCACAACCACATCAGAGGAAAGCCCACTTTCAATTATTTTTTGATGGATTTCCATACCCTGCTCCAAAGATTCAAGTTTGGCACAAGCAGGGAGGATGCTGGCAAAGGTCGATGAATCTGGTTTTACATTTTGCAGTTGCATTTGCATAAATATCTGCAAGACTTTATCAAAAAGTTCATTTTGGGAATACCCTACAATCATTGCATTCCATGAGACTGCATCTCGTTGAGGCATTTTTTCGAACAATGTCTGTGCCTTCCACATGTTTCCACATTTTGCATACATATCTATCAGGGCAGTTGTAACTACAACATCAGACAAGAGTTTGCTTTTAATTATTTTTTGATGGATTTCCATACCCTGTTCCAGTGCTTCAAGCTTGGCACAAGCTGGGAGGATGCTAGCAAAGGTTAAAGAATCTGGTTTCAGACCTGCCAAGTGCATTTCCTTAAGAATCTCCAGGGCTTTATTGGCAAGTCCATTTTGTACATATCCTACTATCATTGCATTCAATGAGGCTACATCTCGTGGAAGAGTTTTGTCAAACAAATAACGTGCCTTCAGTATACTCCCACATTTTGCATACATGTCTATAAGTGCAGTCATAATCACATCAGATATACATCCACTTTCAATTATTTTTCTGTGGATTTCCATGCCCTGATTCAAAGATCCAAGTTTGGCACAGGCTGGGAGGATGCCAGCAAATGCCGAGGAGTCTGGTTTTACACCTGCCAATTGCATTTGCTTAAAAATTTCCAAAGCATTATCAACAAGCCCATTTTGTGCATATCCTGCAATCATTGCATTCCACGAGGCAAGATCTTGTTGAGGCATTTTGTCAAACATTTCCCGTGCCTTATGGATACTCCCACATTTTGCATACATATCAATCAGAGCAGTCACAACTACAATATCTGACAAAAACTCACTTTTCATCACTGTTTCATGTACAGCCATGCCCTGTTCGAAAGCTCCCATTTTGGCACAGGCTGGGAGGATGCTGGCAAAGGTTGCTGAGTTTGGCTTTACACCAGTTGATTGCATTTGGTTAAAAATCTCCAATGCTTTATCAATTAGCCCATTCTGTGCACATCCTACAATCATAGCATTCCATGACACAACATTTACTTGAGGCATTTCTTCGAAAAGTTTTAAAGCCTCGACAACAGCACCACCTTGTGCATATCCGGTAATCATGGCATTCCATGAAACTACATTTGCATTATGCATTTTGTCAAACAGTTGACGTGCCTTGTGTAAGTTTCGACTTTTTGCATACATGTCTAGCAGAGAATTCGTCACAGTAACGTCAGATTGAAATCCACACCTAATAATTTTTCCATGGATCTGCAAACCATGTCTTAAAGATGTAGTGTTAACACATACAGGAAGAATTCCTGAGAAAGTAAACTGATCATGTTTGACAACTGTCCGTTGCATTTGGCAGAAAACTTCCAATGCCTGTTTAGGAAAGCCATGCCTTCTGTATGCTGCAATTATCATATTCCATGAGTAGACATTTTGTTCGGTCATGTGATCGAAAACATTGCGAGCATCCACCAAACTTCCGCACTTGTCATACATGTTGATAAGAGTGTTTTGTAAGACTGCGTGAGTAGCAAATTGAAATCCCCTGCCATTGATGTGAGAATGGATTTGCTTACCCTCTGAAAGCGCATTCTTGGCAATGCAGAGCCGTAATAGGTTAATATATGTAGAAAAATCTACAGGAAGGTTTGGTTGTGTTAACAGAACGTATAGCGCTTCCTTTAAGCAACCCGAGCTACAGTAGGCTTTGAGATTTCGATTAAGATGAGAAATTGAGGACATTGTATGAGTATCATCATTTCTGGTTGTGGTAACCCAAATCAAAATAGGAGAGAAAATCCATCTGCTATATCATTTGCAAGAAGTTATCAAATAAAACTTTCAAATATAAATGGGAGAAAATTGCATATTCTTCATCAAAATGGGAGAGAGCTCTACAAAAAAAATTAAAAATGGGAGAGAACTTTAAAAAAAATAAAAAAATGGGAGATAGTTTATTTCTTATATTATTTGGAAAATGTTTTATAATATCAAATATAATGAAATTCTTGATTTTTAGTTTCTTAGTCTTGTAGAGGAGTAAAGTGTATATTTCACATTTTTCAATGTATTTTATGTTTAAATTTAGTTTTGCAAAAGTCTGTCATCGATATTTAAAATGAGAGATTTTAGAGTGCAAGGTAACTAAACCTACCTCTTATCCCATCCTTTTACTCGGTTTTAACCTTGTGATTTAAAGCAAACTTTTTTTTTTTCTTGTTTTCTCACTCTAGTCAAAATTACCAATGTAGTTTTGCCTCTTGAATTGAATTGCAAGAACATAACCATTGTCACATCTATTAACCTATTTTATCCCTATGGTCTAAAGCAAACTCATGTTTTCCATGTTTCCTGACCCTAGTTAGAATTATCGGTACAATAGTCTCCTCAATAGAATCATAGGTGCAAACTTGTTTGTCTTATTCAAATTCAAACTTCACTTTCCCCAAGTCAACTTCATCTAATATTGGGTTGTCATCCATCACCTTGCATATAAAATCTTTCAACTTAACATCTAGGATTGCATATTTAAAGGCAAGCTCCTATGAAATTTAAAAGCATTAGAAGCATTTTCCTAAAGTAATTCAAAATATTCTAGAGAACTCAAATGAGAGATAGTTTAAACACCAAAATATAGGATTAAAACAATAGAAAACAACAAAAAATATGAATTTTATCTTATATTAAGCATACACTTTGGATTAGGGTAAAAGGAATGTAAAAATGACAAAAGAAATGAAAGCTCTCATCATTGGTGATCATAGGTGATTTCTCCAACTGGTAGTTGATGGTTGAAATAGAGTGTGAGTGCCCAATCTAATAGTATAACTTTGTCGCATCGGAAATTCTCCCTTAAAAATGGCTTGTGAATGGTTCAATTTATAGATTTTAGGTTGGTTGAATGGATAGATTAGATTAGATCTAATGATATGGAGGGTTAGGGTTGATTCCCATGTAAGAGAGAATGAGAAGATGATAAGCGGCACCATGTGATTGGTGCACATGATTATGACAAGGATGGAGGAGAACTGAAAGGTGGAGATTCAATCAAATGTTGATGGATGATGGTGATTGAAATGGTTCTTTTGGAGTCTTGTACACTTGGAGCTATGTGTAAGGTTGATTTTTTATTGTTTTAATTAATTTTTAGTGGATGAATGTGCAAATTATTAATTAGTTGACTAATATTGATTAGTTTATTTAACTAATGATGAGTGGGATTTTAAAGGAATTACATACACATGGGTGTATTTATTTAATTTATGAAAGAATATTGGAAAATGAATGAATTAATTAAATAAATATAATTTATTCAATTAAGATGAGAATGATAGAAGAAAAGGTTTAATGAGTTAAATTAATTGAAAAAACAAGGTAAATTACTCAATTAATATTAGATTGGTTAATTGAATAATCAAGACATATTCAATTAACATTTGAAGAATGATCAAGGTTAATTAGTGTTTGAAGCAGATCTGTGAGGTGGATCTAGTGTGATGACAATTGAAATGCAAGTATGGATTATAGGAGTCCATAGATAGAAATAGAAATTCTTGCATCATGCATCTTGCATTTTGTGTGTACTTGAAATCATCTAATACAAATTGTAGAGAACGCCTTAAGGAGCTTTAGTTATGCTCAAGGAATTCTAACACTTCAATCCTAACAAATTAGCCTCTTAAAGGATCTCCTTAACACCACCTTGACCACAATTTAGTTATTGCATAAGAGGCAAAAGATTTAGGAGAAACTAACATACATAGGATGATGAAAAATAGGATACAATGACAGGAGATCAAGATAGAATCACATGTATGATCATATTCATTTTTTTCCAAGATCCAAAGACATTTTGAATAATCTCTTCATGTTTAATATCATAGTTAAGCTCTAGTAGTAGAATGCACATATAGTCTAATTTCATCACATACACCACCATTGTCATCAAAGAGTTAAGCAACTTCCTAACCTCTTTGTTAATTTTGTATTTACTTGTCATGTTATGGTTATTAGAGTGTCAATTATCTCTTTTCTCCTAGATTTAATATTTTTTTTAAGAGGGTGTGTTTTATTTTTGTATATTTGGTGAACTTGACTCATCGAACCACTCTAGTTTCCCTAGGGGTGTATCATTTTTTTTGGTTTTTTAGATCTAATACTTCTAATTTTATAATTTTATATTAGATCTAAACATCCTCTTATTTCATCTCTTTTAATATTTTTTCTTGTATGCTAAGATCTCAATCAATTTCTCACCTTCCACTTAGAATAACACCAAGTTTAAACCCAAAAATGGTCATGAACCAAAATGGCACGAATACTATTGAAAATATAAAACTATGATCTATCTTAGTGAAGATAAATCATTTGGTCAAGATGCCCATCTTTTTTTATCGATACCTCAAGAATTTTTAAATCACTTCATCCATTAAGGACCAATTGAACCAACACATCTAAGTTATCAAAATATTCAAATTTATTCAACTTAGAAGATCTATAAATCGACAATGGAATTCCAAGAGTCATCACTTAGAATTCCATCTTAGATGTTACAATAGATATTTTAATTTAGGTCTCCACAATGAGAATCCAATGCTTTCACTAATTAAGTTCAACTCCTTTAATAATCAACATAAATGAACCACACCTTGTTGAACATACGTGCTTCAAACTCACTGGAAGAGACCCTAGTTCTATCTCTGAGAAGCAAAGTATCTTAATGGTTGTGATTATGCCTTAACCGCTATACCGTCGAGTGCTTATAACTAAGGCACAATAGCGCAATTATCGCCTTACCGCATGAGCTCTTATCCTATTCCACGGTAGCGTGGTAGAACCACCATACTGAAGGGGCTTGCAGACTATGGTGTGGTAGAGTGGTGGTTAGCACACTATGGAGTAGTTACCTCCATACTACAAGCATCTATTCTCTGGGCTGCGGTGGCACGGTTACCACCATACCGCGGGAGCTTATTAGATGACTAGCGGTAGAGCGGTTACCTCTGTACTTTGGGAGCCTCTTGCCTATGCAGCGGTAGTGCGGTGTATTACCACCATATTGTGGCATCAACCAAGCCATATGGTAGTAGAGCGGTGGACACCGCCATACCGCGGTAACATCTTGGTTGTCTAGCGATACTACAGTAGACCGCCACACCAAAGAGCTTGTGGAATGCGAAGCGGTAGCATAGTATAAAGGAGAAGAACGTGGACCTGTTGACTGCTGATGTGTACGTTGTTCAGTGAAAGTTGAATGTTGACTTGGACAGTGGTCGTTGGGATGACTAGGAAGTTTGACGGTTGGTCTGTGGAGGAAGTTGAACTGAATCGACTGTACAAAGAATGAATCAGTCATGGTAGTTGCTATACATTGCAATGAACAGGAATAATAACGGGTTGGATAGTTCAAAAAGTAGTTGATCAATGAGTTATCAGAATTTTAATAGTTTTCATTGTATGTTGTAAGAGAGCATTGTAACAATGTTAATTCTATACAAGGTTGATCAGGGAAATGTTGTTGCTATAAATTGACATATGAAAAAGGAGACTGTAACTTGTATGTAAATCCATTTACTATAATACAAGTGATTTTCTTTGGTGTGGTGGTTTTTTCTCTCGTAAGGGTTTTCCCACGTAAATCTGGTGTCAATTGTGTTTGAGTTATTTCTCTATTTTGTTATTTCTTTCATGTGTATCTTAATGTACTATAATTGTAAACTTTAGAAAGGCATATCTCTATTCTCCTCTGAGTCTTGGAATTAGGAAAATTTGTTTTGCAATCGAATTTTTCCTAACAAGTGGTATCAGAGCCTCGCCAGTTGTGTTATCCTTGTGGGTAGGTTGGTTTTTTGTGTCAATTTTTGTTCAGTGGGAGTTTTGTAGAAGTCTTGAAATTTGTCTAATTACAGATTGAGATGGCAACGACAAGTACGTCTAGAAGGATTGAAATTGAGAAATTCAAAGGTAGGAATTTTGAGTTGTGGAAACTTAAGACTTTGGGAATTGGAAGATCGAAAAGAAAAAGGGTTGATAAGACTTTGTTTGGTATACTTTTTTCTCATGAATGTTCATGAAGAGAAGACTGCATCTTCGTTGTGGAAGAAGATTGGAGTATCTATCAAGGTAAATCCTTGGTAAATAAATTTTTCTTAAGGAAGAAGTTACTCTTTGAAAATGTAGGAGGGGGCGTCTGTGGCTAATCATCTGAATACGTTTAACATGCTAAGTGCTTAGTTACCATCTGTGGGTGTGAAGATTGATGATGAAGATCATTGTATGTTATTGTTATGTTCTTTGCCAGATTCTTGGGATCACTTGGTGATGGCGATTGAGAGCACAACAACCACTTTCAAGATGGAAGATGTGGTTGCTTCTTTGTTATCAGAAGAGATGAGAAGGAAATCTTCTGAGATGGCGAAGGAGGCTCTTGTTGTTCAAGTCAAATCGAAAGAATAACACAAGAGAAAGGACAAGAAGTCCAAATCGAAGTCAGAAGGGGGATCAAAGTCTCCTGGAAAGAAGTCTAAGGTGAAGTGATGGAATTGTGGGCAGCCTGGTCATGTCTGAAAGGATTGCAAAGAGGAGAAAAAGAAGTGGAAGAGGAATTATTTCGATAATGATTCTTCTCAGAGCGATGCAAATGCCTTTATTGCAGCCTTGGCAACTCAGGCATCAGATGATGTCTGGCTGATTGATTGTGGTGCATCTTTCCATATGACATCTCATAGAGACTGGTTTACAAAGTATGAAGAATGCAATGGTGGAAAGGTGTATCTCACAAGCGATTCATCTCTGGAGATAGTTGGTTGTGGAAGAGTTAGAATTCAGTTTCCTAATGGAAGAATTAAAGGAATTGATGGTGTAATGCATATACCAGGTCTGGCTCAAAATTTACTTTTTGTAAGAAAGATGAATGATGTTGGAGTGCAAGTCTCGTTTTCTAGCAATGGCTGTAAAATGACTAGAGGCTCGATGGTGTTGGGTAGGGGTGACCAGAATGGTACTCTATTCAAGTTGGATGCATTGGTTGTTTCAATGCAATAGTGTCTCTGTTAAGTCACATAAGGTTATTCGTAAAGAGAAGAATGAAAATGTTCCTATTGGGGCAAATTCCTTGGAAGTTAAACTTCTAGCAGAAAAGACTATGCTTTGGCATCAAAGGCTCGATCACATTGGTGAAAATGGTTTAAAAGCCTTGAAAAATAAAAACCCAGTTGAGGGGCTTGATGATTGTAACCTAGAATTTGAATTCTATGAAGACTATATATATGGTAAAGAACACCATGTTTCATTTTACTCTAGTCCTCATAAATCTTCTAGTGTTCTAGATTATATTCATTCTGATGTGTGTGGTCCATTAGATGTTCCTTCGTTATCGAATTCTAAGTATTATGTTTCTTTCATTGATGATTATTCAAGAAGGGCATTTGTGTATTTAAAAAAAAGTAAATCAGAAGTGTTCAATCATTTTAAGGAATTTAAAAACCTTGTGGAAAATTAGACTGGAAGGAAAATAAAGTTTCTAAGGACTAACAATGGTGGTGAGTTTTGTTCTGATGATTTTGAAAGGTATTGCAAAGAATGTGAGATTAAGAGGCATAAAACTACACCTTACACTTCGCAACAAAATGGAGTTGTTGAAAGGTTGAACAGGACGTTGATGGAGAAAGAAAGAAGTATGTTGAGCAATGTTGGTATGGAGCAGAAGTTTTGGGCTGAGGTTGTGGCTACAACATGTTACTTTTCAAACTGTTCACCTTCTTCAACACTTGTTGATAAAACACCTATGGAAGCTTGGTCTGGTAAGAAGCCCCCCCTTCGACATATTCATGTATTTGGCTATGAAGAATTTGTTTATGTGTCAGATGTAAAAATATCTAAATTGGACAACAAAGCTGAAAAATGTATCTTCATTGGGTATGGACTTGGTGTGAAAGGATACAAGCTTTGGAATCCTGTAACTAAGAAGGTATTGTACAACAAAAGTGTAATCTTTCGGGAACTAAAACCTTCTTCAGTGGATCTACAGTCAGAGATGAAAGAAAAATGAAAGAAGAATGATGTTGTTGAGATACCTCTAACTCCAAAAAAAGAGGAACAACACATTGAAAGTGTACCTGAAACTGAGGAGAGTTTGAGCAGCTTTGAGAGTTCTGAACAAGAAGAAGAACCACAACCTCAACCTCAACCTATGAGGATGTCTACATGTGAGAAGAAACAACCAGATAGGTATGGATTCTCTATTTTAGATTCGAGTTGTTCCTATGCTTTGATTACTAACACGGATGAGCCTAGGATTGTAAAAGAGGCAAATGAAATGTCTGATTCAGATTCATGATTGTAAGCCATGAATGAAGAAATGGCATCATTAAGAAAAAATGATACTTGGGATCTGGTTCCATTGCCTGAAGGTAGAAAGAATGTGGGCTGTAAATGGGTGTTTAAAAAGAAAATTGGCTGGGATGGCTATGTTGAAAAGTATAAAGCGAGGTTGGTTGCGAAAGGTTATTCCCAGGTAGAGGGAATTGATTATGGGGAAATTTTTTCTCCTGTAGCAAAGTTGACATCTATCAAATTTCTTTTGTCACTTGTAGCAACATATGATTTGGAGATTGAGGAGATGGATGTGAAGACAACGTTTCTTCATGGTGATCATGAAGAATAAATTTATATGTCCCAGCTTGAGCACTTTGTGAGAAAAGGTAAAGAAAATCTAGTTTGCAAGTTGAAAAAATATTTGTATGGTTTGAAACAATCGCCTAGGATGTGGTACCAGAAATTTGACACATTTGTTTTTTCATTGGGATTTGTAAGATCAAAATTAGATCATTGTGTGTACTACAAGACTGAAAATTATCATGTTCTTATTATTTCCCTTTATGTTGATGATATGTTGTTCATAGGAAATAGTAAGTTAATGATTTCTGATCTAAAGTCTTAGTTGTTTGCAAAGTTTGAAATGAAAGATATTGGTGTAGCTAGGTATATTATGGGGATGGAAATAACCAGGGACAGAAAAAACATAAAACTTTGGCTTAGCCAGAGTAAGTATATTAATATTGTTCTAGAAATATTTGGTATGAATGATTGCAAGTAGCTAGTTCCAATTTTGCAGGGAATGAAGCTATCTGTTGAAGATTGTCCAAAATATCCTACTGAGATGGAGGACATGACCAGAGTGCCTTATGCTAGTGTAGTTGGAAGTTTAATGTATGCAATGGTCTATACAAGGCGAAACATTTCCCAAGCAGTGGGAGTTCTTAGCCAATTTATGGCGAATCCAAGGACACATTGGGATGTTGTGAAAAGAGTGTTTAGATATCTGAGGGGCACTTCAGGATATGCTTTATATTACCATGGAAATTTGGCTAGATTACAGAGGACTCTCAACATTCGTGGATAAATGGATTTTGATTGGGCAGGGGACATTGACAACAGAAGATCCACCAGTGGATATTGTTTCATGATGAATGGTGGTGCAATTAGTTGGATGAGCAAGCAGAAAGCTGTAGTTGCTTTATCTACTACAGAGGTTGAGTACATGGCAAGAACTCATGCCTATAAGGAAGCCATTTGGCTTAGAAGGTTGTGTTCTGATATTGGTTTTGGTATAGGGCAGATTATTATTTATTATGACAGTTAGAGTGCCATTTGTCTGGTGAAAAATCCAACTTTCCATGCCAGGATGAAACATATCAATGTGCAGTATCACTTTGTACGAGATATGGTGGAGGATGGAAAGGCCTGTTTAGATAAGGTGGATACTCTGAAGAATGTTGTTGATGCATTGACAAAGCTAGTAAGCATGGACAAGTTCAGATGGTGTGCAAGTTCGATGGGCCTTGGGGTCCAGAATATTGAATGACTCCAGGTATTGAAAAAGGGTTCAATAATTTCTTTTTCAAGTGGGAGATTGTTGATAATACGTGCCTCAAACTCATTGGAATAGACCCTAGTTCTATATCTGAGCATAAAAGTCTCTTAATGGTTTTGATTATGCCTTAATTGCTATACCGTCAGGTGCTTATAACTGAGGTACGGTAGCGTGGTTATTGCCTTACCATAGGAGCTCTTATCCTGTTCCATGGTAGTGCGGTAGAACCTCCATACCAAAGGGGATTCTAGACTATGGTGTGGTAGAGCGGTGGTTTGCAGACTATGGAGCGATTACCACCATACCACGAGCATCTATTCTCTGGGCTGCGGTGGCACACTTACCGCCATACCACAAGAACTTATCAGATGACTAGTGGTAGAGTGGTTACCTATGTACTGCGGGAGCCTCTTGCCTATGCAATGGTAGTGTGGTGTGTTACCTCCATACCACAACATCAACCAGACCATCTAACGGTAGAGCGGTGGACACCACCATACCGCGATAACATCTTGGCTATCTAGCGGTACTGTGGTAGACCGCCACACCACAGATCTTATGGAATGTAAAGTAGTAGCATGGTATAAAGGAGAAGAACATGGACTTGTTGACTGCTGATGTATACATCATTCAGTGGAAGTTGAACACTGACTTGGACAATGGTCGTTGGGATGACTAGGAAGTTTGACGGTTGGTCTATGGAGGAAGTTGAACCGAACCGACTGTACAAAGAATGAATCAGTCATGGAAGTTACTATACATTGCAATGAACAAGAACATTAACGGGTTGGATAGTTCGACAGGCAGTTGATCGATGAGTTATCAGAATTGTGAGAGTTTTCATTGTATGTTGTAAGAGATCATTGTAATAGTGTTAATTCTATATAAGGTTGATCAAGGAAATGTTGCTGCTATAAATTGACATCTGAAAAAGGAGTTTATAACTTGTATGTAAATCCATTTACTGTAATACAAGTGATTTTATTTGGTGTGGTGGGTTTTTCTCCTATAAGGGTTTTCCCACGTAGATTTGGTGTCAATTGTGTTTGAGTTATTTCTATGTTTTGTTATTTCTTTCATGTGTATCTTAATGTACTGTATTGTAAATTTTAGAAAGGCATATCTCTATTCTCCTCTGAGTCTTGGCATTAGGAAAAAAAATTCTGCAATCAATTTTTTCCTAACACACCTTCCATTCCACCTATTGCATTCTCTCATGATGTTATTCCTAATAATGGGTATTATGGACTTCTTTATATAACTGCCACTATAGCACCTAAGAAAATTTAAGGAATTATTATGAATCCTAGTTCACACTTAGTTTTTATACAAAAGAATATTTGCAAAAACTTATTTCCATGAAGAAAAATAGGTGCACTCAAGGGTGTCTTAAATGTTCTAATGACACTCAAATACTCCTTGATGCATCACCTTATACTTGTGAATAGCACAAAAAGAAGCTATCATCTTTCATATAATCCTAGCCTTTGACCAATTTACTATCATCCTTAGAATTTGATGGATAGAGAACTATCAATCTATCCCTTCTATTTAACATTAATGTGTAAATCCCATTCATCAAGCGAAAGGTAGTCAAATTATCAAGATAATTATCAGTCTCTTTTTAAATTGCTAACTTTATTTTTGATACATTTGTAGACACTTAAAATTGAACACAATCATTTGGTCAATTTTACCCTAGTTTTCCATCTATATTAATTTCATTATTAGATTAAATGAATAGTATTATTTATTTAATATAATATTTATTTCCTAATCATTTATGTTAATTAAATAATGTCATGGTATTTAATTAAATATTCCCCCATCCTAATATTCATCTAAAATCATTTTGTCTATTTCCTCCTAAAGTCCAATCTTAGGTAAATAATTATTCATAACTATCTACCCAACCTTAGTTCCTCTCATCCAAAAATAAATAAAAAATTATTATTTATTTAAATTATCTCACATGTCACATCCTCCATCATTTCTCATTACCCCTCTAATCCTAATTCTAATTCATGCCTTAATCATGTGAACACACTTAATCATTGATTAAGAGGTGGGTAAGTGTAAAAATATAGGGGACCAAAAAGTGGCCACTCCACTTTTTGGTCCCACAAAAGAGAAAACACAAGCACATTATAATGAAATGGTCTTGCATTATAGGTTGGTAGTGATAGAGTCTAGGCTCAATCATTACCAATCCATAACACAATCGTGGTATAATGTGCTCACATTATGGTTTGGTTTGCACATAGCATGAGCGTGTTATAATGCACATGCATTATTTGAATAATTTCACAAAACACACACACGTTATAACATGCTTGCATTATGTTTTGCTTTGAAAGAAAATTGTTCTCTTTATTTTTTTCTTTCTCTTTCTCTTTTGGTGAAACTATATATATGAAATATATTTTCAAGATGTTTGAGAATGGTTTCGGATCTCCAAGAGTTATAATGCAAATTCTAGTTTTTGGTTCTAATTTCTAGAAGATCTTATAATTTTTTAGACAGTCAAATTTTAGTATTCAACATGTTAAATTTTAGTAATCAGCAAGTTATATCATCTTTCTCTCTCTATCTCACTTAGTGTTTATCCCTTATGATCTCTCTCTCACTCTACTTCTATCTCTCACCTCTCTCTCCCTCCCTACTTCTATCTATCTTGCCTCTCCCCCTCCTTACTTTTCCCTTCCCCCCCCTCTCTCTCTCCTTCCCTATCTACTTCTCTCTATCTCTCTCTCCCTCATTGTCTTTCCCTCTCTCTCTCTCAATCTCTCCACCTTCCTCTTTTCCTCTCTGCTTATCTCTCTCAATCTCCCCACCTCTCTCTCTCTCTTTCCCTCTCTCTCCCCTCCCTAACACTCCCTCCCTCCCCTCTCTCTGAATATCTCCACCTTCCTCTTTCCCTCTCTACATCTCTCTATATCACCTCTCTCTCACCCATCCCTATCTACCTCTCTCTCCCTCCCTCTCTCTCACTCTCTCTAGCTCTCTCCTTCCTTCTCTACTCTCTATCCCACCTCTCTCTCCCTACATAACTCTATCTCACCTATCCCTCTCCAACTCCCTCCCTTTTCCCTCATCTCTCTCTCGCCCTCTGGTTCCCTCCCTCTCTCTCCCTTCCTCCTTCCCTCTCTACTTAGAGAGATAGGTAGAGAGAGAGGGAGAGGAGAGAGAGATAAGTAGAGATGGAATGAGGGAGAGAGAGGTGAGATAGAGAGGTGTAGATCGAGAGTGGTAGGGAGAGGTAGGTAGAGAGGGAAGGAGAGATGGAGGGAAAGGTAGGGGGAGAGAGAGAGAGCAACAAAGAGAGAGTGGTAGGGAGTGATGGAGGGAGAGGTAAGTAGAGAGAAGGAGAGGGAAGGAGGGAGAGGTAGGAAGGGAGGGGTGAGATAGAGAGAAACAAAGATAGACAGAGAGAGAGGTAAGGAGAGAATGAGAGAGAGGCGTAGAGAGAGAGGATGGAGTGACAAAGAGAGAGGGAAATATAATGGTGAGATAGAGAGGAGAGAGTGAGAGAGAAAGAGAGGGGAGGGAGGGAGAGAGTGAGAGAGGGAGGGAGAGGTAGGTAGAGAGAGGGAGATGAGAGATATATATTAGAGAGGGAAGGAGGTAGGGAGGGAGATAGAGAGGTGTGGATATATATATATATATAGAGAGAGAGAGGAAGGTAGAGAGAGGGAAATGGGAGATAAATATAAGTATAAAGAGAGGGAAGGAGGGGTTGAGAGAGAGGGAATGAGGGAGGGAGGGAGAGGTAGGGAGGGAGGGAGGGAGAGGGAGGAGGAGGAGGGAGAGAGAGAGTAGAGAGTGATGGATGGAGAGGTATGTAGAGAGGGAGTGGGGAGATAGAGATAAGTAGAGAGGGAAGGAGAAAGGTACGCAGAGGTATGGAGGGAGAGAGCGGGAGGTGAGTGAGAGGTGAGATAGAGAACAATAGGAGAGAGAGTGGTAAGCAGTGATGGAGGGAGAGGGAGAGCTGGGGAGGGAGGGGTAGTGAGTGAGCAAGAGGTAGGGAGATAGAGAGGTGATATAGAATTAGAGAGGGAAGGATAGAGAGAGAGAGAGAGGTAGGGAGATAGAGAAAGGTGAGATATAATTAGAGAGAGAGAGGGAGGGAGAGAGAGAGATAGAGAGAGAGAAAGGGGGAGGTATATATGTAGAGATATATGGAGGGAGGGAGATAGAGAATTAGAGAGGGAAGGAGGGGGGAGAGGAGGAGAAAGTAGAGAGGGAGAGAGAGGAGAGAGAGAGAGAGAGAGAGAGAGAGAGAGAGAGAGAGAGAGAGAGAGAGAGAGAGAGAGAGTTCTTGACCTCAAGGGAGAGATAGTTGGATAAAGGGGTGGAGATAGTGTGAGAGAGGTTTAGAGCATAAGGGATAAATAATGAGTGAGATAGAGAGAGATGATACAAATTAATGATTACTTAAATTTTACCTCATGATTACTAAAATTTTACATGTTGATTACTAAAATTTGACCAAGTCTAGAAAATTATAAGATCTTCCAAAAACTAGAATTTGCATTATAATTCATAGAGATCTAAAACCACTCTAAACATTCTGAAACTAGAATGTCCATCTATAAATGTCAAATTATAAATTGTATTTCATGTATATTGTTTGATTGAAAGAGAAGGAGAAAGAGAAAGAGAGATAAATAAAAAGAGGAGAAAGAAAAAAATCAAAGCAGAACATAATGCGAGTATTATAAGGTGCCAAAATTTTTGTTTGCTTTGGAAATTTCTAAGGCTTTGGCTTGGATTTTCCTTGGGCTTCCAACCCAAAGGTTTGGAGTGACTTTTCAACGTCCAAAGACATTTTTTTGAAAATTGTAAGAAAAAAGCCATAATCTTGAGTGTGCTCCCCGTCAAGTTTGCATGTGTTTCAATGTCAAATAAAAAAAGACCATGATAATGTTAGGCTATCTCTTAGCTATCTAACCATGTAAGTTTTTCATGTTTTGAGTATGTTAAGGTTTTCATCTTTAATTTCTTTTGTTAGTGTATTTTTTTTTTTTCAAAAACCAATGTATGGCATTTTTAACTTTATTTTTTAGCATTCATCGAAATTTCAAGTAAACTACATTTTTAGAAACTAGACTCCATTCTACACATTAAAAAAAATTGATCAATTTTCAAAAAAAATAGGGGGGAGCAAGCTCAATTTTTTGTTTTTAAGGATATGTCCACTTTGAAAATTAGTAAAAAATCATATATTCATTAAAAAATTAGTAGAAAAATCGGGAATAAACTACATGGTGTTAGCTAATTTCTCAGCATAAAATACTAAAAAAAGTTAACATTTTAGGGGGACCACACCAAACACTATGTTATGTTCTTTTGAAAAAATAGGACCAATTGTATAGCTCCCCTTTTTGAACCCCTTAATCTCTACCATTTAAAAAAATAGTAGTTTAGAATATTTAGAGCACTAAATTAGTTTTTTTTGTTGCATCTTCATATTTTGAGTCTACCTTCAATTTCTTATCCAAGGCCAATCTTGATCTAAATATTGATCCCCACCTAATCTACCCCCTAATCATTTGAAAATATCTAATCCTAGGATTAGGAAAGGGGTAACCCCTTTCCATTTATTTCCTATCCACCTAATAACCCATCTCATTAATGTTTCCCCTTTTAGAAAAGACCCCATATATTTTAGGCACATGGGTGTTTCTTCCAAAAGTACCCAAAAGGAATTAAAATTCATTTTATTCCCTTTCTTTTCATATATTGGGAATTTACGATGAGGTAGGCCTTTATGACCATGATCCTCCCCATTCCCCTATGGTACCTTCTAAGGTACCATCTCCCTCTCAAGCTCTTGCATTTTGACTCTTGTCAGGATCTTGAGGTTTGAGAGATCATCTCCCTCACATCTATTCTCGTGATGCCTCTTGACAACACTCATGAGCTGAGATGTATCAACCATTGTGATACCTTGATATCATCAAGCAATCCTAGCCCTCCATCCTTTTCTCTTCTCACATACTTGTCATACACTTAACCATTTTTCATTCATTATGCAATATTGAGCAATCTAGCATTGTTATGTTGATGAAATCAATCGAGCACACATCAAAAACAACAATCTTAGGCACATATATGCATTGAGGGCTTTGACATATGTTAATTTCATCAGAATTCACCAAGGTTTTGAATCTTCTTAGCCTAATTTGATTATTGCTTTGTTTTAGGTGTTTTTGAGTGATTTCCTTGTTTTTTTCATTCTATTGTGTTACACATTTTCACGCACACAATTTTGGTACACCTAGTGGGACCCACATCATAGGTTAGCTAATAAAAATTTGGTTATTTTAATTTTTTTGCATCTACATATTTTTATAGAGGCAAATGTATTCTCACTTGGGTGGATATGCTCACAAAGGCAGATACACTTTGCACTAGGGTAGATCCGTTATCACTTGGGAAGATCCATTATCACTTGGGTGGATCCATTATCACTTAGGTAGATTAATTGTCTTTTGAATGACTTTTCAAACACTTGGGTAGATCTATTATATTTTGGGCAGCTTTACAAACTTTTGGTAAGATCCATGATCTCTTGGGTGGATACATAATAATTTGGGCGAATACATGATCTTTTGAGCGATTTTGAGTCTCCTTAGGCATTGTTTCTTTGTTTTTGGGTGATTCCACTCTTGGGTGAATCTATGGCAGCTCAAGGGAAAATTCGCTCTGCTCTTGGGCGATTATGCTCTTTGCATTAGTGACTACGTAAGATATAAATAGTCTCCTTTAGGTAAATTTTTTACATTTCCCCTCATCTTTTAGCTTTCCCAACCCCCTTTTGGTTAAAATTATTTTATTTTGATCACTTTTGGTATCCAATCATCTTGTTGTGAAGCTTGATATAATTTTCCAAAGACAATGATTATAAAATACTAACATATCTTCTACAAGTTCATAATCAAAGATATTTTTATCACTAATCTATGCACACTTCAGTTTCTAAAGGGTTAATTTATTGTGTGCTTTATTTGGTATCATTTGTTAACGTATGCTCTCCCCTTGCACCGTTCAGTGAGCCTGAGGATCAAAAAGCACAAATCGATCCAAGTCTTGTGTTGTGTATAATTAGGAGTGCTAGCTTGTGTGTATGCTCTCCTTGCACTTCGTGTGACCCTGAATATCATAAATGCCTAGCATATCCTTCCCTTTAGGAGGAGTTCTTGGGGATTTCATCACCCCATGAAATGAAATCAACCATGTGAACTAGTAGGGTATAGAAAGGGGGAGAACAAAATTTATACCCCAATCTAGTTACAATGTGTTTAACGAAGCTTTGATGTTTGGGTGATACCAAAATAGGAGTCTGAGGTTGGTCTGAATGACTCAAATGAAATTCCCAACCCACACTTGTGGTGCACTATTGTTCATTGATGTTCCTCACGTACACTCCTAATATTTAGAGGATGCACGAGATCACCTATTTGAGCCTGGCATATGACCTTTCGATTGTTGCTTAGTGCGGTACAGTGTGCATTATCATGCTCAAAGCTACTCACCATGTATCTACTTGAGTAGAGATAGAAGCTCTTTGGGAAAGGTCTTAGAACCTCCAAATAAAGGGAAAAGGTGATCCCTTGTGCTACTATATCCTTATCTATCAACTATAGAAACAAAAGTGATTCACACTAATCTTGAGATATTAGCCTTTGGCCAGTGGGCCTACACTAAGTTAACATACCTACTTGATTAATCTATTCTTGTGCTTTATAATGTGTCTTATTGTGCTTACCAATGCATATCTTCTATCTATCCCATCATAGTCCATCTTGTGTTTTTGTGATTGCAATCTTTGGTCCTTTTTCCTTCTCTATGGGTGATCCCATAATACCCATTTACATTTTTTGAGCAAACTGGTCACCAAAATAAATTTTTAACTAAATCTTCACTTTCAGGATCCTATAGCAGCTAAACCGTGAGGAATTTGAAGATGATGAAAACTAGTGATTTGTGACATTTTTTCTATAGATTCTAATTTATTTATTTTCAATTTTTTTGGAATCAGATTGCACTTATTTTCCATCTCCTTCGAAAACTAGTTTTTTTTAAAAAATAACATTTTTAAGGAGTGACACTCACCATATACAACATAAATTTTTTGTATGAAGGATAAAATTATAATTTTTTCAAATTTAGATTTGTAACTATGATATCTAGCACTTTCATTTGATTTTATAGAGTTTTATTGAATATTTTTTCCTTAATCAAGTTTTGAAGTCAAACCAATTACAATTCAGACATAGGCAGACCGTATACAACATAACGGTTTTTTGTATGTATCGAAATTCAATTTTATTTTTTTGAATGGATCAAGGACATCAATACCCAACCTGAACATATTTTTCAAAATATTATTTTGATAGTCTATTATATTTCCACATGTGCAGAACAAAGAGCTTGATTTTCGGTGAAAAACCTATGTTTAATCAAACTAAAAAAACACATACATAATTAAACCAAAACATATTAAAATTATATTCATTGGATAGCTCATTCTGAGGACTACCATCTTCCAGTTGGGTTTGTGAAGTATTCTCCATTTTCATCCTCAACCCAAGCTTCGAAGGGAAAAAAATTGGAGTTTTTTTTGTGTCAGAGGGTGGGAAGGTGGGAAAAGGGGGGTTCGAGTGAACCAAATTATATTACATGCAAAGGGGTTCTCTCGAACCTTGGTTTGAGTGAACCTCTTTGGGGTTCATTCGAACTTTGAGTTCACTCGAACCCCCCAAAATTTTTTTTTTTCGAATGGTCATTTTTTTGGAAGTTTTCCTTCCTCACTCAAATTGTAAACCACTTTTGTGGGTTTACCCCTATCCAATCACCCTTAAATTATTTTTTCCTGCACTTGGGTGGATATTCTCTCTATTGGGTGAATCACTTTTGTTCTTGGGTGGATCTACCTAGGTAGTCATTTCTAGTCTATTTCTAGTCACCCTTGGGCGAATCCACCCTTTTCTTGGGTGGATCCACATAGGCAATCACATCCCTACTATGTCTAGTCACTCTTAGGCAACTACACTTTGCACTTCGATGGATCCAATCTCTCTTGGGTGAATCTTCTATGTTCTTGGGAAAATTTTCCTAAGTAATCATCCCTACTCTAGTCATATTCATCCTTGGGTGAATCCTCTCCTTTTTGGGTGAACCTGCCTTGCCATTATTTTGTGTTGGGTGATTTTTCCTCTACTTGGGGGAATCCGCTTTGTTCTTGGGCGATCTCTCTCTTGGGTGATTTTGTTTCCTCTTGGGAAAATCTATGTTGTTCTTGGGTGGCTTCGTAGTCCATACAAAATTCATATAGAAAATCCTTCCTATCATAGATAGTCAGTGTCCTCCCGAGTTGAAAATCATAATCAAATGATCTTTTCACTTCATATCTAGCTCTAAACAAGCACTTTTGTCCTATCAATCCACCATCAACTTATCCAAAATAGCATCCCCTATGAACAAGGATTTATCTAAACCCATCCTATCAACATCCAAATCATCCACAATCCAAAATCCAACCTCAGATACTTAATCAAGATCCTAAATCCTAAATCAATCATCCATCATGATGCTTTCTTGGGAAAATTTTATATCCCAGGTTAGCAATCTCTCAATCAAACTATTTCACCTCAAGCCAGAAGTATAGTTTGCATCAATATCTTCTCTTTTTGGAGAAATTAGCCTATCTCAAGTAGGAAATCCCTACAATCAAACTTTTACATAGGATCCCAACCATAGTTGAGATGATATTATCATTTCATCCATCCCAACAATCACCTCACTAGTTTAATCGCATCCTTGAACATTAGGAGGCCCTCCCACCATATCATCAAAATAATCCTAATCTGAGCTTAAACTAAATTGTAATCTAAGCCTACTCTAAATCCCAAATTGATCTTGAGTGCATTCATATCTAAGATCGTCTGATATTGAAACAAATATTATGGTCCCTTCTTCCATGTTCTTCTAATCCATTCCATTTACCTTATAATCATCTATTCTCATTTCTTCCATCTACACCCATCTTATCCGACATCATGAATCCTTATCCTCCCCCAAAAGACCAAAAATAGTAATCAAGGCATATCCTAATTATATTGGGGTGATCCCACAATAGTGGTTTACACTTTTTGGCCAAACTTGACATTGAACTAATTGTTTTTAACTAAATCTTCACTTTCAAGCACCTATAGATGCTAAACCATGAGGAATTTGAAGATGATGCAAACTAGTGATTTGTGAAAAAATTCCTATAGATTCTAAATATAATTTAAAAAAAAAATTGGAATCAAATTGCATTTCTTTTTCCATCTCTTTCAAAATCTATTTTTTAACAATAAACACCATTTTTAAAGAGTGACGTGTACTTGCTAACACATAACTTTTTTTTCTATGAAAGATAAACTTCTATTTTTTTTTAATTTAATTTTGTAACTACGATATCTAGGGCATGCATTTGGTTTCATAGTGTTTTATTGATTTTTTTTTTTTTTCTAAATTAAGTTTTGAAGTCAAACCAATTACAATTTAGACATAGGCTTACTTGCTATCACAAAACCTTTTTGTATGCATATCAAAATTCAATTTTTTTTTGTTGGATCAAGGACATCAATACCAAGGGCATAGATTTTTTTTTTATAATCTACTATTTTTCCACATGTGTATAACAAAGAACTTGATTTTCGATGAAAAACCTACGTTTAATTAAACTAAAAAATACACAATAAAACCAAAATATGTTAAAATTATACTTGATGGATAGCTCATTTCGAGGACTATACTCCTCCAGTTAGGTCTATGAAGTTGATTCCATTTTCATCTTCAACCCAAGCTTCGAAAGGAATTTTTTTGCATAAAATTGCACATGGAGGGGGAGAAGGGAAAAAAGGGGGGTTCTAGTGAACCCCCCTTCACTAGAAGGGGGGGGGTTCACAAGAATCCCCCCCCTTTGATAACATTAAAAAAAGAAAAACCCATTAAAGGGGGGTTTGCTAGAACCCTCCCTTCTAGCGAACATTTTAAGGGGTTCGCTATTTTTTTGAGTGCCCAAGCAATTTTTGTTCGTAAATGCAATTATGAACCACTTATGTGGGATCACCCATTGAGGATGATGATGAATTTTTTGTTGATCAAGACGAGTATGAAATAGACCCCTTTGATGCCATCATTACTATAAATATTTCCCCAAGCATCTTCCAAAATCCAATCACTCATCAAAGCTATCCCATCATGCCTCCATGAACAACCATTGGAAATCCTTATGATACCTTTAACAAGGGAAGCCCATTAGATCCCCCATCCACATCTCCATATTATCCCCCATCCAAATCTCCCTATTATCTATCACTCGTATATCCCTCTCATCCAATATTCATACCTCCATCTTCTCCCCTAGTCATATCTCAGCCTTCATCTTCACACAAAACTATCACCTTCATCCCTAATCCAAATCCACTATACCATTATTCCCCAAACCATAATCCTAATCCTCCAATCCATGATCCCTATCCTCCATCTACTCCTAATATTTTATCCTATCTCAATCGACCATCCACTTCCTCCTATCTCAACTCACCATCCACTTCCTCCAACCTCAATCCACCATCTATGTCCTCCTATCTCACAACACCTTCCAATCCCTCATACCTTAATCCTCCCACCAATCCATCATACTTCCATCCTCCATCTAATTTTGATCCCCCCGCTACTCCTAATCCTCCACCTACTCTTATTAATCCATTCATTCCCAACCCAACATCTAATCCTAATTTTCCAATCCATAATCCTAATCATCCCACTACTCCCCCTTTCCCATCTAGCCCTAATATTTCACCTCTTCCCAATCCTCCACCTAAGCCTGAAATATACAATCTCATTATATATGTCATCCAAGACTCCTAGCAAATGATTCATCACCAAATCCATATCCCAAAGTGGTGGAGTCATTTCAACCCACTCCACCAATTATATTCATTAGTGATGAGTCCCTTCTCCATCCTGCACCTATCATTCCTCTTCCCACCCCTAACACCATCCAAACCATCCAAACCATCAAACCCATCAAATACATCCAATATGTATCTCCTACTCCTAGCATTGTCTAACCCATCAAAACCACCCAATCCCAATCCCCATCTTCTACTCTTATCATTATCCAAACCCAACCTCATGACCCCCATGACTCACCTATCCTTATATCTACCCAAAATGGGGAGTCCATCCAACACTCCACCATCCCACCACCCACACAAGTTGAAACATACCAAGATATTGTTCCAAATCATACCAATGCATGCCCTTATCCAAATCAAGATCCTACCATCCCATATAATCCTTCTCATAATCCATATCATTCCCTCATCCAAATCAAGATCCTACCATCCCACTTAATTCTTCTTATGATCCCTTATCACCCCCTCCTCCAAATCAATATCCTACCATCCCACCATCTCCATCTCATGATCCTTTATCAATGCTTCACACTATCCTAACACCACCTCCATATTCCCTTGGTCCTCTTACATTCACCCATGGTGGTTCTCGTGCAACAAAACAATAAATCATATCCATCACCCATCCTCCTCCACCTAATAATGGACTCGCATCATGCTTCCAAAATAATAAGTATCCTACATTTTTAAAAAATCTCAAGACCATGAACTATCAAGGAAAAGGCTTAGGCATTCATGACCAAGGTATATTAGAGTCCATCCATATTAATGAAAATTCACATGCACAAGGCCTTGGATATATATCAAATGGCTCACAATCCAAAAATGTTGGTACAACATTCATACATCCTAAGTGAGCCTCTTCCAAAATAAAACCAAGTGTGTATCATCATTTCTCCCAAACATTTGCTTACATCCCTCCTCCATCATACACACCTAAAAAAATTATTGTTATCCCTCATCATCCAAATCCATTTTGGGTCCTTATGTCCCACAATCCCCCATCACACATCCTCCATCTACTACCCTTATATTCCAAAATCCCATCATTCATCTCATATCATTCCTCCCCTCATCCACCGACTACTTATCCTTATCGCACACCATAAACATCCACTCCAATCATCCCCAATCAAGATCAACAAAGGAACACCTCCATAAACATCACCCAAAATACTTCATCCATGCACCATCTCCAAAATCCTACCACTATCACCCCATTCATATTCTCTCCATATCATTCATCTCCCTGCACCCATACCATTGCCATTGGAAATAATTTGGAATCTAAAATAAAAATGTATGCAACCAACATCCACATGGATCTAAATATCACCCCATCCCCTCAAAAATATGTGAGGAAGAAAATAAAAATCCAATCCAAAAGCCACAAAGGCCCACCAAAGTAAAAATCAAAACCATGTGGATCCAAAAGTGAAAAGATGCAATCTATTCAAACAAACAATCTATAATGGCATCCAATGTTGCTAATCCAAAATCTATGTATCCTCATCCTCTATCTCCTAAATCCATTTTGGATCCCTATGTCCCAAAATTCACTATCCCAACTCCTCCATCATCCTCACATTCTCCATCCATTTCTCCTTTTGTCATTCAACAATCATCACAACATCGTATCCAATGTTGGTCCTAACAACATCCCCCATCACACATCCCCTACATCATTCCATCCATACACTTTCCAACATCCCATCCATTATCCCAAATATCTCCCCCATCAAACCCATTTAATCCATGCCTTTGTACAATTCACCTACCCTTATAAGGTTGTACCAACATCCAATAATCACTCCAAATGGGCTCCTATTAACTCAGTATGGAGCTAAATGGTTGAGTCCTTCGTGTAGACACCTAAAAATGACTTAGGCCTACAACCACTATTTTACCACCTTTTGTCATAACATGATTATAACATTTTAATTATGTTTCTAACCCACATTCAACTATTAATTAAATAATTCATAATTATTTAATTAATTCATAATCTCTCATTCTTCATGATTATGAAATAAATAAATCTTATTTATTTATTTAATATGTCACTAATTATCAAAATCATCTCATAATTAAATAAAATATTATTTATTTAATTAATCCTTATCATTAATGTCTTCTTGATTATTAAATAAATATATTTAAAATATATTGATTTAATATGTCACTAATTCCTAAATCCTCTTAATTAAATAGATTTGCTAATTTATTTAATTAATTAACTACTTCTACTAAATTAAATAATTATTTGTAATTATTTAATTGTTGTATGTGACACTTCTATATTTTTAAATAAAACAAATCATTTAAAAATATCTCACATACTTAACTGATTCTTCATTTAGTAATTAATTTCAAAAATCAATTACTTATTATCTCACAAAATCCATATTTTGAATTAATTTAATTCAAAATGGAATTATTCTTCTACAAATCAAGTAATTACTAAAATTACTGATTTTCTAAATCTCATCCCCTTATCTTTTGATTTTTACTAATTTCATCTCAAGGTCACGTTTATTCTCCACCATTGATTTAATTTCTTAAATTAAATCTTGTCCACACATTTGGGGATTGTTGCCCTAACCCTAATTGGGAGTTTCCTTATTGAATCTTGACCTTTGATTCTAGGGCATTCCTCAATCTCTCATCTCGTCCATCCATTCAAGATTGCATTTTCTATAAAATGACAATCTTGATCTAATTTTCAGGATGAATCATTTTATTATTTCTTAGCATTTTGTAATCTCATTAGCATCAATTGTCATATCATTTTAGGCTTATTTAATAATTTGCATATTAGGATTGAATTACTAATTTGCATATTAGAGAGCATTTTTATAAATCTTTCAAATCTTGTTCAGGTCTAGATATTTTATAGTTTGCTCACACAAACAAATTTGAGGGCATCCTTTTATTACAACAAGTTAGGAGGTACAATGGAAATGAGCCATGGAGGAGAGAAATGGGTGAGACTGTTCTAGTCTCATTCCTTTTCTCATGATTTCTCCTTTGCATTCCATTGATTGATAGTATTTTTATTGCATGCATGTTCTAACCTAGTTCTATCTTGCAGAATATTTTATCTATCATTACATTGGTGAACCTGACGTATCTAACACACTTTTACAGGTTTTGTACGACCTTGGATTTTATTTTATTTTTGTAGGAACAGGTACGACACGCCGCATTTTCCTTCTCATGCGACGCAACCACTCTGCTACGACGCAACTGATTTGATGCACCACATATGCTACTCGTAGAGCCGCAAGTGACATTCTCCAACACATTCGACAGAACCCAAACCGTATCTGTCGAGCCGCATCTGACACGACACATCTGACGCGACGCATCTGTCGAGCCGCATCTACCATTTCGTGCTGCAAGTGACTGGTAATCTGCATTATTGAATTGTAATCTATATCTGACGCATCCGCAACCAGTTTTTCTATTTTGGGGATTAAAATAAACCAACCCTAGGATAGACACTTAATTCGAAATTTACCAATCCTAGGATAGAAAATCTAATTTGGAATTTATCAATCTAGGATAGTCACCACACTTTACTTTTGTTTGGTTAAAATGAACCCCATGTTTTTGTGAAGAAATATCTTCACTTAGAATAGAAAACTTTCATTTGGGTTTAAAACTAAACATTTGTTTATTGTGTTTGTTTGGATAATAGGTATATGCTCTCCCCTTTACTGGGTGATCAAAAAGCCAGACTTATCCATTTTTATTTTCATGCATTTCATGTTTTATTACAGCCTTTAGAAGGCCTGCCATAGTGGGAAAAAGTACTCACCCTACGGGAACGACCTAAGTGGGAACAACCAAAGCCAGGTTTTCCAACCCACTATAATCAAAAGTGAATTTTGGGGAAACCCATATTCAATGGCAGTAGGCAAGATAACCATCCCCAAAATATTTGTTCTAAATATTGGGAGAACTCCTGAGGGATTTTATCTATTGCCACGTCGAACGGAAACCTTGACTAAGAACCATAGTGTAGAAGCCAACCGTGTTAGTATCCAGACATTGTTTCAATCACAGTGCAAGGGGAGGGAAGAATCTCCCCCCAAGACACTCACCATATAATCACCACAAACTATTTGCTCAAGGGATTCGATATCCACTTCCGTCACCTTGAGTACACACCTAGAAAAGACAAAAACATGGGCACCCTCTAGGGGGTGACATGGCTGTGTGAGTCGACGTGATTTTAAGTTGTGGGTTGTGATTGTTATGATGACCCTTTGACTATTAAGAGTGAGTCTGCTTGAACATACATTTAAATGTTTTAATTTCTATGTGTTTTCCAACTGTTTTCAAATAGACTTCAACAAATTGAACATCAAAAATCTGGATCATAAAACTTGTCAAAACTGTAAAAATAGTGTTCGATTTTCTAAAAAAAATTCCATTGCAACACAATTGCTCTGATAAACTGCAATCGCCAGATATCAAGCCACATTCTCTCTGATGGGCCGCAATTGAGTCATCCTGAGCCGCATTCGCTCTGATGAGCCACAATTGAAATATACAGAGCCGCATTTGCCAGTGTTAAACTGCATTCAACATTTTGAGCCGCATTTGAGAGACATCAACCTGCATTCGCTATACTGTGTCACAATCAACACTTTCTGAACCACATTTGACTTTGTGAGCTGCATTTGCTCTGTCGTACCGCATTTGTTGTGGCGCATTTGTTAAAAACTTGAAAACAATTTCTCACTGTCAAAAACTGAAAGTCCACACTTTGTCTTCAATTCAATCAAGTCTTCCTTCACTGTTACAGTTCAAACCAGACTCTAAATTGCTCAAATTTCATCAAACATTGCATTTTAGGTACCATTTTAGGCTCACAATAGGTTTCCATTTGGCTTTCCATTAGATTGCATTCAATAGTAGGTTATCATTGGACCCAATTACCTTTGTCACTTTTCCAAAACTTTTGTGAACTATTTCCCACTCAATAGTCTAGTGTGGAAATTTCACTTTATCCTATTTATAATCCTTTTATGATCCATTGGTCTTCCAAACTTGAATCATTGTAAAAAACTTTATTTGCCCAAGTTGTCCTCTTTAGATCCCTCACTAGTAAGTACATCTTAGGATCCTTTATTGCATATCATTTAGCATCTCCATCTTAGTATGGTTGAAACTAGATTACAGAAAAAGAAAAGACTTATAGATTCCTTTAGACAGGACACCAACTTTCTTGAGTTCACAATTGGCATGGATTCATTCCCTAATGCCATGAACAATCCTTGTTTTGACATCGGAAATTCCAACATCAATCCTTTTAGTGAGATGAACATCCCATCATCTCCAACGCATATTTTTGAACCATTTATCCGATGGGATCAAAATGGGGAAGTCTTTGAAGAAGGCATATTAGTTGCTGCCCAACATCCAGAAGTTGTTGCTTTTGTAGAAGTAGTCTTAAATGATTCTTCTAGATTCCTAGATATGCTCCTTGACCAAGGGGATAAGTTACCAAAGGGATTTGATCTTAACACTCTTAGAGCAACTTCTCTCACTCCAATATCACATAATCCTTCCATGGGAGCCTCTTCACAAAATGTCATCAACACAATCAATGCTACCTCCATTGGTCATACTACCACCACAACCAACACAACATCTATTGGAGGAACATCTTCCCAAACCAACACCACATCACAATCCATTCCCCAACAAACATCCACCATCCCTTCACAAACAATGGGGGAAACCGCATAAAACCTCTTTGGAACTACATCTAGTTCCATGAGTACATCAACAAACCTATTATTAGGTTCTTCAAATGCCATGGCAACCAACTCATCCAACCCATTTGGGAGAAATAAATGAAGATTTACCATACAAGGCACCCAACCCACTTCATCATAGGTTAATACCAACATTCCTGTGACCCAAAACACAAACATTCCTCAAGGCCACAATCTTTTATTTGGGAAAGGCAATCAAGGCGCTCAATCCTTCACTCCATTTGGGAATCAACAAGCTCAAAATCGACAAGGCACTCAATCCTTCACTCCATTTGGGCATCAACAAACTCAAAATCAACAAGGCCCTCAATCTTTCACTCCATTTGGACATCAACAAAATTAAAACCAACAAGGCCCTCAAATTCAATCCAACATGGTAGGATATCACATCCCCACTTATGCCTCTCAAGTCTATACATAGCAGCACATCCCTAATTGAAACACTCATTTCCAACAACTGCCTAATCAAAACGCTCATTTTTCTCACCGACAACCCATTCCAAATCAACACATCTCATCACAATAGCTGGGGACTCAAGCTACCCCTATCAGCAACATAGGTGATGCTACCAACCATCCCATGGTGGAAGCACTCACACTCCAACTCGCTGCTCTTCAAACACAAGTGGATACCTTGCAACAATCCAACAAAAAGTCATACATGTCACATCACTTGTGTCCATATCCGTTTGACACAACCCTGTATATGCCACCCTTTCCTCATGGATATGTGGTACCTCATTTTCCCAAGTACAAAGGAAAAACAAACCCCATTGAACACATAAAAGAATTCACCACTAGTTGCATGGACATTGCATATGAGCAAACTTATCTCATGAGACTCTTTTCTAGAAGTCTTGCAGGTCATGCACTAGAATGGTTCTCGCTTTTGCCTAAGGGAATAAAAACATGGGATGAATTGGCAAACAAGTTTGTTGAAAACTATGCCTATAAGATCGACACAGATATTGACATCGCCTCCTTATGCAAACTTACCCAAGAGGATGCAAGAGATACTTTCATTCCATTCTTCCAAAGATGGAGAAACTTAGCAAGCCGATGTCCGGTCGAAATACCTGAAAAGGAGAAAATCACCATGTTTGTCCAAACTCTCCTAGGACCACTAAGGTATGGCTTACAAGTCCATTGTTGCACCACCTTTGTTGACCTTGTGGAAAAGGGTGTTCAACTTGAGAAAGCCTTGATCGCCAAGGGAAAGTTAAAGTATGGTGGAAAAACTATCAACACCACCACGAATAATAACCCAAGTAGCTCAAATGACAAAAACAAATACTAGGTTAAGAACAAGCATATCACAAGCGACGGTGTGGTTGATGCAAAAATCGTCAATGCAACAAGTCATGTACTCACAATCAAAGGAGTACAAAATCAAAACACACCTGTAACTACACCAACACCAAATTCTAATGCTATCCAAAGAAATCATGCACAAACGAATCAAACGCAGTTGCGTCAACCCCTACAATTCCAAAAATTCACGTACACCCCTTTGGGTGAACCAATTGAAATTGTCTTAAAGAAACTTCTTCAAAATGGTGGCATAACGCTGGAAGAGCCAAAACCATATGACCCAGGTTAGTTCAATCCATCATGGTGGGATGACAGTTCATTTTGTGATTACCACCGTGCCAAAGGGCACAAAACTTCCTCTTGTCGTCAATTGCGAAATCTAGTGCAAGACCTCATAGAGAACCATACCATTGAGTTGGGTGGTCAATCATTTACATCCAATGCGGATGATACTATCCACAAAAACCCAAGTCAGGATCATGGTAAAGTGTCCTCATCTGGTACAAAGAATACCACAATCAAGCCAACCACATCCGTCCAACCTACAATACTATCTATTCTGCATATAGTTATCCCGATGGTACTATTATTAACAATCTTTGCGTTGCTAATGAAGATGAATCCGTTAATACCATTAACATTAAAAAAGCCCCGAAATGCAATGTGACCACGTGTAAAGGCAAGGTCACTATCCTAGGTCCTTCTACACGTCAACCAAAAATCACCATACCTAGTTCGTCCACCAGAGAGTCCAACCCAAAACCGGAGTTCAACATTGTTGAGCAATTAAATAAAACACCTGCCCAAATATCCATTCTCGAACTGCTCCATATTTCACCCACACATAAGGCCATCCTGGATAAATTCTTGCAAGAGTCGTCTATCCCAACCAACATGGATGTCAACCACTTTGAGACTATGGTCGGATATTTGAATTCGCCTCACCACATCACCTTTTCGAACAACGAATATTCCTCACCCAAACCATCGCATAATGATGCCCTTCACATCGAGGTTTTTGTCCATAAGCATAAGGTTAGACAAGTCCTAGTAGATGGCGGAGCAGGATTGAACATCTGCTCTCTAAAATTGGTCAAAGCTGTTGGTTTCTCTGATGCATGTGTAGATGCTAGCAAGAGCATCATCATCAAGGCATACGATGATGAAGAACGCGCTTCTAAAGGCATCATTGCCATTCCACTCTGGGTAGGACCAGTTATCATAGATACAACATGTCAGGTCCTGGATCGTGACATACACTATAATATCTTACTTGGTCACTCATGGATTCATGCTCTAAAGGCCACTCCATCCATGTACCACCAATTCCTGAAATTCCCTTTTGACAGAACTAAGATAACTATCCCAGGAGATCCCAATCCAGTACAATACTGCACCAACTTGCGAGCCACTGCTGAGCACTAGGTACCCATCAATCGGGAGGCCTCATCTTCCACCTCATCCAAATATATTGACCCATCGACATTCATAAAATCATCCATTCCATCACCTTCTACCACACCATCCTCATCGGCCTCCATCCCAAGTAAAGACCTTCAGATCCAGGACCTTGGTTGTGGAGAGTTCAAATTGAATACGGCTTACTGTATCACCACAATACTGAAGCCGCCTAGAGTCTATGGTAGACCATATTTTGTGGTGGAGCCCAAAATAACTTTCAAGGTACCACCGAAAAGTTTTTTTACAAGGTGGGGCAATATGTGTAACGAAGTCATTATCGACATAGATAATTGGATCTACAAAGATCCAACAGAGCTATCTCCACTACTGCTACATCTCTATGGCAAAGGCTATGACATATGCAAAGCCCTAGGTTTCGACAGTACAAGTGGCCTTGGAAAGAACAACAACGGAAGAAGGGAACCTATTATCATGACTGCAAGACCAAAGAATATAGGGTTGGGGTTTGACCAATTCAAAACTGACGATCAACATACCCATGAACTTTCAAGGTCGTAATGGCTACAGAAGGTGTTGAGACATGCGAATAATCCCTTACCGAAACAGACTCAAATGAATGGGAATGGGGATCTGAAAAAACCCTTAGTGACTATGACATTGATGAACTATTCTTGGAACCTGGCCAACCTTCCTTTGAAGAACGATTCCACCAGAAATATAACATTGACCCTATTGAATAACATTCTAAAAGTAAGGAATAGGTAAGCATTCCTTGGAATCTAGAAGAACACAAGGTGTCGTCGGCAATACCAGAATCATCCCACCCCGTTCCTGAGCCCATCCATGAGCCTAATTTATCTGAGCCCACTATCCATACTTCTGAAACGCCCACCACTAGTCACGATGTTGATAATTTTATCCCATATTATGACTTTGAATTCGATTCATCTGACTCGGAGTATGGACCATCCATTGCATCAGACACAGAAGTGGAAATTGACAACTTAGCCTTTTCGCTTGAGGCATCAATTTGCACACTTTCCGCATCTTCCCCATCCTTCACCAACGCTGACGATGGGATCCCTCTTGTTTATCCACAACTGATCGACTAGGACCAACAAGACTCACCGATGATGGACATATTTCAGAATGACGAGGCAATTGCAAAGTTCATGGGGCTAAGAGAGGGTATTCCATGGGGTGATCACAAAACGGGGTTCTCCATTGATCTAGATTGTGCAACTTACTTCGGGGAGATTGTGCAATCCTCCAGTTGCAAAAATACAAAAAATAAAAAAGAAAAAGAAATGCCTTTAGGTGAAAACCGCAAGGCACCTTCTGGCAGTAAAATAGTAAAAAAAAAGGACGTATCCAAAGGTGAAAACCTCTCTGAGGTGCCTAAGGATGGAGGATTGGACTTTCTTCCCATAAAACAGGAAAAGTCAGCTATGCTCATTGAAGACACAGTGGAAGTTAACATAGCCACACCAGAGAATCCCAAAATGATTCTCTTGGCTGCATCATTGTCAGAAGAAGAAAAACCTGAATTTCAAAAATTCTTCACAGACAGGAAAGTTAACTTCGCATGGTCATATGCTGACATGCCAGGCCTTGATCCAGCATTGGTTTTACATCATCTTCCTCTAATCCCAGGAATCAAGCCAGTCAAACAAAAGTTGCGCAAGATGCATCCACATATTGCACTACTTGTCAAGGCTGAACTAAAGAAGTTGTTGGATGTTGAATTCATAAGGTCAATAGACTATGCTAATTGGATATCAAACATTGTCCCTATTACCAAGCCGAATGGCCAAATCAGTATTTGCATGGATTTTAGAGATTTAAACAAAGCTTTCCCAAAGGATGACTTCCCCCTACCAAACATAGACATGATTGTCGACCTCACGACAGGATATGAGATGCTATCTCTCATGGATGGTTTTTTAGGCTATAACCAAATCCGAATTGCAACAGAGGATCAACATAAAACGCCATTCACTTGCCTTTGGGGAACATGTTGTTGGAATGTCATGCCTTTTGGCCTAAAGAATGCAGGTGCCACATACCAGAGGGCTATGACAACAATCTTCCATGACATGATGCATATCCTAATGGAAGATTATGTGGATGACTTATTAGAAAAATATTTGACAAGAAAAGATCATCTCAAAGTCCTAGAAAAAATCTTTAGATGGCTTGAGGATTACAAGGTTCGATTGAACCCAAAGAAGTGTGTCTTCAGAGTCACTTCAGGCAAGCTGTTGGGATACATAGTTTCGTGACAAGGCATTGAGGTTGACCCTGCAAAAGTAAAAGAAATTTTGGACATGCCTCCACCAAAGGGAACCAATGAGTTGTGCACACTTAAGGGCAGGTTGCAATCTATTCATCACTTCATTGCACAGTTGGTAGACAAGTGTCAACCATTCCAATATTTGTTACGCAAAACCATTCCTTTTGTATGGACAGATAAGTGCAACATAGCCTTTGACCAAATCAAAGAATATCTATTAACACCACCAGTGTTAATGCCACCTATTGAGGGAAAACCATTGATCCTATATGTCTCTGCAATGACAAATGCATTGGGGGAATTATTAGCACAAAATGACCATGAGGAAAAAGAAAGAGCCATTTATTACATCAGTCGCACATTAATTGGATATGAGCTCAACTACACAACCATTGAACGGGCATGCTTGGCATTTTCTTTGCAGCACAGAAACTAAGACACTATATGCTAAGCCATCAAACACATTTGGTATCAAAGATTGACCCATTAAAGTATCTCTTGAGTCGAGCAGTATTGACAAGTCACTTGGCTAAGTGGGTCATGATATTAAGCGAGTATGACATACAATATGTGGAGTGCAAGGCTATAAAAGGTCAAGTAATAGCAGATCAACTGGCACATGCACCAATCCAAGCCACTCATCCATTGATAACTGATTTTTCGGATGAATCGATCTTTCACGCAAAACTGGATTTACCATGGAAACTATACTTTGATGGGTCCCACACTGGGCATGGCTCAGGAGCTTGCATATTATTTATCACACCACAAGGGGATTCAATTCCTAAATCATTTTGGATCGCTTTCCCTTGTACAAATAATATTGCAGAATATGAGGCATTGGTCACAGGACTCAAGATAGCAATTTAATGGAAAATTCAAACACTGCTCGTATTTGGGGATTCTCAATTAGTCATCAATCAAGTGAATGATGACTATGACACAAAGGATGAAAAATTGCTTCCTTACAAACACATGGTGGATAGTTTCCTGATGTACTTCAAAATGATTGCATTTGAACAAATCCCAAGAACACAAAATAAGGCAGCTGATGCAATGGCTACCATTGGATCTCTCTTAGACATCCCTAAGAATGTGTCACAGTTTGAATTCTTAGTGGAACAGCTTTTGATGCGTGCATACGATATTCCAGAGTCAACAATGGTGTGTGAGATTGTTGGTCCCAGTTCGCCTTGGTACCAAGACATATACGACTATCTTAAATCCCAAACCCTCCCACCCAACCTGTCCAACAACCAAAGAAAGTCCTTCATTCAAAAAGCGGCTAGATATACCATCGTCAGTGACACCTTATACCATTGTGGCTTTGATAACACCCTTCTTTGCTGTCTCAACACTAATGAAGCACAAATGACTTTACAAGAGGTACATGAGGGTATATGCGGATCTCATTCGAGTGGTTCAACATTAGCTCAGAAAGTCACTAGACTTGGGTACTACTGGCCGACATTGGAAAAAGATGCTCTCCAATTTGTCAAAACATGTCGGAAATGCGAGGTGCACAGTGATCTGATTCATGCACCTGCCCAGGAATTGAGACCTATCACTTCTCCATGGGCTTTCGCACAATGGGGACTCGACCTCGTGGGTAAAATCCATCCATCCTCTTCTAATGGCCATAAATTCATAATCACCGCCACTGAGTATTTTACTAGGTGGATTGAAGTCGTCCCTCTCACTTACATCACCGGCAAGCAAATATCCAAATTTATCCTAAATTACATCATCTGTCGGTATGGTGTCCCACAATCCATCATCACAGATAACGACAGTCCATTCAAAAATCATGATGTTTGTGAGCTCTATGAGTGATTCCACATCCAACACCATTTTTCCACCCCATATTACCCATAAGGTAATAGCCAAGCTGAGGCGTCCAATAAAAAATTCTTCACATTCTGAAGAAGACCGTCAACGAAGCTGGCCGAGATTGGCACCTACAACTTAATCTTGCTTTATGGGCCTATCGTACCAGCATCTATACCCCCACTAGAGCCACTCCATTTTCCCTGGTCTATGGATCTGAGGCCATGTTACCCATCGAGGTCGAAATTCCTTCTCTCCGAGTCTCTTTGAAAGGAATAATTGATGATGAAGAGTACAAACATACTCGCCTACATGAGCTAGAAATGCTACAAGAAAGATGGAAAAATGCCTTAAATCATCTACAAGCATATCAAAATTGTCTCTTGCGAAGTTACAACAAAAGAGTAATGGTGAGAAAGTTTGAAATTGGTGACTTGGTTCTCATGCAGAACCCCAAAAATCAGGCAGATTGTGAAAAGCCTGGAAAGTTTGAGGCTAATTGGCTTGGTCCTTATATCATTACTACAGTATTTGGTTCTGGAGCTTATCAACTGGCCACACCTGATGGAGAACAGCTGACATAACCCATCAACAGTTTACACCTGAGAAAGTTCTACACATAGCATCAGAGAGCTGGGCTAGAAAACCTACAAAATACAAAACAAAAGTGAAAAATACAACAAAAAATCATCCCTTGATGAAAACCTGGCAAACAGGCGTCTTGGTGACATAGAAAAATGGAAAAAATAGTAAAAAGAAATAAATTCATCCAATAGTGAAAACTTGGCAAACAGGCGCTTTGGATAAGTACCATGGTGAAAACCTGGCAAACAGGCGCCATGCGTAGTCGATTGTTGCTTCACGATCTACTGTCACTCAAATCGACCTTTATCCATTTGTCATAATCACAAAGGCCTGACACATTCATGACATCTATCCTAAGTCTTGTCAACTCCGACCATGGTTAGCATTTGGTTGACATCATCCCTTGCATATCCTTGCCTTTTGTCTGCTTATCTCCATATCATTGGAATCGGATAATCCTCACTCTTTCTGGGGGAAAGACCTTTATTGTGCAACTGCAGTGGGTGTCGCACATGATCCTACATTCTTAAAAAGTCCTAAAAAGATCCTAAAAATGTGAAAAAGTCTTGAAAAAATCCTAAAAATATGAAAAAGTCTTGAAAAAAGATCTACAAACTTGAAAAACGTCTTGAGAAAATACAAAAACATCCAAAAAGTGTCAAAAATCTCAAAACAGAGTCAAAGTCAATCAATCTTTGTCTTGGTCCGAACTACGTTGTCTCTGCGCATTTTGCTACGTAGGAAAGATTCATCATTGAATCCCCGAGACATTAGGTTGGTCCTTCTAGGTTTCAAAATAAAATCATGATTCAAGCTTCTGTCCTTCGGACAATGTCATTGGTCGTATCAAACTATGAGGTCTCTGAGTGCACGACATAGGCAAGGCCATCAATCGATGGACCCCCGAGGCCGCACTAGGTTAGTCCATTAGGGTTCATGGCACTACACATTCACACGTCAAACTATCTTCAAATCAAGTGAATCTTATGTCAATCTTGAGCTATTAGTCTATCAGAAATTTGTTTCACCAAACACTTTCAGTCAATTCAGCATGTCAGCAATGACAAGTAGTCAAAATCATATCAAGGCAATTCACCCTGGAAAAACTTTGGGTTCTTCTTCAAGATGTGTCCTTCTAAAGAGAAAATCTTGTCACTTCTTTATGCTTTTGGATGTGTCCTTCCTAAGCATTGTCATCATCATCTGGAATTTTGATGGATTCTCCTAACTCCGAGAATCGATCTCCTAGATATCAATGTCATTCAGGATGTTTCCTTCCTAAATTTGATATCACTTGACATTAAAACACTTGGCAAACACTTGGAAAACTTTTTTCTGTCTTTTGATGATTCTCATGATATTAGTTTCTTATGTTTGAGGAACCACGACATATCATGATGATTATCCTTGTCTGCTTATCACTCTACTATTAGTTTCTCCACGACATCCCAATTTCAGGATTTAGAGAAGCAACAACGTAGTACGATGAATTACTTTTACTATCTATTTTTTATTATCATGTGGTTAGTTTCTCAAGGATGTCCTAATGTTAGGATTTAGAGAAGCAGTGACGTCTCATGATTGGTTTGGTTTCTTTGACGGTTGGTCATGACAAAGCGACTAGGGGAAATTGTGTTCCTTATATGAGTCACGATCATCCTCGTCAGCGACTGTTGATCTATGTGATGGTTCGACCTTGCACATTATTGATCTATGTCATATCATAGTGTTTGTAGGCCATCATGACATTTTCACCCAATGATGATTAAAGAGCAACAACTAGAATAGTATTATAGAAAAGCTTTGAAGGATCCTAATTTTCGCACTAACATCCATCTTCGCCTTCTCTTCTCTCGGTCTCTGATGATATCCTGTGACATACAAAAAAAAAGTTGCATACATAATGGTATGAGCATTTCATATTCACATCTGCATAAATCACATACCATAATTCACATTTCATAAATGCTATCATTTACAGTCATTGATCTCATATCATAAAAACCATCATTTGCATCAACATATAGGAATCATAAATAAACATTAGCATATAGGAATCACATTATCATCACATTACACAATGCATACATAACCACACCATAATTGCATTCATAAACATAAGCATAAATATCCATACACCTCATCGCATCATAAAAGCATCACATAAAGCATTAGAATACCGTAACACATAACATCATATAGGCCACATCAAAACTGCATCGCATATATATATAATCTCAAAATGTCATGTCACAGGATAGAGTCATATGATATCCCAAAAAATGGAGCTTGCAGGCTCAAATATCAAAATATATAAATGTCTAAAAGCAAGTCCTAGGATGGCCCTCCTCTGTCCCATGGAGGTGAACTGTGAGGTGGTTGTGTCTGACCCATCAAATGGAATGTGACCTGAATAGGCATCCTCTCTTGTGTCTCACTCTGAGATCCTGTGGGATCAGTAATAGGAGGCTAGCTCTGCTCTGCCTAGTGTCCTGATGACATTGATCTATGCCAATGCTCTGATATGTGACTATGGCCTAATGAGTGCCTATGAGAGTTGTGTGACCTGTGGCCTGATGACTACCCTAATGCAGTAGACCCCCCAGCACTGGTATGACTACTGTTGTGAGATCTGCTGCTGCTATGTGTACGGTTGCCACTGCCTGTCCTGTTGTAGGATCGGGACAACCCTGGGTCCCGTCTCTCTGGGGGAACTGCCTACTCGTATAATTCCCTGTATCGCGCCCTGCTCTTTGCCATCCTGGCAAACTCTCTGGCCATATCTCCTATCGGCCTTGAGCATATCTCGGCAAACTCTGTCACCCACCGATCTGACTCCTGTCATAGGAGAATAGCCTGATCTCTCTCCACTCGGGTGATCTCTAGCTCTGCTACCAAGACCTTGTTTTGAGACAAGGCCACATCAAGTCTACTCTGTAAATCTACGATCCGCTGATCAATGGTGGCATCAGTAGGAAAAATGGGTGATCTGTCACCCTCATCATCCTCGAAGATCATACGCTCCCGCAGTCGCTGATCTGCCTCATCCTCCTCCTCATCCTCCTCATCCTCCTCCTCGTCTCTCTCCCCCTCAACCCAGACCTCATCCACATCTATGTCAAGAGGGTTTCCCTCAACAAGTAGATCCTCCTCTACTCTCACCTCAGCCTCCTCCATCCCACCCCTCACCTCCTCCTCAACCCTCACCTCCACCTCCTCCTCACCCCCTCTGACCTCCTCGGCCCTCACCTCCGGCTCTCTCTCCTCCCCCTCCTCCCAAATGGGTGAGAATGGTACACCACCCACTCTCTACCTAACTCTCTTGGGTTGCCTCCGCCCTCCGCCATCCCTCCTCCTCGCAACCCTCCCATCTCCTCCACCTCTGTCGTCTCCTCCACCTCCTCCACCTCTCCCACATCCTTTGTCTCCCCCATCTCTGCCTCCTCCTCCCCTGCCTCCATCTCTCCCCCCGACACCTCTTCCATCTCTCCCTCCATCTCTGCCACCTCAACCTATCCTCGGCATGCATGGAATGACTAACCTTTGATCTATCGGCGGTGGACCATCTTGATTTGTCAACGGAATGGGCCTCTGAATCTGCCACCAGGCGTCAAACTCAACAGATTTCCTTGGATCTGTTGGACCCCCTCTCCACACCCACTGAATGACCACCAAACTGTCAACCTACTGCTCAGCCATTGTAACGGATATGGGCGGCCCCCACATGGTCTCCCTGGAGGACCGAGCATACTCTGTCATGCCTACTGGCACAACATGCTGCTCTCCAAATTTTTGTAATACCCACTGGGATAGGTACATCTCAATAATTCGTTGAGTCTATACCGTGCGACCAATCAGATATCAAAACTGTCTACAAAAGGATAGGTGGCCATCCTCATCTGACCACTGAGCACAATCTCTGTAGGGCCTCCAAACAAAACTGATCATCATGTCAATCCGATGACGCCAGTTTTTGGTATCTCCCACACGAGTCTGGCTAACTGATCCCACATACAAATAAACATACGACATCCCATCACCTAGTTGTTGAATCTGCACCAGTGGTTGAAAAATGGGAATGCGCTCCCATATCCAGATCATCAAGAGGGTAGTGTCGCAGCTGATATTGTGCCCCTAGTGGTAAACAACCTCATGCAACTGAAGGTAAAGCATGGCCAACAAGCAGGGCCCCCAAGCAAAAATGGTCCTCTGTCCTCGCATACGGACCATAACATCCCCCCATCCAATAGCAAATCCATGACCACGACGATCTGGGATCAGAAATCTGGCGATCAAGGTCATGAGCATGGCATCAAACTTGGGAAACCGGTCGGCTACAATGTCCCAACCGATCTCATAACCATCCATGGCCAACTGGGCACCATCGACACCCTCGTACATCTCTGATAGGGCCTGTCGCTCTTGGTGTGGATCATAAGTAACTCTCTCTCCGCTAATCAGAATACAGAGAATGTGGTAAACGTCCTCCAAAATCACTGTCACCTCTCTAGTAGGCAAGTGAAATGAGCAGGTCTTTGAATGCCACCTCTCGCAAAGAGTTGTCAGCAAACCTCTTTTTGCCCGAATAATGGGCATATAGGTAACATGATATAGACCTAGGACCATCAGCCGTTGTCTCTGTCTATTGCTGAGGCAATCTCTGAAGGAATATGTCACCGGTCGGAACTCTCGAGTATAAATTGGCACAAGCCGAATCTGTACAAAGGAAGGCCAAGCATTAGCACATATTGAACAACATTGTGGAAAGTTTATTATTACTGACAAGACAAGGGTACATCCAAGCTAATCTCAACACAAAGTCAACAAAATTCAATTCTGGTCAACTATAATTGCGTTGTGTTGACCGCAAATGCATCACAATTATACAATTGCAGCTCTGCGCATGACAATTGCATTGCAATATGTCAAATGCATCGTTCTGAGCAGCAAATGCATAATCGCACAACAAATATGTCCTTCTAGCTATCAAATGCACAATCTAACAACGAATGCGTCATTCCACTTGTCAATTGCGGACCTCAAAATGGCAAATGCATTGCAAAAGCCTCGATTGTGTCGCAACCTTGCGATTGCGTCATTTCCCCTGGTGGATGCGTAGTCACACAAAAACCTAACCTACCCATCACACTTGCATCGCGACGCAATCAAATGTGGCGAACACGAAGGCGTTTGTGGCTTACGCGAAAACATTTGTGTCACACCGCATTTGTTTACCCCCCTTGAAACCCTAATAAATGCATTAATTTCAAAAATTGACAAGTCGGATAGGGTGCTTACCGGTGCCTCTATGCCCTTGGGTTGTCGGAACATTTGCACACAGTATCCACGGTGTGTAGTCGCTGGAATCACCGCCTCTCAGAGCTCTGATTTCTGAACTTTTCTATATGACAAATGAGCAAATGACATTTGGATTGACCTTTTCAACCTATTTATAGGCTAAAAATTAGGGTTTTGACCTAGTAGGTTGTACTGGAAGCTCATTTGACCACCTTTGACCAACATTTTTGCTAGTTTAACATCCTCTGTTTTTGAATCGGATCGCACCATCACTTTTATGGTCATTAATTGAATTAGTCGAGATATTTTCCAAATTTTTTCTGACCTCGAGTCGAAATTCAAAAAAATTTCCGATGGGGCATAGGCACTCCGTACCTTCACTGGGGCATATTTTGGGACTTGTTTTCTTTGCCACAATGCGACAAGCTGCATTATGACAAAGAGGGGCAAATGTAGACACCTAAAAATGACTTAGGCCTACAACCACTATTTTACCACCTTTCGTCATAACATGATTATAACATTTTAATTATGTTTCTAACCCACATTTAACTATTAATTAAATAATTCATAATTATTTAATTAATTCATAATCTCTCATTCTTCATGATTATGAAATAAATAAATCTTATTTATTTATTTTATATGTCACTAATTATCAAAATCATCTCATAATTAGATAAAATCTTATTTATTTAATTAATCCTTATCATTAATGTCTTCTTGATTATTAAATAAATATATTTAAAATATATTGATTTAATATGTCACTAATTCCTAAATCCTCTTAATTAAATAGATTTGCTAATTTATTTAATTAATTAACTACTTCTTCTAAATTAAATAACTATTTGTAATTATTTAATTGTTGTATGTGACACTTCTATATTTTTAAATAAAACAAATCATTTAAAAATATCTCACATACTTAACTGATTCTTCATTTAGTAATTAATTTCAAAAATCAATTACTTATTATCTCACAAAATCCATATTTTGAATTAATTTGATTCAAAATGGAATTATTCTTCTACAAATCAAGTAATTACTAAAATTATTGATTTTCTAAATCTCATCCCCTTATCTTCTAATTTTTACTAATTTCATCTCAAGGTCACGTTTATTCTCCACCATTGATTTAATTTCTTAAATTAAATCTTGTCCACACATTTGGGGATTGTTGCCCTAACCCTAATTGGGAGTTTCCTTATTGAATCTTGACCTTTGATTCTAGGGCATTCCTCAATCTCTCATCTCATTCGTCCATTCAAGATTGCATTTTCTATAAAATGACAATCTTGATCTCACTTTCGGGATGAATCATTTTATTATCTCTTAGCATTTTGTAATCTCATTAGCATCAATTGTCATATCATTTTAGGTTTATTTAATAATTTTCATATTAGGATTGAATTACTAATTTGCATATTAGAGAGCATTTTTATAAATCCTTCAAATCTTGTTCAGGTCTAGACATTTTATAGTTTGCTCACACAAAAAAATCTGAGGGCATCCTTTTATTACAACAAGTTAGGAGGTACAATTGAAATGAGCCATAGAGGAGAGAAATGGGTGAGACTGTTCTAGTCTCATTCCTTTTCTCATGATTTCTCCTTTGCATTCCATTGATTGATAGTATTTTTATTGCATGCATGTTCTAACCTAGTTCTATCTTGCAAAATATTTTATCTATCATTACATCCTTCATCTCCTTATCACCCATCTTCCAAATCCAATTATCAACATCCCTATCCGCATCCATCTCCATCCACACACTAATCCAAAAATCCAAAAAATAAAGAAAATCCCAAAAATTAAAAAAAGAAAAAATCAAAACAAAAATAGTAAAAATAAAAAATTGTCCAATGGTGAAAACTTGGAAAATAAGCACCTTGAACAAGTACCGTGATGAAAACCTGAAAAACAGGTGTCATGTGTAGATCCCCCATCCAAATTTCTCTCCACACTTGGGGACAACTTCATTCTAAGTATCCTCATACTTCATCTCCTTCATCCAACCTATCTTACCCATCCTACCTATCATATTCCATTTATCACAATCCTTCCATCCTTCTTGTGATCTTGATACAAATGTGGGGAAATATATAACCATGCTTTGGACCTCTCTTGGCATACATTCCCTCTATCCACACACTATCATCTTCCTTATCCACCTATCATGCTATCATCCATCTACCTTCCTTATCCAGCCATCATGATATCATCCATCTACCTTCTTTATCCACCCATCATGCTATCATCCATCTACCTCCCTTATCTTCCCATCCTCCTATAACCATCTCTCCGACCTCATCACACATGACATATCTAGAGTGAGGCATTGTATTCATTTGTGACATAGTCCTTGGAAATCACATCCATTTTTTTCATCCATCAAACCAGTCCTACTCATCCCATATCCATCAATCCATCTTCCTTTATCTTATCATCCTTCCATCTCCAAATCCTTGTCACCCTATCCCTTCATCCTATCATCATTCCATCTCCCCATCTTTATCTCCCTATCCTACCTCCATGTATTCCATCCTACCATCTCATTCCCCTATCCCATAATCATTTGTCATTAGTATCTAGCTATAGGCTACCCCCATATAATCCAATTCCATCTATCCCACTATCATCACTAGTAATTTTATATCCACCTAATCCACTATTGCTTCCCATTGACTCCATCCTCTTGTCATTTGGATAGCTATCCCATTATTGAGCTTCATGCAATCAACATCCTCCTGTAAATATTGTATGTCTTGTAAATATTGTGTTTTATACCTAAGGTATGTCCCATGTAGTCATCTAGGCCCATCATTGTACATACTTGTCACTAGATCTCATCCTTTTTCTTGTGGTGTTTCCAAGGGCCTCTATCAAGTTGGTACTTACAAAGAATTCATTAGCCCCCTTGGGTTTTAGGTATCTTGATCATTGAGCTTGTCATGAGAATCCAAGGTCTTACTTATCAATCCTTGGTCTTCACATGATATATCATTCCTCAAATCAAACCACATCAACCCCATCCATCATTCTTATGGAAAAAGGTACTTGAGATATTTTTTCATTTCATTGGTACTTTTGGAATCCTTTTTTATATTTCTTTTGAGCTTCCTAATTTACCTACTCGAAGTCTCCATGATCCATCATATCATGGTGTGCTTTGACTAGTGAAAATAGAGGCGAGTCTTGGATTTTTGTTTGTTGTGTTTTCTTAGTCTATCTCATGTTGTTCCCACCAAGATCCTTTGTGACCTTGTGTTATGCTTGGGCATTCCTTTTGTTTGTGGTTTTCTAGCATCGTTCCCACCAAATCCCTTTGTGAATTTGTGAGATGTTGGACTAACCTTTTATTTTTATTTTCAATCATATGCATGTGATATGAAGTCGCCTTGGTTCCTCATACATTGGTGCACAGTATCTCAAGTTAAATCAAATTAAGTGCTCACTACATAGCATTTCTAATTTGGTGCTCCAAATCCACCCATCCATTTATCCTACGTGTTCCTAATCTATTCATCCTTCATCATAATCCCCCATTTACCTATCCTATTTGTTTTGATCACTCCACTTAATCTTGGATTTTACGTGCACATGAATCATCTTCCTTTTTGTCTATCCTCTCATCTTTCTCTTACAATAATCATATGCATGTCTCGTCCATCGTAATTATTTCCTACTCATTTCATCATCCTTCAATCCTTTTAGGCTAATATGGATTATTTAGTCTAAACATCTTTTCCTCCATCATATACATTCGTCTCACCAATCTTATTGCTCCTATGAATCCCACATCACAAGAAAATCCTAATCCATGAACTCTAGCATAGATCATCCAATTGCAACATTGGTCTTGTTCCTAGACTTGCTGCAAGCCTTGATCCAAATCATCATCATCATCGGGACGTATCCTTCATAATCCTTGTGTTGTTTTGAGATATATCATTCCCACATCAACAACACTCTAATCATCATCATCATCGAGATGTATCCTTCACAATCCTTGTGTTGTTTTGAGATATATTATTCCCACATCAACAACACTCCAATCATCATCATCATCAGGATGTATCCCTCCCAATCCTTGTGTTGTTTCAAGGTATATAATTTCCACATCAACAATACTCCATCCATCATCAATCGATCTTGGCTTTTCAACTTGATCGGGGTAACATCATGTTTGTCTTTGAATCCTTTTGTGCTTGCCTGCTTACAACATCCTCCTTTCGTTATCTCTTTCTCTTCCCATCCCACATTTTATCCATTATCTTGCATCATCTTTCTCATTTATCTTTACATCCTCTCATCCATTTCAAGAGCACACCTATGTTCTATTGAACCCACCTATCCTCTCAAAGAGGCATCCTAATCCCCGTCTTCACTTCCATCATATTTCTTCCTAGTCACTCCTTTGAATGAATGGGGAATCTTCCCTAATCTAGGCATCCTCTTCTTGATGATATGTTTTAATATTATTTGAAATGATGCTACTTTGTAACACCATCTCAAAAAGGGGAAAAATGTAGACACCTAAAATTGACCACTTTCGTTTGATCAATTTACCCCTAATTCGACCAATTTTGTATCCTCTATATTAATTAAATAATACCCTATTATTTAACTAATATTCAATTATCTCATCCTTCATCCTAATCTATTTCTTCTATTATCCCTATATCCTAGCCTAAAGTAAATAATTACCTTTAATTATTTACCCCTATCCCATTCATCCATTAAATTGAATAAATACCCTTATTTATTTTATTTAATCTCCAAATACCCCATCCTCCAAATAGGAATTAAATCTAATTTCCTATTTTCATCTCGCCTCATGTCCCATCCTCCAACTCTCCCACTTTCCCTCTAATCCTAATGTAATCCTAATCTACCCCTAATCATTTGCACACACTTAATTCATGATTAAGTGAGTCAACCCTCCCCATCACATTAAGCACATGGCCTTGGTACAATGTCATATGGGCCATGTCCCATCATAATACCCTTATACCTCTCAACTTATCTCATTGTGCCTCTTGGCACAATCTCATGAGTTGAGAGATCACCTGTCATCTCAACCCTTGATCTCATGATCTAATCTTGACCCTCCATCTAAAATCCCAAAATCCTATATACCCAAACCTTAACCAATTTATCAAAGATCTCACTCGTTTTCACTTGGAGTGCCATTATGTTGTTGAAACTTTGTGAGCACGCATCTAAATTGACAATTGCGGGTAAATATACTCAACAAAAGGCTCAACATAGTTCAATTTCATCTAATTCTATGTTGGTTTGAGCTTTCTTTCCTTATTTTGAGTGTTTGTTTTATTTTGTGTTTTGTTTGGTTTTATTGTTTAAATCACACAGTGAACACATTTTCACACACACATGTAGTAATTAGGAGACAAGGTATGGTTTCACCTTCATAAAAGAAATGCCTCAATGCCCACTTAGAAAACATAGGCCTTTGTAGTATGGCCCATACACCATTACCAAGTATTTGGTTGTTAACAAGTTTAAACTCAACTTGCTATCCTATCTTTTGTTACATTCAATGTTTAATGCAAAATTATTTTGGCTATACCTTCTACCACTATTTGACTCATTAGATGTTGTTGAACTATTATTGAGCATAGAAATAAACCTTGTTAAGGCACTCTAGCTCCTACAAATCAAGTAATTGATACATTGGTCAAGTATGAAAAATTAATGAATTTCACTCTATTGGAAAAGTTATCTAAGTGATGGATTTAGATAGAAATCTAGAATTTCTAAAAATCTCTTTCAATAGTATTTTTGTATTTTTTGGTCATTTAGAGTGAAATTTGGTGATACAATTATTAAATCATGCTTATGCTAGGGCCCAACCAAAATTGATTAGTTTATGATCTAATTTTTTCAAAGCATATACAAACTTCAAATTTAGAATAACAAGATAATAGTTATGACTTTGAATGTAAGGATACTAAAATTAAATAACTCCAACAAGCATTCTTAGTTTCGTACTTGCCTTTGTAGTATTGTAATTAGAGGTTTGTAGAGTCGAAATAAAATATATGCAAATTTAATGAAGGTGAATAAAATTAAATGTATTTCTTTTTGTTAATTATTGTATTTTAGTTTTTGAATTTTATTTTTTTTGTTTTGTTTGTTTAGTAGTGATGGTTGTTTTTATTTGTTTTGGTTATGTAATGTAAATATCTTGTTTAATGTTAAATATTTAAAATAAAAATAAACTAGTATATATGTTTGTTGTTTGTGTTATTTTTTTTAAATAAAATAAAGTAGAATAAATTTTAATTTTATAAATTAATCATGAATGTAGAATACATTTGAATATTTACATATAATTTATATTATTATATAATATATTATAGTATAATGATTTTATCACTTTTCTCATAATTATTTTATTTTTAATAATCACTTATATATGAAACTATTATACTTGACATTAGGTTTGGTTGATTTCATATTGATAAATTAAATAAAAGATAAAAGAAAATTTTGTAATATGATGATAAAGATAACAATAGCAAAAATCTATCATTATGAATATTATCTTCACAAAAATCTATCTGAAATCTTTAAAATATAAAAAAAATCTTGTATATTGTAAATAACTTTTTTTACAAATAAATATACTACCAATATAATTCTAATGTAATGTAGTATAAATATAAATATAAAATAATTTAAATATAATATAATATTACATTAACAAAACTTAAAATGATATAATATCATGTTAATAAAAATATTATATAATCTAAATTTCATAATAAAAATATAATATTAATAAAAATCAATTATATTATATAAAAAAATTGTATATTAAAATTTTAAATATTATAACATCCTTGCATAAATCTTCCAGTGCAGGTATACAGTTATAACTGTTTGAGCCTCTATATGTAAGTTTCAGAATTACACAGAATAAAAGAATGAAGACTTAAAATAAACAGCAGAAAGTATTTAAGATATCCACACAAATTGAGAACACAGATTTGGCGTGGTTCACCATGTTAATGGCTACGTCCACCAAAACAGCAGGGGATTCTCATTAAGTTTTCTCTCTATACGTATATCATACCCAACAGTAGCAGCCCTCACATGCAAATAAAAAAGGAGTGGTTCACCTCCCAACCCTCATTGTCTTCCAGAAAAAAGAAATCATCTACATAGTACGCAGACTGTTATAGACCAAGACAAAGGTGTTACATTCAAAGGTACAAGGGAATAACAGGGAGTTAGGAATAAGCCATTACATTGGGCTTCACCTCTCCATGTGCCCAACAATCTCCCACTTGAAGGCCAATGGGATCGGCACAAGAGCTGCTCAAAGAAATCCCCCACAAGAGACTCAGTGTCACATCAGAACGAGATCGAGAGAAGATCTACAGAGTTCAAACTTCTCTCGTGGTACAATCTTGGTTAATGCATCTGCAGTGTTCACTCTAGTGTCAATTTTCTGCACCTGGAGTTTACCTTTGTCAAGAGCATGGCGAATAAAATGATATCTCAGCTCAATATGCTTTGTCCGACTGTGAAATGTGGAATTTTTGGCCAAGTGAATAGCACTATTGCTATCACAAAACAAAATAAAAACTGCTTTAGGACACCCCAATTCATCCAACAAATGTTGTAGCCATATCATCTCTTTTTCTCATTCAGTGAGAGCAACATATTCCGCCTTAGTTGATGAGAGAGCAACAACCTGCTGCAAATGTGAAACCCAACTAATGGCAGCCCCAGCGAAGATAAACACATAACCAGTCGTAGACTAGCATTTATCTAGATCTCCAGCCATATCTGAATCAACATACCCTCTTAACTGTGTTTCATGACCACCAAAACATAAAACATAATCAAAAGTACCCTTCAAGTACCGTAAAATCCACTGAACAACTTCCCAATGTAATTTACCCGAATTACTCAGGAATCTGCTCACAACTCCCACTGCATGAGCAATGTCTAGACGAGTACAAACCATAGCATACATCAGGCTCCCAACTGCGGATGAATATGGAATATTTTTCATTTGTGTTTCATCGTCTAGAGTTTTAGGACACATAGCTGAAGATAGACGAAAATGATCAACCAATGGTGTACCAACAAGTTTAGCATTGGACATATTGAACCTATCCAGAACTTTTAAAATATATTTTTCTTGAGATAATCGAATTTGTCTCTTATTTCGATCCCTTATTATATTCATTCCAAGAATCCTCTTCGCTGCCCCTAAATCTTTCATGGCAAAACAAAGAGCCAAATGTTGTTTTAACTCATGAACAATCCGCACACAAGAGCCAGCCACCAACATATCATCAACATAGATTAAAAGAATGACAAACTCACCATTTGCGAGCCTCTTAAGATAAACGCACGGGTCTGATTCACAATGAGTGAAGTGTTGTTGAATCATGAAGCTATCAAATTTTAAGTACCACTGTCTCGGGGCTTGCTTAAGCCCATACAAGCTCCGCTTCAATCTGCAAAACAAGTGCTCTTGACCCTGTCTAACAAAACCTTCAGGCTGCTCTATGTATAATTCCTCATCAATATCCCCATGAAGGAACGTTGTTTTAACGTCAAGCTGCTCCAATTCAAGATCCCAAACCACTACCAAGCCCAACATGATATGAATTGTATGCATCTTCACAACTGGTGAAAAAATTTCATTGAAATCGATCCCTTTCTGCTGAGCAAAACCCTTCACCACTAATCTGGCCTTGTACCTTTGACTCCCTCCATCTTCGTCTTTCAAACGATAAACCCATTTTTTTTTCAGAGGCTTTCGATTTGGCAGAAGGGGAACCAGATCCCAAGTATTATTCACTCTCAAAGATTCCATCTCTTCTGTCATTGCTTCCATCCACTTCATAGAATTTGTATCGTTACAGGCTTGTTTGAATGTCAAAGGCTCAGATTGATCTAAAAGTAATAATTCATAATCATCAAATTTTGATGGTCTCCTTCTTTCCCTGGTGGATCTTCATAATTGAGAGCCCTATTCTGATTGTAAAGGTGTGTCCAAATGTAATCTATGTAAAAGATGTTGAACATCATCAATTTTAGACTGTAAGTTACCCTCTGGCAAACTCCCCTGTCTTTGCACATTGATCTGCACACCTATATTGCTCTGTTCAGGCACATTGCCCTGTTCTATTTCCCCAAATCGAGCTTGTGTGGAAATTGCATGATTTCAAAAATATTCACCGTGACTGGGCCTTTGTGGAAGCTACGAATTTACAAAGAGAGGCAGTGTCGTATTAATAGTGGGCAGGTAAGTGGAAGGCGTAGCCTTTAGAGAGGTTTGTGTGGCCTGACTTAAGGCTTGCGCAGCCTCTAGAGAGGACTGTGTAGCCTGTCCTAAGGCTTGCGCAGTCTGTGGAAAGGTCTGCGCAACCTCTCTGGGGGTTGGCGCAACCTTTGTCAAGTGTTGCGAATCATCTACAACAGGCTGCACAGGAAACAAGGGAGGCAATGATTGAGCCTGGAGTGGCAGCGTTAAAGAATGCAAAGGTAGGGATTCACCTGGGATGAGCTGGGTTGTAATGTTTTGAGAAGACACATCATTGGGAAATAAAGGCAGCGATTGAACATGAGAAGTGTGTACACTAGAATAAACAGGGGCACCAATTTGGGAAGGCAAAGATGCTATATTGGATGGTTGAGAAGCAATAATTAAACGCTGAGAAAAAGAAACAGAGATTTGCCTAGCCTTGCCATTATCGAACAAATCAATGTCAACATAGTCTTTTGAAGATGGACTTTGAGGTTGCAAACCTGGAAAAAAAATTTCATTAAACACAACATCTCGACTGCGGATGATGCTCTTTGCAACCAGATCCCAAAGATGAAAACTGTATTGATCTACACCATAACCAAGGAATGTACACCTTTTTGACTTAAAATCTAACTTTGTTCTTTGTTCTTTCGGAATATGAACAAAGGCTTCACAGCCAAAGATACGCAAATGACTGTAAGAAATCCGTTTGCTGAGCCATCTTTCCTCCGGAATGTCAAAATCTAATCGAGATGAAGGAGGTCGATTGATTAGATACATAGCAGAATTACATGCCTCTACCGAAAATTGTTTACCCAATCCTACATTGGAGAGCATACATCGTGCTCTCTCAAGAATTGTACGGTTTAACCTCTCAGCTGCTCCATTCTCCTGAGGTGTGTAAGGAACTACCTTTATCTGACGAATACCATGATCTGCACAAAATGTATCAAACTCCAAAGAGCAATATTCTCCACCATTGTCTATTTGTAAACATTTAATTTTATGCCCACTTTGGTTTTCAGCCATATTCTTGAAAATTTTGAATTTAGAAAAGACCTCTGACTTTCTATGCAACATGAAAATCCAGACTTTGCGAGTACAGTCATCAAGAAATGTCACAAAGTAGTTAGCACCCCCGACAGAAGTTACCTCAGTGGGACCAAAAACATCGGAATGAACAAGCTCCAACAGAGTAGTCTTCTTATCATGGCCTATCCTTATGAAGCTGGTCCTGCATTGTTTTCCATAAAGGCAATGCTCACAAAAGTCGAAATCAATCGATGTGAGACCTAGTAGCTGATTCCATTGAAGCATAACTTGTAGTCCTTTTTGGCTCATATGACCGAGCCTCTTATGCCAAATTTCTGAGCCACTGTCTATAGCTGGCAAAACAACTCCCACTTCATTTTGACATTCTAAAATATAAAGATTTCCAATTTTCTTTCCTTTGGCAAGCACTAAAGCCCCTTGAAAATTTAACATTACACCCACGAGCAATAAGCTGACTAACGGATATTAAGTTTCGTTTCAATAAAGGAACATATCTAACATCGTGTAAAATCCATTTTTCTCCATTTTTCAAATGCAAAATTATGTCACCCTTACCAAGAATTTCACATTCTTTGTTGTCTCTGAGAAAAACCTTACCGAAAGTACCTTCTTTGAAATTTGTAAAAACATCCCGACATGAAGTAGCATGAAAAGAGGTGCCGAAATCAAGGACCCACGAATCTACATTTGTGTTACTAGTTGCTGCAACCAAAACATCATCACAGGCAGTGTTGACTTCATTATTATTACTCACTTTGTCTTGAGCCTTCTTGTAGTTCCAACAATTTTTCTTTGTATGTCCAGGTTTTCCACAAAACCAGCATGCACCATTTATGCCCCTTGACTTTGATCTATGAGCAGATTTTGACCTTCTATTGTTGTATCTACCTCTTTCTTGACTTCTTCCCCGATTGCTGGTGCTAACAACAGTCAATGCATCACCCGAAGAAGGCTCTGAATGTTTGCGTCTCATATCTTCACTGAGAAGTGTAGTTGCTACATCATCAAGAACTAATTTACTTTTAGCTGCTACTGAAGTGCTCACAGCCATTACAACACCTTCCCAGCTACTGGGTAAAGAACATAACAACAAAATTGCTTTGATCTCATCCTCCAAATTTATTCCTACTAAGATCAATTGAGTGACTAAAGTGTTAAATTCATTTAAATGATTTGACATGATCCCATTTCTTTCATCTTTAAATTATACAACTTTTTCATAATAAAAACCTTGTTGGATGTGGATGCAATCTCGTACAATGAAGACAATTTAGCCCATAGCTCTTGTGTTGTCTTCTCAGCTGAGACATTGAAGAGCACGTTGCTGGACAACGAAAGAAAAATGGTGGCTTTCACTTTCCTATCCATTTTTTCCCATTCTTCATCCGATAACGAGCCTTTTCCTTTGGCTTTTCCAAGTAAGGCGAACGAGAGATCCTGCTTGATTAATAACGATTCCATCTGTACTTTCCACAAGACAAAGTTCTGCCCTGAGAACTTCTCGATCTTCCATTTGTCTGTGTCGTCCATGCTTTTGAAAATCTTCACCGATTTCAATTAGCTTCACAAGATGAGCTTCTGGACTGAGCTTCTAACCAGAGCTCTGACACCAATTGTAAGTTTCAAAATTACACAGAATAAGAGAATGAAGACTTAAAATAAACAGCAGAAAGTATTTAAGACATCCACACAAATTGAGAACAAAGATTTGACGTGGTTCACCATGTTAATGGCTACGTCCACCAAAACAGCAAAGGATTCTCATTAAGTTTTCTCTTTGTACGTATATCATACCCAACAGTAGCAACCCTCACATGCAAATCAAAAAGGAGTGGTTCACCTCCCAACCCTCACTGTCTTCCAAAAAAAAGAAATCATCTACACAGTACGCAGACTGTTACAAACCAAGACGGAGGCGTTACATTCAGAGGTACAGGGGAATAACAGGGAGTTAGGAATAAACCATTACATTGGGCTTCACCTCTCCACGTGCCCAACACTATAGGCATACCCATATGAATTTTATGATCGGCGTGATAATGGTGGGTTCAATAATATCCAAAAAGATGGGCGATTAGGGTGTAGACTTATTCAATAATATCTGTTGTAGCACTTAGGTAATTGAGCATCTTTTAGCAAATATGATTTTTACCCGGTGACTCACATTTATCCACCTACTCTTTAGAAATCTGGAATGTGAAGTGACAAAATATTTGAGTTTGAATTTTCAGCTTTCATAATTTTAGCAAAAAAATTAGGCAAGATAATAGCTCAAATTTATGAAAAATAGGCAAAATAATAGTTAACTTCCACTTTTCCTAAAAATTTGTCAATAACACACAAATTTTTAGTCAACCATATTCGCAAAAAATATTTTTTATAATTTATAAAATTAAATATTTTGCAAGTTCACTTTATAAAATTAAATTTTATTTTTTTCTAAAAAAATTATAGCTTTTGATTGGTTGAAAGATAACTCATTAATAACTAATTAACTAAGAAAAATAAAACTTATTGCAATAGTATTGCCTAACGGCAAGTACTAATAAGTACATCCATATCTAGTTGTCCACTTCAACTTATAAGGACGCATATCACTACCATGTGATCACTTCATGTCATTAATAACCTTAATTGGTTATTTTTAGTGATTTTTTTGTTTCTTGTATTGTAAATCTATCTAATAGCTAAGTTAAAAGCATGTAAACAAGGAGAGGGCATATATCTCTTTTTACAAACTTTATCCATTTTATATAAACTCTTAATCAAAATAAGAATATATATAGTTCAATTATCATTTATAATACATCAAATTCTTCAAATAGTATATTGTCCTCTAAATTATTAATTTAATTCAAATTAATGATATTAGATTCAATTTACTCTTATATATACCATCAAACATTAAAAAATATATCAAAAAATTAAGTTGAAAACAAGTGATTTGTTAGATTATTTTTTCAAAGATGCAAATGAGTACTAAAGAATAATTTGTTAAACTTCTTGACTAACATCAAATAACCCTTACACATACACCCAGATTATAGTGTTGAAAACAATGTGGTTTATCTAGATTTTACCAATTAAATAACTCTTCTTGCAATGGGCACCATGAATTGCTAAGGGTGGATATGATTCCCTTTTAAACACCATATCCATTGCATTCTATAGAAAACTATTTTTATTTGATGTATATTGAGAAGTATATGCACCGTGTAATATGTTGTGAAACATCACTACATTGTTATAGCATTAAAAGATGGTAAAAGCTTGGTGTATGTTGAGGAAGTAAAAGCTTGGTGTATGTTGAGGAAGTAGTAAATGCATGTTGACATGTATTTTAAACAAAATATAGAAATGTATGTATAATATCAAATTTATTTTATATTCAATATGTTATTTCAGTTTAGTCTGCCAGATTTGTTTGGTTGATCTTATATTTATGTCAAATTTATATTATACTCAATATGTTATTTCAGTTATGATTAAGAGGGTTTGTTTGGTTGATCTCATATTTTAATCTTTCTATTATTTGCAGTCAGCTTTGTTCAATATGATAAGTATTTCTTTTAACATATTTTCATTTTATTTCAATACATTGTTGGTTAATGAACCTTTGGATTCATTATCTAAATATTATATACAAAGTTGGAATTTAAATTCATATACCTATTACATGAACAAATTAGTGGTGTTGCCAAATAATTGGATTGGGACTTGGGATGCCATTGAAAGCAATCATCGAGGAAGATACTAAGGCATTGTTTATAAAGATTAACAAGCTACTTCCTATGTTCAGATTGACTATTAAATTGATGGGTTAAAATGGCTGCATTACACTTGAAGCTTTGTGTCATTTCTGTACCAAAGTGTTGTCATAAGAAGTTGTAGCCTGACATTTCATTGGAAGTCTTGTACACAGTGACATCCTCTCCATATCTGCATCAATGAAAGTATGAAATGAAAAACAAATGTTACTAATTATATCATGTGATCAAGGTAATGGAGGGACATACAACACAGCTTAGAAAATTATTCACTAGTAATAGCAACTTACAGTGCAATAGTTATGCCTGAGAGTTTTATCCATGCACACAATGGCTGCACCCCTTCTAAATGCCTGCAGTTGCAGTGTTGATCGATTGAATATCAATAATATTTTTCTAAAAATTATAAATCCAAAAATTGACATGTGCAATGCAGTACAAATAATTATGGAAGAAATATAAAAAAGCAGTACCTACCAATTATGCTCAATGATTTAATATAATTGAATATCAAGCTAATAAAATAACAATTCTATCACTAACTATACGTATGTTCTAAGTTAGCCCTACGGAAAAGATATCAACAAATCACAAACATTTCAGATGGGTTTTATCCATTTTTTTGCTTTATTTTTCCTTAAAGCATGACATCATACTATTGTGAGTACTGGGTATACATGTCAACTTTGTTTAACGATCTCACCCAACTCATTACCCGCTACAAGAACAGCTTGGTTTTGCCTATCAGCGGACGTTTTATTGCCTCTTTGGAATGTGTATTGGCAACCACCAACCACTGATAGAACAGGTCATTGGATAAGAAATGGGGGAACAGTGGGCATTGCATGTACAATTGTTAACATTTATTTTTCTTTGCTCTGTTTTGAATGGTCTTGAACGGGAAAATGTGTGGTAGTTGAAGGTCAATTTGGAGTCAGCACATTGTGAATGGCTGAGATAATCAAGGCATAACTATACCTTGAACAAATATTTTGAGCTCCACACTTAGCCCTTTTACAGTGCTCACTCCCAAACCTTTATTTATGTCAAATGCACCTGTTGTGATCGCATGCAAGGTTTTTCAGAATGACAGCGATTACAATTCATGGTTCTTGTGTGGAAGATAGAATGCAGGCCTGGAATTGATTGTTTCCCTGGCTTTTAGAGACCATCCCTTGTACTTTCTAATTCTTTAGGAACTGAAATCATAGTCTCTATTTTGCTCTTTCAAAGATTCTTAAAGACTTTACAGGAATTTTCAGGGATAATCAATTCTTTCCTCTTGCTAGTATCATTTTGTAAACCTAATAATGTACAATTTTTCTAATATAACACATTAAAGTACAATAATGGTAGTAACTTTACTTCTAAATATATAATTATCGCTTATTTCAAATAAAACCAAACAAATCAGCAATCACTAAACATATTGAATTTATTTTTTTAATTTTTAATAAACATGTCATAAGTGTAGAATTGAAGAATTCGAAATGGAGATTTAAACAGAATTATAGAGCAGGAAACAGAACATACACATAACACAAATGATTATCGTGGCTCAGTCAATCTGACTTACATCCACATTGAGCAGAGATCTTTTATTAAGTCTTTTAATCAAGTTGATTACAATGATACAACAGCAGCGTATATAGAAGAGAATACTCTCTCATATGCCAGAATAGGAAGAGACACAAAAGAGAGGGAAATCAGAGACCGTTGGGATTCAACTTCTTAACAAACTCCCACCTGATGACCAACGGATACTGCCATACCTCTAGTCGTATCTTCAGATTTATCTTTTCTTTACAAGCCCAAGAGAAGTTCTTGCACATTCAAACTTCTCCTTGGGTACAACCTTCGTCAGAACATCTGCCGGATTGACCTTTGTGTCAATCTTAATCACTTGCAATCTGCCCTCTTCAACCATATGACACACAAAATGAGCATGAGTGTCAATGTGCTTTGATCGCTGCTGAGATGAGTGATTATGAGCCATAAAAATGGCACTACGAGTGTCACAAAACAGAGTATAAGAATTTTGTTTATACTTCAAATCACTAAGCAATTGCTGTAACCAAATCATCTCTCGAGCACCTTCGGATAAAGCAATGGAATGTTGCAACCTAGAGGCCCAACTAATAGCAGCCCCGCAAATGTGAAAGCATAACCAGTAGTAGACCTCCTTTTGTCCAAATCTCCGGCAAGATCAGAATCGGTAAATCCTTGCAACTGAAAATTGTTGCCATTAAAACACAAACTATAACCAGAAGTACCTTTAAGATACTTTAAATTGCATTTCACCGCTTCCCAATGTTGCTTCCCGGGATTGCTCATGAACCTACTTACAACTCCCACCGCATGAGCAATGTCGGGACGGGTAGAAACCATAGCATACATAATGCTACCCACCGCTGATTTGTAAGGGGCACGAGCCATAAAGTCTTTGTCCACTTGTGTTTGGGGACACAAATCCGATGATAAATGAAATTGAGAAGCAAGAGGAGTAGAAACAACCTTCGCATCAATCATACCAAACCTGTCCACCACTTTGTCAATGTAATCTTTTTGTGACAATGTAATCTCCTTCTTCTTCCTATCCCGAGTTATCGTCATGCCAAGAATCCTTTTGGCTGCACCTAAGGCTTTCATAGCAAACTTGCTGGCCAAGTGAGCTTTCAACTCACTAACAATCTTCGGACTAGTGCTGGCTATCAACATATCATCAACATAAAGAAGAAGGATAACAAACTCCCCATTAGGAAGCTGCTTATAGTAAATGCATGGATCAGATTCGCACCTTGTGAAATTGTGTGCAAGCATGAATTTATCAAACTTCAAATACCACTGACGTGGGGCTTGTTTGAGCCCATACAAAGTCCTCTTCAACCTGCAATAAAGATGCTCTTTTCCCTTCTTGACAAAACCTTGAGGTTGCTCCATGTATAACTCCTCATCAACATCGCCATGTAGAAATGTTGTTTTGACATCAAGTTGTTCCAATTCAAGATCTCATACCACTGCAAGTCCCAAAACAGTGCCGATAGTTGTCATTTTGACAACCGTTGAGAAAATTTCATTGAAATCAATCCCTTGTTTTTGAGCATACCCTTTCACCACTAATCGGGCTTTGAAACGTTTAGAACCTCCACCTTCATCTTTCAATTTGTAGACCTACTTGTTCTTAAGTGACTTTCGATTCGGTGGTAAAGAAACCAAATCCCATGTTTGATTGGTTTCAAGAGATTTCATCTCTTCTTCCATGGCTATTAGCCATTTATCCTTGTCGCTGCTGTTACAAACATCTTTAAAATTAATCGGTTCAACTTGCTCAGAGATAAGAAGTTCTGGTTCTGCCTCTTCAGCAAACAATAACTCATAATCAGAAAATTTCAAAGGAATCCTCCTGTGCCTAGAAGACCTCCTTAAATTATCATGACTCTTTTCACTCTGCTCACAAATAGAATCCTGAGAACAATCGGTTCCTATCATGAAAGGAGCTCTAGTATGTACGATGGTCCCACCTCCTTGCATGGCACCTGCAGCAGTCTCTCCTCCTTGCGTGACACCTGCAGCAGTCTCTCCTCCTTGCGTGGCACCTACAGTTTCATGTAAAAGACCATCTGAATGTATGTTGTCTGGCAGCGATTGAAAGGAAGGCGTAGAGCATGAATAAGAGGTAGAGTCAACAGCCAAGGGAAAACCCATTTCGCGAGGACCGGTAGTAGGAGGCGCGTGAGGATGACCAAAACATGGCACGGTGAAGTCCGCTGGTTCTGTAAAGAACTGAGAGCATGAAGTCCCATGGCGGTGAAGAGAAGAGAACGAGTCCTCCTGCGTAGAAATTGCTTGGCTCCCAATTAGTGAGTCATCACTATTACTAGATGAAGTAGGAGGCGCCAAAACAGAGGTGGGCGAGGCAGAGATTACAGTGGGAACATAAACAGTGGACCTCCGTGTGATATTATTATCACACATGGAGAAAGGCACATATTCGTCCATGTGTACTGGCTGTGATTTCTCTGTTGGAAACACAGTTTCATTGAAAACCACATCTCTACTCCTCACGATTTTCTTTCCAACCGGATCCCACAATCGAAAACCAAACTAGTTTGTACCATAGCCCACAAAAATACACCTCTATGATTTAAAATCCAGCTTTGTCCTCTTTTCTTTTGGAACATGGACATAAGCCTCACATCCAACAACTCGGATGTGAGAGTAAGAATTCCTCTTTCCCAACAACTCCTCTTCCGGGAATACCAAACTCCAACCGAGATGACAGACTACAGTTAATCAAGTAAACTGCTGTGTTACATGCTTCCGCCCAAAATTCTTTGTCCAAACCAGCATGTGAAAGCATACATCTAGCTTTTTCGAGAATGGTCCTATTGAGTCTTTCTGCTGCCCCATTTTCTTGAGGAGTGTAGGGTACAACTTTAATCCTTTGAATACCATGAGTTGCACAAAAATTATCAAACTCCAAAGAACATAATTCACTTCCATTATCTGTTCTTAAACACTTAAGTTTGTGTCCACTTTGATTCTCAACAAGTGCTTTGAAATGCTTAAATTTTGTAAAAACTTCAAATTTATGAGAAAGCATATAAATCCAAACTTTCCTAGTACAATCATCAAGGAAAATAACAAAAAAATTTCCCCCTCCATAAGAGGTTACCTCTGTAGGTCCGAAGACATCCGAGTGTACTAACTCCAAAGGTGTTGTCTTCTTGTCGTGTCCATTTTTCAAGAAACTGACCCGCTTTTGTTTCCCATGAAGACAATGCTCACAGAACTCCAAATTTGCAGATTGGAGACCCAGTAGTTGATCATGATTCAGCATTACCTCAAGACCTTTCTTGCTTATATGGCCTAGCCTTTGATGCCAAAGTGCAACATCGCTGCCCACAAGTGTCATAGCAGCTCCCACCTCATTAACAGGTTTCACACTTGTCTCCTTTTGCAATAGCCAATGAACCTTTGACTATTTTCCACGTATCCGTGAGTTCGGTTTTAAAACCTTGGATATATAATTGGCTGACTGAAATCAAATTCCTCTTTAATTGAGGAACATGTCTAACATCTTTGAGCAATAATTTGGCTCCACCTTCTAGATGCAAGACAACATCACCTTTCCCAATGATTTTACATGCTTTGTTGTCACCCAAATATACTTATCCAAAATTGCCTTCTTGATAATTTGTAAATGCATCCATGAGAGAGGAAGCATGAAAAGAAGCGCTAGAATCAATAACCCACAAATCAGATTTTGTACATGTAGTGGATAATATTAAAATACCATCATCCCTGTCATGAGCAACATTTGCTTTGCTGTCCACAACCTTTTCTTGTGCCTTCTTATATTTTCGACATTCCTTCTTGACGTGACCAGCTTTGCCACAAAACCAACAACCGCTTTGTCTCCCTCTTGACTGTGATTTTTTTGCAGATTGAGACTTTTGATTGTAGTTATTTCTGCCTCTATTGTAACTTCTCCCCCTATTTTTAGTGTTGATCACAGTAAGAGCATCACCAGTTGAGGACTCATTATTCTTCCTCCTCAAATCTTCAGATAGAAGTGTGGCCGCAACTTCATCAAAGGATAATTTCTTTGAATTTGAAACTGTAGTGCTTACTGCTGTGACAACACCATCCCAGCTATTTGGGAGAGAACTTAAGAGCAAAACAGCCTTGCTCTCTTCATCTTGCGTCATGCCTACGAAGGTTGCTTGGCTGATCAGAGTGTTGAACTCATTGAGGTGATTTGTCCTAGATTCTCCTTCCCTCATTTTCAGCTTATACAACTTTTTCATTGTAAATATTTTATTCGCTGCCGATGCCATTGCATACGTGGCAGTGAGTTTATCCCACACCTCCTTTGCTGTTGACTCGTTTGAAACATTGTGCAAAACATTGTCACTTAAGGCAAGAAAGATTGTTGCCATGGTTTTTTGGTCAAGCTTATCCTAAGCTTCATCTGTCACTGCGGTTGGCTTCTTCGTTTTTCCTTCGATCGCAATAAACAATTCTTGCTTGATCAGTAGAGATTTCATCTGAATCTTCTATATGCTGAAATTCCTCCCAGAAAATTTATGTATTCTCGTATCCTCCATTTTCAGAAATTTTGACACAAAATTTCCAACCAACCTCTCACCAAGCTCTGATACCAATTGTAGAATTGAAGAATTCGAAATGGAGATTTAAACAAAATTACAGAGCAGGAAACAGAACATACACATAACACAAATGATTATCTTGGTTCAGTCAATCTGACTTACATTCACATTGAGCAGAGATCTTTTATTAAGCCTTTTAATCAAGTTGATTACAATGATACAACAGCAGCATATATAGAAGAGAATACTCTCTCATATGCCAGAATAGGAAGAGACACAAAAGAGAGGGAAATCAGAGACCATTGGGATTCAACTTCTTAACAATAAGTACATCAATTGTCCAAGAAAGTAAAACATATGTGGAGACTCATTTGAAATCTCTATCCATTGCTAGAGATAGTTTGTTCATTTCAAACATTATCATATTTATAGAAGAATTTTATCCATATTATGTGCATAGCTGGAAAATTAGATTTACTTCAAAATTTAAAATCAGTCTTCGAAAAGCCCATAGACCAATTTGTGAAATTTACAGTCTCTTTCACTCCTCCGCACCAAAGAATTCCACTCTCCAGATTTCAACAATGAACTTTATCACTTAACCGAGCCATAAATGATAGAAAACTCACCTCGAGAAATATAAATTTGCAAGGGCATTTTGGTACATGTAACTTACACCACATGACAGACCTGACATAAGCACAAGGTAATTGATTTAATCCAAACATAAAGAGGATACAAAATTATAAAGTTGGAAGTAAACAATAATCAAGAGTTGTTATCCTCACCATATCCAAACATTGGATTCATTGAAAGCCCTTAATTCACATTTCCTTCTGGTTAAGCATCTTCAATTTTCTTCAGGTATCCCTCTCATTCTGTAATTACCATTCTTCAATATCCTCCAGCTTTTCAGACCTGTATAGGCCTCGTGAAAAACAGTTAAATCTTATGACTCCTCCATGGTATTACAGAGCAGGACTTATTAAATATTCCATCACTATGTCTATGCAAAGATGTATACTTACAATATCATTTCATCAAATTAAAAGCATGGTTAGCTCTCTAAACAATTAGCAACATCTTCTAGGAGCACAAAAAGGAAACCCGATTTCTTTTTGCCACTGCATATCTGATGCTGCACACCTTGTTATAGTGTACCCCTGTATTCTTAACTTGCTTCACTTTGGATCACCAATAATCTCCACAAGAACATTGTCCATGCTTGAAATGATGGAAACGTTGCGCATCTCTTACAACAATTTCTCTATCAACAATCTTGGAGATATACTTGGTTGCAGTATGGCAATCACCACATACTCGAAGGTTCTTAACAACTCTAATAGTTGTTCCAGGAGGCGTGTTTAATAAACCAAATGCAATTGCCAACTTTTCACTATGGTGGCAGATGAGTACTTCCTTCTCTTCCTCCTCTACATCATTCAATACAGATCTTGTATCTGGAATATATCCTACTGCCTTCATCTCCAAATACAATTTCTCCAACTTTGCATAGATCATCCGTGTTTGAGGGTGTGATCTATCTCCAACAGAAAAAACATGTACCATTTTATGGACTTCAATCCAACTACATCCAGTTGTCTTTTTAATTCCGCTTTCTTTCATAAATTTTCTTATCCTTTGAACATCATCCCACCTGCCCACTTCTGCATAACTGTTTGACAGAAGAACATAAGGTGCCGCATTTTTAGAATCCAACTCAAAAAGGAGTGTTAACACAAATTCCTCTAGCTCTATATTATTATGTGATCTACAAGCACCAAGCAAACACATCCACACAACCACATCAGGTTTAACTGGCATTTTGATTATAAAGTTCAGGGCTTCCTCAATATAGCGAGCACGACCAAGCAGGTCAACCATGCATATATAATGATCCATTGTCGGCATGGTGCAATAAGAGTCAGCCATACAATTAAAGCATTTACAGGCGTCGTCCACAAGACCTGCATGGCTGCATGCAAACAAAATACAGATGAAGCTTACATGGTCAGGGCTAGTTCCAGAATTGTTCATGAGTTCAAAGAGTTCAAGGGCGTTGTTGCTATAACCATGCATTGCATATCCTGCAATCATTGCATTCCATGCTGTAACATTTGGATGATGCGTTTTGTCAAACAACTGACGTGCCTTGCGTATGTTGCCACATTTTGCATACATGTCTACCAGTGCAGTCACAATCACAGCATCTGACAGAAAACCATTTTCGGTTGTTTTTTGATGGATCTCCATGCCCTGTTCCAAAATCCCAAATTTTGCACAGGCTGGGAGAATGCTGGCAAAGGTTGATGAGTTTGGCCTTACATCTACCAATTGCATTTTCTTAAAATATTTCAAAGCTTCGTCAACGAGTCCATTTTGTGCATATCCACCAATTATTGCAGTCCATGAGACCACATCTCGTTGAGGCAATTTGTCAAACAGTTTGTGTGCTTTTTGCATGCTTCCACATTTTGCATACATGTCGATCAGAGCCGTTACAACTACATCTGACAAAGAAACACTTTCGATTATTTTTTGATGAATCTCCATGCCCTGGTCCAAAGCTCCTATTTTGGCACACCCAGGGAGGATGCTCGCAAAAGTTAAGGAGTTTGGCTTTACACCTGCCAAAACCATTTGTTGGAAAAACTCCATGGCTTTATCAACAACCCCATTTTGTGCATATCCGGCTATGATTGCAGTCCATGAGACCACATTGCGTTGGGACATTTCTTGGAAAAGCCTTAGAGCCTCATCAAGAACACCATTTTGTACATATCCGGTAATCATCGCATTCCATGACACAACGTCAGCATCATGCATTTTGTTAAACAGTTCCCGCGCCTTGTGTAAATTTCTGCATTTTGCGTACATGTCTATCAAGGTGTTCATCACAAAAATCTCAGATTGAAACCCACATCTAATGATTTTTCCATGTATCTGCAAACCGTGCTTTAGAAATCCGAGGTGGGCACATATAGGGACTACACTGGAGAAGGTAAAGTGATCGGGTCGAACAGGCGTTAGTTTCATTCGGTGAAACAGTGCCATTGCCTTTTGAAAAAGTTCCTGCCTTCTATAAGCCGCAATTATCATATTCCATGAGAAGATATTCGGTTCTCTCATGTGCTCGAAAACATTAAGAGCATCCACCAAACTACCACACTTGTCATACATGTTGACAAGTTTATTCTGTAAAAGTGTATTTGTAGATAATATAAATCCCTTATCATTGATGTGAGAGTGGATTTGTTTACCCTCTGAAAGGGCTTTGTTGGCAATGCAGCTCTGCAAAAGTTGAAGGTATGTAGAACAGTCAACAGTAGCGTTTGGTGTACTGAGAAGGATGTGAAGAGCCTCCTTCAACCGACCTTCTCTGCAGAAAGCCCTGAGATTTTGGTTGAGATGGGCTATAGATGACATCGTATGAATGTGCCTTGTTATCTATTCTACTGCGATAAAACACCATAGTTTTATCCACAACAAATTCTGCCGTGCTTGCTAATTTTCTTTCAACAAATTGCAATTGCCCCCCAAGCACCTAATTGGTGTTTTTGAGGATTTACATTTACAAATTGATCTCTATAAATATAGAATTAAATTTTCACTATTATAAATTTCGATAAGTAGGAGGTTCCTTCCACAGCGTGTCAAATTATGATATTGCTATCAGGATTCAACTGTGTAGTTTTCGAGTCAAACTCATTGACCCATGATTCATGAGTAGTGGTTCACAAGAACCCATCTCTCATGATAATGAATGGTCCACTTAGCACTCATTGCATCTAGGTGATGCTCACAAAGGTGAAGCATTGGTCCGTCCTGGGAGGTCACCCATCCCAGTACTGCTCCAACTCAAGCGCGCTTAACCATGGAGTTTCCCCCAAGGTTAAGCCCACTTAGCTTGCTACCCCATTTGGAAAACCTTCAGCAAGTGTTGTGCCTTATGAACCATTCATTATAGAGCCCCTTTAGCTCATAAATATAGTTACAGATATCCAACTTCCAAAAAGCTCTCCTAGCAGAATTGGGCAGAAGCTAATCTCTCTACAAAAACGCATGTCTTAGACATGATAACATAATGCCCCATCCCTCATAGCAAAATTGGGCATAAGCTAATCTCTCTAAAATATGCATATCTTAGACATGATAACATAATGCCACATGCCTCATATGATGGCATCATTAAGATTGACGGACGAATGCTTAGACGTTTAGGCACATACTGTTTCAAGTGTCGTCACCTTTCTATTGTCGGAAAACGTGGCATGCCGACATTTTTAAAAATTATTTTGAAAGCCACAAAAGCCCAAAACGTCGCCATTTTTTACATTCACATTTTGAAGGTTGTTGGGGAGCTGGGAAGGGAGTTGTAGGCATTCAGAGGTCGAAGTAGAAAGACCATTCTCCCTATGAAAATGCATGTGATGTGTGGGCAGCTAGCTAGCAAGTATGTATATCTGTTAGAAATAATTTTTGATTTGTCATTCTGCCTAGGGAATGTGAATAATTGAACAACTATTCGTTGTGAAAAAGGGTATTCATTGAGGGGTTTTCAAGGGTTTTCCTTGTGAAAAGGGGTTTTCATTTGATATGCACAGTTGTTTATGTGATTTTTTGTCGAGGGTTTGTACACATGCCATAACTATTTGAGGAAGTAGAATGAAATAACTCACAATCCATTGTGGAAATCCAACCTGCATTTATTTTCTACAATTAAAATAGTTCTAGAATAATGTTTAGAGAAACCAAAAATGATGCAGAATGTAATTGCAAATTGGAAAAGACAATGTGGGTTCTGCAAATTAAATTATATGTTTTGAAAGCCACAAAAGCCCAAAATGACGCCATTTTCGGCATTCACATTTTGAAGGTTGTTGGGGAGCTTGAAAGGGAGTTGCAAGCGTTTGGAGGAAGATGTAGAGCGACCATCCTCCCTACCAAAATGCATGTGACAGGTGCGAGTAGCTAGGTAGCAGGTAAGTATATATATCTGCTAGAAATATATGTTGTTTTGTCATCTTGCCTAAGGACTGTGAAGAATTGAGTGGGTATTTTTTGCAAAAAGGGGTATTCATTGAGGTGTTTCCAAGGTTTATCCTTGCGAAAGGGGTTTTCATTTGATATGCAAAGTTGTTTATGTGCTTTTCTGTTGAGAGTTTTTTAATTTTGTGATTTTAATGTTCACTCCAAAACTATCGTAAATTAGGAAAACTATCCAAATTTAACTGATGGGTGACTAACCAATTTGGTTGTTACGTGTTGAGTTATGAATGTCTTCACATAGATAGGAGGTTTAAAAACACATTGGCGTTTGTCAACTGCACTTAATGGCATAAACCAAGCTTCAAGGTAGACAGTTAAACCTAAATAGGCTATGTGATATAAGAAATTGCATGCTTCATAACACACTATATTTGTCAACCTCCACATCACCGTGTATCCAACCCTTTGCAGTTTTCAAGTCTGTACATGTAGGTGTGAATTACGAATAGGAAGAACACTAATTTCTTGCCATTAATGACAATATTGAATAAATTTGTTGGCAATGGTGAATGTTGTATAGTGTAGATTGTGAAACACAATGTGTTTTGAAGCCTGCTTTTACTTATACCCAAATTTTGTCATGAAATGTAGATGTACAAATGTATAGATGGGGTTCTATTTTATCAAATATTACATTTATCATTAAAGGTGGCCTCTATTAATTGTTAATGCATAGTGTCCTTCATAGTGCAAGGAGAGCATGGTATAAGATTTTATACACTTGACAACACATTGTGTTTCTAAAGCTCGAAAATGGGCAACGAGGAATACTCATATTTGTAAAGAGGCTTCTACATTGTGAAACACATTATGTTTATATAACAATTCTCAATACAAAATTTGGGAAGCGTAATGGCCATTTGTGTGTTATTATGGCCTCGCCTTGGCATTTTGTATGGTATATTATACTAAGTAATAACAATAAAAATAACAATAACAATGTTCCTTAATTACAACCGTATGAAACCCAACTATGCGGAGATGCTTCACAACTGAACAAAGGTACATAATTTAAATGGAGAATTACTCTAATGTAAAATGATAAATATTATATTTTTTAGCAAATATGTCTTATCCAATTACAAAGGATCCAAAGGTTCATGTTCTATTTTGGGAGATAAATCATACCAATGTAGTGTTGGAGAAATCATCCTAAATTAATCACCAACTATTCAATTTGTTCAAATCAAGATTTGTAGCAACTTGTATTCAATCTAGGGTGGTGGGATCATAACCATATATATATATATATATATAATTTTTTGGAAAAGTCTACATCATCAAATGAATAGTTAAACCTTTATCAATTTAATCAAACCTTTATAATTATTAAGTAATGTGGGAATTTCTACATTAACCCTTCAAGGAGATTAATAAATTAATTAGATCTATAAGAATTTTCATAATATTTTGAAATATAAACAACACTCATAGAAAAAAGGATGAGAGAGATAAAAGTGAAATCAACAATAAGGAGGAGAATGAGATAGATATACATTAGGAAAACCCTTTTGGGAAACACAACCTCCAAAATTCTAAACTAATGTATCATTTAATAAAAATACTTTTTACAATATAATATCAAGTTCTTCCCTCTATGGAGATTAATATCCTCTTCCTTTAATAAAAAATTGATAGTATAACCTTGTAAAAAATGTCACTCTTATGTCTCTATCTCAAGCCCTCAATGCATAGACTCACATAGGCTAAAAAAATACCATAAGATGTTACCATGGGCCCAAATATCGTCCCGAAATACTATGGTAAAAATCTGTATGACCCACACTCAATTATTTGTCATTTACCACCTTTAGTATGCTCAATGATGTGGCATAACATGCATCATAAGTGGGTCAAGATTCATAATCCACTTCATAACCTCCCTCTTAGTCATGTTTTTGCACATTATAATATCTCTTATGCCATATCTTTTTCATAGACGCTCTTACACATTATTTATAAAAAGATGATATTTTATAAATATATTTACACACATAAATGCCAAAATAAAAAATAAATTACAAATGACATAATGACCAAGACACAAAATGAGATGTCTCACTTCATTAGGACACAAAAATAATAAATAATTAGGTAAACTAATGACATAGCAATACATTCATAAGGTATTAATTAACACCCCTAATTTCATTTCTACCCCCTAATTTATATTTCTATCACCCTCTTTGCATACATAATATAATAAAAATACTTCCCTATTTTCACTAGAAATATTATGTATGTAATTTTTTGTTATATTTCTATATCCTCTTATTAATTCTACCCTATGAACTGAAAGCACTACCAATACTTATATTTGACTCAAATTCATTTTTTATTATCATCGATATTTTAACATATAAAGTCTAGATGAGTTATGCAAAATATGTTATCTTGAAACAAGATTTGAGGTAAAAATACTTCTACATCTCAACCCCCAAACCCTTGCTCCGTTAGATCTAACAATGAATCCCTCTAATAAAAAATATATATTGTAATGAAAGGATTTCAAAGAGATATGATGACTCTTTTGGGTATATTCATGGAATTACCAAAAGGTGTCCAATGGTTTTAGGAAACTTGGGTAAGATTATATTGAAATTGCATGGCCTTGGTGTGATGCTATTTTATTTGTTAAGTGATTTGAGTCAGGACTTAACAAGAAACCCTAGAATAATGATGCTTTAATGTAATACAAGACTGTGATGTAGAGAAATGATAGCTTGCAGCCCAATAAAGACTACTATAGTGAATGACATTTATTTTGATTGAGTTATATAAATTAATCTCTAGTGGATTTCAAATTCCACTTATAAACATCCCATCCCCTTTTATGCATTCTTCCTAACTCCTAAAATATCACATTGATTATGTAGTGCCCTTTCTCCCTAATACTAAAGTGATATATTGGGTCACATTTTGGTTATTTTAAAAACCTTGATGTTCGTGCACATGATAAGCTATATTTTTAGAGGTGAATACACCAAAGGTAACATGCACAAAGAATGATAAATTTTTAAGACTCGTCTCTTTGAAAAATTAACAAAAAAAAATCAACAAAATATATAACTTGTATTGTATATGCTCTTAAGTATCTTTACATCAATTGGTTTTAAAAGAATTAAAAAAAATAGAAAATGGGTGTCACATGCCTAATGCTATGTCATCTTTTATTGATAATACAAGATTTCCTTTGTATGCTCTCAATATTTGACCCTCTATATCTTCACCATTTTTTAAAAACATAATAATTATAAACTAATTTCTATACATTAAAATTCTTATTTTTAGCACATCATCAAATCTTGATCATACGAATCTTGAATTTTAGGTTTCCATTGGTTTCAAGAAAAGAGATGACCCTTAAGACCCCAACCCAAATTTGGCCCCCAATTTCCCTACACTTGTGCCCATTGGTATTTTTCCTTACTTGTACTATGCTTATTTCTTTCCACACTTTTACTATATCAAAATGAATTTTATTTACATGCAGCAAAAATTCCTTGTTTTAGTTGCACTATAAATAATTCTTCTTTGTTTATGCCATGACCAACTATTTCCACATTCTTCTTGTTGGTCCAAAATTGTGTGGTGTTAAAAATTGTCACCCTTAACAATTTCACACTATATTTTACCCCCCTTAATTTATTGGACTTAATTGAGCACCAAATTTCCTAAATTATGCATTCCAATGCCTACTTTTACTATTTTTCGAGAGATTGCAAGCATTGAACAAATGCAAGCAATTAATGTTTTTCCCCCAACACATTGTGTCCCAACTCAAAACCAACTTTTCAGGATAGGTACATAGTCTCCTGCATTATCCAGATTTGCTTGTAAACTGCTATTTCAATCTGTTATTTTTCAGGATTTTGCATTTTATGTATTAGGTCACATAGTCTAATTAGGTTAATCAATTCTAATTCATTCCAATCCATTTTCAGTCCCTCAAAGAAGCAAATATAGGTCGGATTGGCTCACCTTCATGGTTGATAGTCAATCTATTCACCTTGTTGATCTCTCTGTTTAGTGAAATATAGGAAAGAACCCCCCCTTTTTTTATCCTAGGTTCTTTGTATTTAGGACTTAGGATCCATTTTTATATGTTTCATTTTGATGAACCTGGCCCATTAACATCATAAAATTTCTAAAATTGGAAGTCTTTCAAACCCTAGATCTAGGTTTTTCTTTGTATTGTCTTGCATTTCTCATTTAGGGTTTCATATTTGCATCATAAAAAGTCATAACAATTAAAAATGACTACATTCATATGCATCATAGCTTGCATTAGGGTGCATTTTAGTCATTTATACTAGATTTTCATCCAAAATTACACTCATAATTGTCACTTTTTGTTTACACATCATCACACATTTGCATCTCATTTACTTTGGAAAATTCTAGAAAAGCAGTTACTGTAAAACATGTTTGTAGATATAAATAGCAACCTTAAACAATAACCTAAACATTTATTTTTTTAGTTTCCAAACCCCCTATCAAGGACTCAAATGCCTCTAGGTGAATTTGTCCTTGCATAGTGGAAACAACAAACTTTTTCATAGTTATATGTCTATGTCTGCTCATTTTTTATGTACTTGTAGATCTTTGTTTTGGAATCCATAATTGTATGTTTTTAGGAATTTTGCATATAGTTCATAAAGGTGAAAGAAAGTGCATTGTTTGTGTTTCAAAATTGCATCAAATTCATCATTTTTCAGGTCTTTGCATTTTAGAATCAACCAAAATTTATTGTATTTCAGATCTAAAAATTGTTTTCAAATTTGTTCAAAAATCTTCAACATTGTTGCATACTTGAATTTTGTATCAAATCGGCATAAATTAAGCAAATTTAGAAAATTATTTATTGTTTAAATTATTTGCAAGTAGAATCATAATCCTTAAGAGGTGTAGTACAAAGTCAAATTTTGAATTTCTAGAACCCTTGACCAGAACTCAAATGCCCTTGGGCACCTCTGTCCTACTATTTTTGGCCAGGAAAACTTTTTCCTAGACCTTTTTTTGTTGTGTTTCCTATTTGATTCTACTTTTTTATTTCTATTTATGGTTGTTATGTTGTACCTATTTGTCAATTTAGTGTTCATCTTGGGTGTACGCTTAAGTGTTTTGAAACTTGATGAGGTGAAAATAACCTCATCAATATAATGAACTAAATAACTTTCCCCATATTTTCTAGTCACCTTTACCATGCCAATTAATTGTCTTTAGGATTAGTAATTACTTGCTTTATGTAGAAATATGTATTATCTTTATCTCCTAAAATTAATTGAAATAAGCTAACCCGCGCTAACATAATGGTTTAGTTTCTAAGTATTGTACATGTTAATAAGCATAATTGGTCATCATGCCAACCAAGTGGATTCAACGCAGACCAATGCAATTGAAGACAAGTGCCAGAATAATAGGCGTCGGAACTTTAGGGGAATGCATGGTGGATCAATTTTTTGAATCTTTTTGTTATTTTCAGTTCAAAGACTTTATGGCTCATCTTGAGCCCTTTAATGTTTTATGTAGTGGACTTAATTCTATTAGTTTGTTGAACTCAATTGAAGACTTTTTCAATGGTAATATTTACCATTTGAATTATAGGATTTTGTTAACTATTTTTGTATAAATATGTAACCATCAAAAGCAATGATATAGAGAGATATTTTTATGTTGTCGTAATGTGTTTCCAAACTATGTTTCTGAGTTATAATTTCAATATGAATAAAGAAAGTTTTTCCCATCTCATTCTAAGTTATTAAGTTTTATGAATGGAATCATTTTGAATGGATTAATCTTGGAGTTGCAAATTTTATGTGATCCAAGCTAAGCGTAGGAGCACCCGAGAGCTGACCACTCAAGGGACTGTAGAGTAGATAGATAAGTATTCCATTTTTAATTTCATTATCTTCATTTTATAAATGATAATTATGAGTGAAGTTTATTTTCATGTGTCGAGCTCTGTTAAGTTAATCCTATAGGTTGTAAATTGAGTCTATAATCTTTTAATTCTATTATCTGAAGTTTCAGAGCACCCACTTTCATTGTTAGTTGCAAGTTGTTAAGTTGTTTTCTATTAATAGTTAAGTTTGTTATTCGTTGTTAGTCAGATGTTTCATAGTTTCTTTACAATCATTTCCTCTTCAATAATTTACATGCTTCTTAGTTTAATTATCTCCATTCTTTCTAGTTTAATTGTTATGCTTTTTAGATTAATCATTTCTTGATTTCTAGTTTAGTGGCCTCTTAGTTTAAGTTTCATTTCAGTTGTTCCAATCACTTAGAAAATCTGAGAGAGATATTCAAGATGTTTTCTATTTCATATAGCCTCTTAAAACTACCTGGTTGATACAATTGATGCATTTTCAACTAAAGAGATAGGACCTAATGACAACTTATCACTTTTTGGCACCGTTGTTGGGGACCTTCCTTTTCTAGTGTTAGTAGGAGATACCTTAAATACCTCTTTTAGGCACAAAAATAGTCCTTAGGCTTTCTTTTCTACATGGTTAGGAAATGAGGCCCCCACAAAAGATTCATACCAAAAACCCACCCAATCGATGTACCAACCACAATTAGGGAGGGATAATTCTTAGATCAAGAACTTACTAAAGAATTGATCGAGCAGAATCAACTTGAGAGCTTCCTACATACCCCAGAAAGAGAATACATAGTTGTAGAGGAGTGTATTCTTTTGCAAACCCTAGAGCCTCGCCCATTTGAGCAAACTTTTGAAGAGGAAAAAATCCCCTTCAACATCATGGGTGATCGTAGAAATGACCCTCCTCCTCCACTACCATGTACATTCACTTATCCTATTGCTATCAATGCAGATGACAATATGACTATGAAAAATATTTCTCCTGCCTTCTTGCCAACCTTCTTAGGTTTTTCTTCTGAAGACCCTGACCAATTTATATTTGAGTTTAAAGTCATGTGTCACACATATGACTACAAGAATGATGACCAAAAACTTAAGCTTTTGCCCTCTACTTTGAAGGACTCAATAATGTGTTGGTTCATGGGATTAGCTTTAGGATCGATAACCTCCTAGGATGACTTGGAGTTTGCCTTTCTGGATAAATACTAAAGTTACTATAGGGTCAACAATAGGAAGGAAGATTTGTTCAAATTAAGGCAAAACGAAGATGAAATCCTAGAAGATTGCCTAAATAGGTTTATCTTCTTATCTAAATGGTGTGGAAAAGAATCCATAAGTTTGGAGATTCTGAAGACCATATTTCTCAAAGGTCTTGATGAAGATGCTTGAAGGAGCCTAGATTTAATGGGAAAAGGAGATGTGTCCCAACTGGGACTTGATGATATCACTGAATTATGTCAAAGTTCCTCTCGTACTCGAGGAGGTATTTGGAAGTCTATTCTTTTTATAGGTTCCAATGAGATGGGAAAATTGTGTGAGGAGATATCCAATCTTAAAAATGACATTCTTGTTCATTTAAATACAACGTTGGATGGAATACAAGCCAAAACATGTAATCCTGAGACTCTATGCATCTATTGTCCTAGGTGTCGCAAAAAACATCTATTGAGAGAGTGTCCCTTGGACAAAACAAACATTTATCAAGTTTGTGAGAAGATTCATGCCACCGACCAATGCGAGATCTTGAATGCAATCAAGAATTCTAAGAAAAGGACATCTTTGATTAAGGAAGACAACTTTGTAAATTAGAGAACTAGAGGGAATTTTTCCTATGGATAAAATTCAAACCATGCTTGGAGACCTCAGAACAACTAGAATAATAATCAATGGGCAGCACCCTGGCCTTAGGCACCACCTCAACCACCACCTAATCAACCAAACCCAACACCAGTGGTATCCTCAAAATCCTATTCCTCAATGGAATCAACCTCAGAGTCAGTTTTATACTGGTCCCAAAAGGATGCCCAATCAATAGCATAATCTTTTACTAACTCTCAAGAACACTCAACAAAATGAGCAAGTTAATCAACCACAAATTTCGGTGTAGCTTGTTCCAAACCCAAAGAACAATCATCAGGATACCCAAGTATATTCCACAGAATAGGACAATGTTACTAGACTCAATGTTATCCACTATGGAAATCTGCAATTAAGATCTAAAAAAGCACTTCAGCCACCTACTGTTGTTGAAATCTTGGACAAGCCTATTAAGGAGTCTACCTATATGGCTAAAGAAACTCCCACATCTGTAGAGAAAACCTCAAAAAATACCCAAAACAAGCCCTTTCTGCCATCTTCAGTTGGAGCTTCCAACCTACCTCAGGAGGAGAGGGGTCAGTCTCCAATTGATTCTTTAAAGGATTCCACTCCTAAAGACAAAACTAAAGCACCTTTTTCAGAGCGTCTGAAACCAACCACGGTGAAAGATACTTCAAAAATGTCCTCATCCACCAAAACTATGTTGATACAGGAAATCAAACAATTGAACATTGAGGTTCCTCTGTTACAAGCAATTAAGGAGATTCCTGAGTTAAACCAACTAATCAAACAATTGTGTATCAAAACTCTACGAAGGAAACCAAAATGGATAAATATCATTCACATAAATGGTTATCTAGTTGACTTTTTGGTTGGAAAGACCACTGCTCCAAAATATGATGACCCGGGTAGTCCACTTATAATAGTAACAATCAATGAGGTAGCAATACCTAATGCACTAGTGGACCTAGGAGCAGCCATTAACATAATGACTGTTGATGTAATGGAAAATTTGGGCTCATTGATTTACACCCCACAACTATAGTCTTTCAAATGGAAAACCAATCCATAGCCATTCCCAAGGGTGTCCTTGAGAATGTTCTTGTTAAGGTTGGTGGATGGGAATATCGAGTGGACTTTCAAGTAATTCAGTCCCTTACACCAAAACATAGTTACCCAATAATTCTAGGAAGACCATAGTTGGCTACTGTTGCAGCCAAACTTGAATGCAGAGAGGGAGGAATGACCATTTTACATGGCCCTAATAGCAAACATTTATTCTTGTATCCTCCCATCAAGCATGCTGAATATAATAAAATATGGGTGGATGAACCAGAAGGTCCCAACAGACAGAAAAATTTAGCTTCGCTGGCCATGGCAGTCATCAAACAACATGGTGAAGAATTGGAGGATGAATTGGAAAACAGCATGAAAATCTTACCATAGATTCAAGTGATGAGGAGATGTTGGATGTAGAAGAGATCTTAGGACAACCCATCAACATAGGCCAAACTAAATTTGATAACACCAGTTTCATGGTGTGTCACCAAAAAATGTATACTCTTGAAGAAAGAGACAATTTTGTGCCTAATTTGGTCCTAATTTAGACACCCTTGCATTAATCACACCCAAAAACAATATTTATAGGCCCCTAAGACTCGTTATTTGGACCTTGAGGCTTATTCCAACTAAGAAATCATATAAGTCCCGACAAAAAATATTCAAATTACTCAAATTTCAGAAATCCCACCTCAAAAACCCTTGGTGGGACTAAGTCGCCCAAGGTGGCGACTTAGTCCCTTTTAGGGTAATTTTCATTTTTGAGAAAAAAAATTATTTCCGACTTAATAAAAATTCCTGATGGATGTCAGCCTCTTAGGTCAAAATAACCAACAATTAGGTATTGATGCTTATAAATACATGTTTTAGGTCATTTTTCCCAAGCAAATCCAAAAATCAAGTGTTGAACATCTTCCACAAGAAGATTCATTAGTCTTTCTACAACAAAGTCGAAGCTTAGGGCAACAAGCTAGGGTTTTTGTAGGTCTTCAAGCTCACTTTTTTTCCAAGATCTCAAATTGCAAAGGGTTTATCATGGACGCCTATGGAGAATCATGGAGAAATCTAGGTTGAGGAGATGCAACTAGCCATCAAATCAATCTTACAAACTTATTTTCAAAATGGTTCCATCTTCCATTTTCTCTCTATCTTCAACCTAAAGAATGTTTGCATATCATTAAGATTCATTTATAATGTGATTTATGGTCTCTTTAAACGAGTCTTGCATTGTTCTAGTTTCATTTATGCATCTTATTCTTGCATGGTAGAATAGGGTTGCATCATACTTCAAATTTCCTAGTCTTAGACACACTTAGGGCTAGGGTTTTATGAAGATTTCTTATCTCTTTCAAGGTTTAAATACCAAATAGGGGTTTGATTAAGGTAAACCCCCCATTAGAAACCAAACTATACTCTATTTTGTAGGCGATTTTACAGATTTGGACCTGGATTTCAGTTGGAGAACAAATTGCAGACTGTAGGCTTCCGTTTCCACTTTCAGATTTTTAGAAAAGTCAGAATGGACTAATTCGCCAATAGTGGTGACTTCATCCCAATGCATGTTTTTGATAGGGATTTTTAAATATCTAGATACCAAGTTGGTTGAAATGGGTCCTAGAGCAATTTCCCAAAATTGGGAGTAAGTTGCCCAGCTTGGTGTAAGTGTCCCAATTGACCTAAAAATTAGATTTTTTCAAAATTTTAGAGACATCTGGAATCTTCACTTCAACTCTTGTTCATTTCCAGGTGCATTTTTCTTATCTTCTCTGCTATCTTGTATTATATTATCTCAAGTTTATCCTTTAGCATATCATTGTGTAGGCTCAAACAAGATGCATTACATTAGGTTTGTATTGATCATTCCTCTCTTCTAATAGTTCATTGCACTTAGGACATCTCATATTAATCATATTAGTCACATTAACATAAGTCTTGAGTGAACCTCCAAGTTTTGGGGTGGAAGACCTCTCTCCTTTTAGGTGAAAACCCTAGAAGTGATGAAGAGCTTCCTTTCCCTTATAATTTGGGGTTCATTTTGGTGAACTTGCATTTAGAAACATCTTACTTTTGATCTAGCATGAATTTGCATTCGAGGAACACCTATTAACATTGCATTGCATGTTGTATTATTTAAATTCGCATCCTAGGGTTTCATACTTTGCGTTAGTGAAACATTCATTTTTGCATCTCATTTCCTTCAACAATAGTGAAATTATGTATCTGCACTTTAGATCTGCATTCTATAGTACAAAACACATTAGTATCAATCAAAAAAATTAGAAAAACTTCAAAAATACCCCTACTAGGACTAATTCGCCACCTTGGGCGACTTAGACCCAGTGCTCATTTTGCATCAGTAATTTTTTTATTTAGTTTCCAGTTTCTGAAGCTTTTGTTTGTTTCAGTTACTCTTTTGTTTCCATTCAATTATTTTTTGTTATACTGTAACCATTAGCATAAGCATATTTTACTTTCATGGCATTTATGGATAGCATTAGATCTTTACAAGTTTCATTTTCAACATTATTTCCTAGTTCATTTAGGTCACATTCATTAGAACATGAAAACAAAACATTAGAAACACCACATGAAACAATCCACACACTTCTCCACTTTAGGCAAACCATATCATCTAAACCTTTTAGTAGTGATGACTTGGATAAGTTAGATGAAGCTCTACATGGCTTCCTCTCACTAAGTTCATCCACTAAGGTTTTTGATGAGAAACCCAAACCAACCATCGATAACCTATCTCCCAAACATTTTAGCTATGATGAGTTGGACATGTTAGATGAAGCTCTTCAAGACTTCATCTCACCTAGCTCATCCACTAGGATTTGTTGTGAGCAAACTCAAACAAAATATTTTAATGTAATTCAACCTCAACTTGTCCTCTACCCACCTTCCCATAAACCTAAACCTCCATCTAAACTAGAGTTTACCCTTTACCCACCTAAGCACGATGTTGTTGATCACACACATTACACTAGAAATAACCCGCAACCCCAACAAGCCACTTCAACACCCTTACCTTTACCAAATCCCATATTACCTACTGCACCTTGCTTAAATTCACACCTTAGGGAGTATGATCTCATTGAGTAACTTAAGAATACTCCCGCCAAGATCTCCCTTTGGGATGTTCTTCAGAATTCCCTAAACTATCATTCTATGCTCCAAACAACATTACAACAAATAATGGCTCCTCCTGGTACGAATGCAAATGATGTGGCCGCTTTAAAACAAGGAATGAATACAGTTAATTTAGACATTAACTTCTATCAACACAAGCTCCCTCCATTAGAATTAAGGAAGAAAAATGAAGCCTTTATGATCGTAGCCCAATACAATTGGATAGGCATCAAACAAACCATTATTGATATTGGATCTTCCCTTAATGTGTGCAATGTGAAGCTTCTCGATAGATTACATGTGGGTAAATCACAAATAAAATATGATTCCCTATCTATTAGAGGATTTGACAATATCATAAAGAAAATTCTTGGTGTAATCACTCTACCTATTACCATCATGTAAACTCCTATTCATGTCATGCCCTATGACCTTTCCTATAATCTTCTTTTGGGTAGACCATGGGTTCATGAAATGCATGCGGTACCTTCGAACCTTCATCAAAAAATGAAATATGTCTATAATAATAGTTTATAAAAATGGCATAGACCCCGAGCCTAAAAGTTTCTTACAACTTGAAAAAGGAACAACAAGTCCTCTCAACACATTGATTCCAACTTCCAACATAGCACCTCTTGAGAACAACCAACAAGAAGAAGAATCAATGACTAAATTACTTGGTGATAATTGGGGATCATTAGAATTCACACCTTCATTTATGGGCAAGTACATAATCACACGAAAAGAGGATGAAAAACAAGAACAACCAATAGTCTTGTCTACTCATAATGAAGAAAAGCCTTCCCACACATCTACCTCATCTCCTTTGGAAGAAAATACAACGTATACAATTTTTTGTGATGAAATAGATTACCAACAACCACCCAACCCGCGGGAAATAGAAAGAATTTATGGACGAGGTTATGAACTTTTGAAACAATTAGGATACAATGGTAAAGGATGTGGAAAAAATGAACAAGGCATTTGAGTTCCCATTGAACCTAATACACAAGAGACTAAGATTAGTTTAGGTTTTTCTTTTTCTAAGACAACAAAAGAAAATCAATGACCATCCTTCAACATCAACACCATCACATGTCAACCAAGAATCGCTCTCACACTCAAACATCTTGAATTCCTTGATATATATTCACCATCGTCATTGGAATATGTCAACAACGATGAAGCTTTGAAAATGTAAGGTGCTTCTAATAAGATATTCATTCGCAAGAGAAATTCCTCTTGTGCTATGATAAGTACTGAGCTAAAAATTATTAACACCAATGAGACACCCACAAGCATGGAACCATATGATCCATAATTTCCTAAGTCAAATGCACTCCCCAAAGGGGATACCATTTATATACCAATGTACATAGATGATAAAGAAAAAGTCGTTAAAATTGGGAAGTGCCTTGATGATGAAGAACAAGAGGATCTTGCAACCTTGCTTCATGCCTTTCCTAATTTTTTTGCTTGGAAATATTTAGATATGCCAAGAATAGATCCGAAGATAGTGACCCATAATAGTGTTCTTGTTGAAAATGCTAAGCCTGTTCGCCAAAAGATATGAAAGATGAACCCTAAGATAACCATGCATGTTAAAGGAGAACTTGAAAAACTCCTTAATGCAAGTTTCATTCGACCTATTGATTATTCTCCTTGGATATCAAACATTGTCGTAGTTGCTAAACTTGATAATCATGTTAGGATATGTACGGATTTTTGTGACTTGAATAAAGCATCTTTAAAGGATGATTTTCCCCTTCCTAATATAAACATGATAGTGGATTCAATTGCTAGACATGCTTTGTTGTCCTTTATGGATGGATTTTCCAGTTATAATCAAATCTTTACTAACCCACAAGATCAATACAAAATGGCATTCACCTCCCCTTGGGGAACATTTTGTTGGGTTATGATTCCTTTTGGATTTAAGAATGCAAGCGCCACTTACCAACGAGAAATGACATTGATATTTCACGATTACATACATAGAATATTGGAAGATTATGTTGATGACATTCTAACCAAATCCTTAACGTGAAAAGATAATGTGAATGTTCTTCGACAAATCTGTGAATGGTTGTGTAAATACAATATGCACTTAAATCCTAAGAAGTGTGTCTTTGGAGTAGATAGTGGAATTTTTTTAGTGTTTATCATATCTCACATAGGAATTGAGGTGGACACGAAGAAAATTGATGCTATAATTAATATGCCACCTCCTCACAAAATTTCCCAATTACGCATGTTATAAGGAAGGATTCAAGCCATTGGTCATTTTGTCACCTCCTTAGCTGATCAAATGTTGCCCTTCACACACCTCCTCAAAAAGGATGTGCATTTTGATTGGAATGACGATTATAAATAGGCCTTTGAGAGTTTGAAAGAATACCTTGCAACTTTGCCCATTTTACAACCCGCTATACCAAACAAACCATTCATCCTTTATATCGCCGCTTCCACCCATCCCCTTGCTGCATTGTTGGCTCAATAAGATGACAATGGAAAAGAACATCCAGTTTATTACATTAGTCGAATCTTGATAGATTATGAAACATGATACACAACAATTGAAAAATAATGTTTGGCTCTTGTATTCGCTACTAGTAAGTTGTGACATTATTTACTAAATATGAAAATATAATTCATGACAAAATTTGATCCTCTCAAATATCTTTTCAATAAAATAGACCTATTAGGATGCCTCACTAAATGGGTAATGTTGTTGACTGAGTTTGACCTTAAGTTTGTTTCACAAAAATAAATTGAGGGCCAAGCCTTTGTTGGCAACACAAGGGCAAATGACTGAGAGGGGGGGTGAATCAGTTGTTACAGATTTTCAAACTCATTAACCTCATTAACCCTTATTCTCAAATTTGATTAATAACCATGAAAGAATGAATCAACAACACACATAGCACCAAGATTTTTTTACGTGGAAACCCTGTTAGGGGAAAAACCATGGTGGAGGTTAGTCCACAAGTTTATACCCTGTTAAAAGTATAAGAAGAATAAATTAGGAATGCACATGCATTCAGGAACACTGCCTAGAGCTCACTGCTCAAATATAAAGGAAGACTCACTTTCTTACAGAAACATTCAGATTAAATCCATATGAAGAATTCAACTGAGAAAATAGTATCTACTAATGCTTGATTACAGTTTCGGTTAAGCACATGAACACTTCTTCACTCTTCTTCTCACTCTGCTCTACCTTTGAATGATCTGAACCTTATTCACGCATAGAACTCACACACTTCACACTTTCAGTCTTTCAAATGAAGAAACAATCACTTATATATCTGCAACAATAAATTACAATGCTTCATGTCGGCTTCAAAAAAATAATAAGATGAATATAAATGCTCGGCCCAAAATAATAAGGATTATTAATGTGAATCAACCAAGGTCAGCCATAAAATAGTAGAGACCCAAAACAGTGTCTTTGAACACAAAACACCTTCAAAAATAATTCCATGAAGATCCACAACACACTACAATCACCTTGTCGGCCATGAACATGAAAAACATGAACACACAAGAGAAAATCATTGATCGCAAGCACAACAATCAATGCGGATGTGCAACAAAGATAGAACACAATCTAGAAACATCCACAAACACAACATGAGCATACACAACAACTCAGATTACCAGAATCACATTATCTCCTTCCATGAACACCCGTTACAGTAACATAATAACTGTCAGAACACAAAAACTCATAAATTTCTCTAATCTTCATGCGCACCTATGAAAATTTCAGAGAATAAACTAGATAGGCTTTTCAAAAAACCCTTTAATATGAAACTACTCACCATCAACATACTGAACTTTACACCATACTGATCTTCACTGCTTCACAAACAACCTGCAACATATTTTATTACAATTTTCTCAATATCCTTGACATATACAATCTTAAAGACATTAATGCTAATAGTGTTGACATCAATTACAACCACATACTAGCAACAAAACAACCAAAAATATCCCCCTTTGGCATTGATGGAAACACATGATGTGAAAAACACCATCAATGCAACTAACTCTTCTCCCAACAATCTCCCTCTTTCACATTGCTCTTCTCTCCCTTAATTCTCTAAGAATTTTTCACATTACTCTTATCCCCCTTTGACATCAATGACAAATATATACACATGATTTGAACCACATATTTGAATCATCTAACTACTCCCCTTGAGTAGCAGCCACCACAACATCAATCTGGATCAGGATATCACTATGAAATGCATAGATTGATGCAATGTCTTGCATATTAGTTCTGATTAGGAGGGGTAATCACCCCTAACTTCCCTCTAAGATAATCAAAAGTATCCTTAGGCAAAGGCTTAGTAAATATTTCTGCAATCTATTCCTTAGTAGGCACATACTCCAATCTGACTTCCTTATCACTCACTTTGTCTCTCAAAAAGTGATATTTGATAGATATATGCTTGGTCTTTGAATGCAACACCAAATTCTTAGAAATATTAATTGCACTTGAATTATCACAAAATATAGCAATAGGTTCATCATACACAACTTTGATATCTTTCAACATTTGTTTCTTCCATAATACTTGAGTACAATTGTTAGCAACAACAATGTATTTTTCCTCTGCAGTAGACAAAGAAACAACATTATGCTTTTTACTTAACCATGAAATCAACTTCTTTCCCAAGAAAAATGTGCCACCACTAGTAATTTTCCTGTCATTCACATCTCCTTCCCAATCAACATTAGTAAAGGAACTCAAAGTAAGATCATCATCTTTAGGATACCATAGGCCAAAATCAATTGTTCCCTTCAAGTATCTGAAAATTCTCTTCACAATAGTCACATGAGATTCCTTAGGATCGGCTTGAAATCTTGCAACAATGCATACAACATTCATGATATCAGGTCTAGTTTGAGTCAAATAAAGCAATCCACCAATCATTGATTTGTATCTAGTCTGATTTTCCTTCGGAGAATCATCATCTATTGTCAACTTACATCCGGTCACCATGGGTGTACTGACTGGCTTTGAATCTTCCATACCGAACTTCTTTAGCAATTCTCTCACATACTTGGACTGAGATATAAATATTTCTTTATCTAGCTGAGTAATTTGCAATCTCAAAAATAATTTCATCTCTCCAATCATTGACATCTCAAACTCATTTTGCATCTCATTAGCAAACTTCATGCACAAACCATCATTTCCTCTGAAAATGATATCATCAATAAAGACTTCCACAAACAAATCTTTATCATCATCAATCTTGAAATACAGATTATTATCAGCAATACCTTTGTTAAATCCAAACTTCAACAAATACTTGTCCAATCTGGCATACCAAGCTCTAGGGGCTTGCTTGAGTCCATACAATTCTTTTTTCAATCGACAAACCATATCTCCCTGATTTATCAATTGAAATCAATTAGGTTGCTCAATGTACACTTCTTCTTCCAATTTTCCATTTAGAAATGGTGACTTGACATCCATCTGATTATTTTTTTAGTTTTTGTAAGCAACATAAGCAAGAAACAGTCTCAGCTTCAATTCTAGCAACAGGGGAAAAAGTCTCTTCAAATTCAATTCCCTCCATATGAGAGTAGCCTTTACACACCAATCTTGCTTTGTTTCTGATAACTTCACCTTGTTCATTCAACTTGTTTCTAAAGATCCATTAGTTCCAATTACATTTTTGTCCTTAGGTCTAGGAACAAGAGTCCATGTATTATTCTTCTTTCATTGCTTCTATCCAATGGTCATCTTTGCATGCTTCATTGACATTACTTAGCTCAGTCTTTGAAATCAACATTATTGTTTTGGAATTCTTCTCCTAGTCTGGACACCTTTGTTCTTATCACCTACAATCTGATTTTCTGAATGATTTAGTCTCACATACCTTGGAGTCTTAGGATGTTCTTGAATTTCAGGCTCTTGTGATCTTTCTTCTATTCTTTCATCAGTTTCTCCTTCCTCTTGATCTTCTTGATTCACTAGAATGATTTGAACTTGATTTGAAGTCCGACCTTTGTTTGTATTGTCACTCTGATCATCAGAATCATATCCATAGGTTCTAGATGGTCTAGCAATGTCTTCATCAACCTTAAAATTTTCACTTTCAACCATTTTCCTTAGTCTCTTGTTGTAGCACCGGTAGGCCTTACTCTTCGTAGAATAAACAATAAAGATTCCTTCATCACTTCTAACATAAAACTTTCCTATATCTTCATCTCTTCTGATATAACATTTACTCCCAAATATTTTGAAATATCTAACAATAGGCTTATGACTAGTCCATAGCTCAAAAGGAGTCTTACCGATATCACCTTTGATTTGTACCCGATTGAGGATATAAACAATAGTACTCACAGTTTCTCTCCAATAGATATGAGGAACATTTCCTTCTAGCATCATAGTCCTAGAAGCATCTAGAACTATCATGGTCTTCCTTTCCACAACTCCATTTTGCTGAGGGGTCCGTGGTGTAGATAATTGTCTCTTTATCCCATGTTCTTCCAAAAAAGAATTAAACTCTCTAGAAGTGAATTCACCACCTCTATCTGATCTCAACACAATATTTAGACCTATCTCTGTCTCAACCATAACCTTAAAGATCTTGAACTTCTCTACAATTTTATATTTCTCCCTTAAGAAATTAACCCACATCAATCTAGGATAATCATCAATGAGTCACATGAAATACCTATCTCCTTGTATACTTTTGATTCTAGTAGGACCACACAAGTCAATATGCACAAGTACCAACAATTCATTTGAACAATGTTGTTTGCTTTGAAATGAAATTCTAGTTTTCTTTCCTAATTGACATTCCTTACATATGTCATTAGTAGGCTTTACCAACTTAGGAAGATCTCTCACTGCCTGAGTAGAACTTATCTTGATAATATTGTCAAATTTTACATGACACATTCTCCTATGTCACAACCAACTTTCATCAACTTGAGTAATCATACAACTTTTACTAGCAACATTCAAGTGAAAGATGTTACCTTTTGTTTTTGTACCTGAAGCAATCACATTTCCAGAACTTCCCAGTATTCTACGCTTTCCATCCTTGAATTAAAGATTATATCCCTTATCAACCATCTGCCAAACACTCAAAAGATTATGCTTCAAGCCTTCAACATAAATAACATCATCAGTATTATGCTTAGCATCAAAAGAAATACATCCACTACCATAGATTATACCACCATTGTTATCACCAAATCTTACAGCACCACCATCATACTTTCCAGGCTCACAAATTTTCTTTTATCACCTGTCATGTGATGTGAACATCCAATGTCAATTACCCATTCATCCTACTCTTCAACTCAGGCAACTAGGACTTTCTCCACATTTGTACAACTAGAAGATTTAGTAGACATGGGATTATTTTCCTTGATAGCAATAAACACAAACTCATCTTTACTTACATTTCCTTTATCAGATTCATCATTTGTCACAACTTCATCAATAGCATAATAACACTTCTTTTGAAATCTAGGCTTGTTATGTCTTGGCTTAGGAACTCTTTCAAGACACCTTGATGCAAAATGACCTATCTTATTGCAAGACAAACATTTAATAGGCAACTTCCCTTTATATTTACCTTCTCCTTTGGCTTCCCTTTTGACAATAAGTGCTTCAAGCTCATTTAGTTCTCTTTCTTCTTCTTTAATCTGTCTCATTTATTCTTCATACTTGAATAACTTCCTAGAAGAACTTTCACATGGATCATATCTCTACTTGTCTCTCTTGGAAGTAGAAGCTTTGAATGTAGATTCTATCTTAGGAAGGGCATCACTGAATTCACTCAACTCAAAAGTTGTAAGTTTACCAATCAACATATCTTTGGTTACATTTGTCACAGTCCGAAGCTTATCAATAGTTGTAGCTTTGACTTTGTATGCAACAAGCAATGATCTAAGCACTTTAGCAACAATCTCTAATTCTTCCAACTATCCACCAACAAATCTTATACCACACACAAGTTCATTCACCCTTTGCATGAAAGTAGTAATATTCTCATCATCACCCATTTCAACATTTCATATTTCCCTTTTAGACTTTGTAGCTTAACAATCTTCACATTAGCATCACCTTCATACAAGGTTTCCATTTTTTTCCAGATCTCATAAGCAGTCTTCAGATCCATAACATTTTTCATCTCAGAATTAGTCAAGGCACTCAACAATGCTTCCTTAGCCCTAATATTATATTCAACATCTCTAATTTCAACAACAATAGTAGGACCATTTTGAGGAATAACATACCTATTACTCGTACTGTTCCAGTAGGATTCACCAATGCATCTCAGATGACACTCCATTCGAGTCTTCCATAGAGAATAATTTGTTCCATCAAATCTCAGACTATCCTTCTTATATTTTTCCATCCCATATCACCTCAAGTTGTTAAACTTCTTCCAAGGAACCTCCTCTGATACCAATTGTTGGCAACATAGGGGCAAACAACTGAGAGGGGGCTGAATCGGTTGTTACAAATTTTCAAACTTATTAACCTTATTAAACCTTATTCTCATATCTGATTAATAACCATGAAAGAATGAATCAATAACACATCAAAAACACACATAAGACCAAGATTTTTTTACGTGGAAACCCTGTTAGGGGAAAAACCACGGTGGAGGTTAGTCCACAAGTTTATACCCTATTAAAAGTATAAGAAGAATAAATGGGGAATGCACATGCATTCAGGAACACTACCTAGAGCTCACTGCTCAAATACAAAGGAAGACTCACTATCTTATAGAAACATTTAGATTAAATCCATTTGAAAAATTGAATTGAAAAAATAGCATATGCTAACGCTTGATTACAGTTCTGGTTAAGCACATGAACACTTCTTCACTCTTCTTCTCACATTGCTCTGCCTTCGAATGATCTGAACCTTATTCACACATAAAACTCGCACACTTCACAATTTCACTCTTTCAAACAAAGAAACAATCACTTACATACATCTACAAAAAGAAATTACAACGCTTCATGTCGGATTCAACAAAATAAAAAGATGAATACAAACTGTTGGCCCAAAACAATAAGGATTATTAATGTGAATCAACCAAGGTCAACCAAAACATAGTAGAGACCCAAAACAATGTCTTTGAACACAAAAAACCTTAAAAAATAATTCCACAAAGATCCACAACACGCTACAATCATCTTGTCAACCATGAACATGAAAAACATGAACACACAAGAGAAAATCATAGATTGTGAGCACAATGATCAATGCAGATGTGCAACAAAGATAAAAAATGATCTAGAAACATCCACAAACACAAAAAGAGAATACACAACAACTCAAATTACTAGAATCACATGATCTCCTTCCATGAACACCAGTTATAGTAACATAATAACTATCGGAACATAGAAACTCATAACTTACTCAAATCTTCATGCACACCTTTGAAAATTTCAGAGAATAAACTAGATAGGCTTGTCAAAAAACCCTTCAATACACAACTACTCACCATAAATATACTGAACTTTACAACATACTGATATTCACTGCTTCACAGACAACCTGTAACATATTTTATTACAATTTTCTCAATATGCTCGACATATACAATCTTAAAGACATTAATGCTAATAGTGTTGACATCAATGACAACCACATATCAACAACACAACATCCAACAACCTTAACCAATCACTTAGTCGATGCTCCTTCTCCTTTAGCCCTCCCTAGCAATGATTCTTTTCCTGATAATAGTGTGTTGACAATAGAGCTTCCTACATGGGAATTATATTTTGATGGATCCAAGTGTAGAACAGGCTCTGGTGTTGGAGTTATTTTAATTTTTCTTGTAGGAAAGCCTATTCCCTTGTTGTATCGGTTAAGTTTCCTATGTACGAATAACACAACTGAATATGAAGCATTAATTGCTAGATTGTGTGTTGATTTAGTCATGGGCATCAAAGATATTAAGATCTTTGGTGATTCTCAATTAGTGATCAAAAAAATAAATTCTCTCTACCAAGCTAAACATGACAAATTATTGCAATATAAGGATCTCGTATTGACCTTGTTAGAACAGTTCGAATCATTCACCATTGATAACATCCCTTGAAAAGATAACCGACATGTGGATGCAATGGCTAGTGCAAATTCTCTCATATCTCCTTTAGATCCTTCTAAAAACATCATGTTTACCATTCACCCAATCATGGTACCCTCCATCAATGATAAATTTGACGTTGCATTCATAAAAATTCAGGATAACTTGAGTGAATGGTATGATACCATATATAATTATTTTAAAGATGGTACCATTCTCGAGCCTACAACAAAAAACATCTGAACTCGTCTAAAAACGCTTGCAACCAAGTACATAATCCTCGATAAAGTGTTGTATCAACTATCCTTTGATGGCATTCTCTTGCGATGTCTTAGGAATTTTGAAACTCATATAGCCCTCAAACAGGCTCATGTAGGCACATGTGGAGGTCATTTTGGGGGAAAAACCTTAGTACAAAAACTCCTTCATATGGGCTACTACTAGAAAAATATGGAGAAAGATTGTTATGTGCATGTTAAGTGATGCCACAAATGTCAAGAGCATAGAAATTTGATTCATGCTCCCGCTTCTGAGCTCTATGCCCAAATCCCTATGTAGTCATTATCTATATGGGGGTTGGATCTAATATGAAAAATCTCACCACCATCTTTTGTTAGACATACGTTTATCATTACTACAATTGATTATTTCACAAAATGGGTAGAAGCTACCCCTCTCTGATCCACAACTATTGACGTGATATGTCATTTCTTATTGGAACACATCATTGCTCGCTTTGGACTCCCTTTCGCATTAGTTTCAGACAATGGAACACCATTTAAAAATAATGATGTGAAGAAGTTTCTAGAGACCTTTCATATTCAACATCGTTTTTCCACACCTTATTACCCACAATCTAATGGTCAAGCTGAAAGCACTAATAAAATCCTTGAACAAATCCTCAAGAAAACTATTAATCAACACCAAACTTATTGGCATACACAATTATAATATGTGTTATGGGCCTATTGCACAAGTGTTTGATCATCTACAAGAAATACACCTTTCAACCTTGTTTATGGTACCAAGGCCATCATACCTTTGGAGTTAGAATCCTAACATTAAGGATTTCTCTCCAAGGTCTTGTCGATAATGACACCTATAAGGAACAACGATTACACTAGCTTGAAATGCTTGATGAACAACGCATTAACACTCTCGAGCATCTTCAAGCTTACACCAAGCAATTACAACGTAAAATGATATTGGTGTCATCCCTCAGACATTTAACAAGGGCGATTTAGTTTTATATGAAAATCAATGAAACACTATTGTTGACTACGTTGATAAGGGAAAATTCAGTCCTAACTAGTTAGGACCCTATATAATCCATACAAATTACGGATCTGGTGCTTACATATTAACAAAGCAAGATGGTATGCCTCTCAAAGACCCTATCAATGCCACGCCTTTGTATAGGTATTATGTTTAGTTCCTTTGAATGGTATGAATGAAAAAGTAGTGTTGTTAGAGCTATTGGATTATATCCTATATGCTTTCCCATTGCTTCATTCTTGACAAACGACTATCTGTGTGTCTTGAGCACTAAAGTGATTATTCAATTTATAGTTACTTTAGGTTTCATACTATTCAAATTCCTCTTGTGTGTTATGTTAATTTAGATCATAAGTGCATAACATGCTTAATCAGCTTGTTGTATCTAAAATAAACTATAACAAGTTTTAATTAGATCACATAAGATTTGTTAAATAATGAAGACGTTAATTAAGTAATCTTACAAAGGCTATTTAATTAATTTCATTATCATTTAACACTCAAACACATTAAGACAAGTAATATAACATCAAAGTACTCATATATATATATATCAAAAGTTTTATATACATTTTATCAAAATATACAATGTCACTGAGGACTGTGATTACTAGATCCCTTAAGATCTGGTACTCACGTTGCATCAATAACCAGACATGGGGATACAGTCATGCGTGATCATGACCGTGATCCACCAAATCTGAGTGCAAACTCTAGGCCCTATATCCATCCAAGGGGCACTTGCTATTCCCCTGCTATTTGATCCCTCTTTTCCTGTAGCCATGCCACCTTTGCCTCTAATCTCTCCACCTCTGCTAGAGTCTGGGAGGCCTGTGCCTTTGATGTAGTCTCGACTCGGTGGATCCATCTCTTTAGGCTCTTATATGCTACCTGTAATCTCATGAATGGTTTGATTGAATCTAGATTCTACTCCACAATAGATGGGGGCACATAATCTGAGTCCATCTCCTCCTCATCGATAGCTGCTAGCATTATATCTATAGCTGCTTGATGGTAGATATCTCACTAATCTCTCATAGCTCCTACAAGGTAGAAACAATACATAATCAATACAAATCATGATATATATATATACATAAAGTAATATACAAAAGAATAAGGTACATACATAAAATTAAATATCATCACCTATATCACCAGTAGGCTGAGCAATATTAACCTTGTCTTGTGCAGGGGGCATGGATGATGTGCTAGCCTCTCCTCGACCATGAGTACTGATGCCTTTTGTAGTCACTACTCGTGATCTAGCCATATGAATGGGGGAAGGCTCTCCCCACTCATGTCGATCCTAGACTAGTGCCTCATCACTCTCACTCAAGGGTGACTCCTCCTCCTCATCCTCATCCTTATCCTCTCCCTCCTAGCCATCAGAGTTAGGATCTGCATCCTCATCAATGATATCGATAAATATGTCTATAGACCTATAGTGTGTCTCCTCAGCCCTGTTCTCTTTCTCATCTCCCCCATCTAGTAATGGTCTTGCATCTCCTATGGGATCATCAATTGGTAAGAAGGAGTTGGTCATGATACTGTCCACCACTCCTCATAATCCCATGTGGTATCAACATCATCTGCATTAGAGATTAGAGGCTGGTCATGATATGGAAAATTAGAGTTTCTCTCGACCACATCATATAGAGTGAGCTATATTGTATCACGTAGTCTCCAGGCACTCTAAATTGACCTCCTGAAAGAGGATCGTGCCCTGGGTGGCCTTGAATCTATCCAAATTTTTGCATGACTCGATCATAGTAGAAAGGGTGTACTATATGATCATGTCGGCCAACTAAAAACCTATCCAACTACAATCCCCTCATTTGTCTCATGTAGTCTGGCCACTGCAGTGCTACCTGATAAGGTCTCCACAAGATCTAATCCTCCTCTAGTCAATCGAATCTCACTCTCCAAAAGTGTAAATCCCCATATTGTCACACCCACCGTAGAGGATAGACAAAGGCCCAAGGATGCCCCACTGTTGTAGGACATAGGAAGCCAATAGTCCTACAACATGTGATATGCTCCAGACACCAAACCTATAGAAGCGTGCAATGCACCATGGTGTCTACCTATAAAAAAAAACCATCCCAAATCATAATATAAATGTGCAAGGATACAACATCCCCAAGCGTATATTTTCCTATACTCTGCCATCCCCTGTATCAGGTCCACTAGCTCTCCCTCAAGGTGTGTTGTTCATCCATATAGAAGGAATACTAGCACAACTATATGCATCATAATCCTTCGCACAACTAGCGCTTGTGAATATAGTGTTGGAATCAAGGAACACTGAGAGGGGGGTGAATCAATGTTCTGCAATTTTAACTTTATTAATCTGATCTTGAAATTACTTATAACATTCAATAAAAATAAATATGCATGAACATAAGATAAATAACCACAACACCATAGCATAAGGATTTTTATGTGGAAACCATGTTAGGGGAAAAACCACGGTGGAAGGCCAATCCACAATATGAGTATACTCAGAAATAAGTGTATAGAAATGGAAATGCACTTGCATTCAGGCACATTGCCTAGAGCTCACTGATCAGAAATGAAGACTCACTATATTACAAAAATATTCAGATTAAATTAATCTAAGAGATTTGAACTGAAAGATTAGCATCCACTAATGCCTAGTTACAATTTCAATTAAGCACATTAGTTGGTTTCTAGACCTTTTGTCTGATTTTTCTCTTCTGCTATACTCTTCTTTAATTCGCATCACAAATCCTTTTATGCACAAGTGAAACTATGCAAAATCCTTTTGCTATTTGCAACAAACACACACACTTCACACTTCTATATATCAAAATGATATAATCGATCTCTTATATATATATCTGCCACTAAGGATTTAATCGCTACCTGTCAGCTTCAACAAAAGTATAAAAATGTTTACAAATTGTCAGCTCAATCCATAGTTAATTCTCGATGTGCACCAACAAAACTCAACCATAGCATAGTAATGACCCAAATGAACATTGTTGAACACAAAAATACTAAAACTATTACTCCTCAAACATCTGCGATGGGTACATCCATCAAGTCGGCCTTTATGCACTGATAGACAAGAAATTAATCAATCGGATCTTCTAACTTGCACATCTATGAATGTGAACCATAATGATTCTTGGATAAGATAGTACGTACACCAAAATATCTTCCTTGAGATTGACAACTCAAAATGATAACAAGAAATTGCATATGAATCAATGATCACAATTATGTTAGATGCTTTGTTCTTGTTTGATAGTTAATTACAGAACTTCAATTTGATTTCTAGTATGAGAAAATGCTGACATGTGGACCGTATCACTGACTAGGGTTCTCATCAATGATAACACCAAATAATATTTGTAGTGTCTCTTGCCAACAATCTCCCCCTTTGGCATTTATGGCAACACTTAGAGAAAAATGACTAAGTGTCAGATCAATACCAACATGAATACACTGCCAACCTTCCAAATTTTCAAAAACACATCTCCCCCTGAGATGATTAAGGAATTTTTCACTGTCTCATTCTCCCCCTTTGACATCAATGGAAAATGTAGGAATCCACATACCAAAAATCAATCAAAACTGTTATGAACAGACTGCATATGTACAAACAGGCTCCTACAGCTTAGATAAACTTGAATAGATCTGAAAAATTATTATTCAATAGGTTCAAACTTGTGTCCCAAACCTTCTTGAGACTCTCCAAGATAACCACATGACCACAGAATAAGTAAGATTGCATCTCTGCAGATTCAAGATCCGCTGGATCATTGACTGCCATAACATCTTGTGCTTCTTTCAATGTACTCAACATTGTTTCCATCTGAGGACCAATTAGTCCGCTAAGCTCACAAACTCTTTCAACCATTTTAATTTCTTCATGCTTCAGAATTTTGATCTTGTTAAGCAGGGATACAACTTGACCTTCTTGCTTTCCAATAGAGACAGTTAGAGGATTGAATGCTTGAGTGATATTTGCTAACTATTTCTCACATTTTTTTATTTTCTTTTCCAAGTCCTTAGTGAACTTAGATACAGATAGACATGACTTGTAAATGTTACCACCTTTAGACAAAGCACTTTGAATGTTATTTATAGAAGTTTCTACCAAATATTTATCCCTAGTTATCATCCCTTTCAACCTACTGAACCTTTTATCATCAAACTCCTTCTATACCTTATCCTCAGTTGATTTCTCAAGGGACTCAAAATGAGTACTTACAAAATTAATGAGTTTCTTCAGCTCACCAAAGGGAGAATCAGATGGATCCTTAACATATGTAGGCATGATATTTTCCAAAATATCAGATGCAAGATTAATCAACTCACTATCTTCAATATGAGATTTCAAAATTTCTTCCCTTGCCTTGTTCTGAGCAATTGGAGATACTATCATCTTTTGAATAGGGGATAAAGTGTCCAAGTTGATATGACCTTTTAGTAGTTCATAATCAAATTATTCATGTTGTTCTTCCAAAAACTATTTCACTGCCTTAGCAGTGTCTTTTGCTCTCACAAGAACGTCCTTTATTTCAAATTTATTTTCCTCAAACACTGTTTCCTTATCTACAAATTATTGCTTGTCTTTAGGAATATCTTTTTATTCAACCGATACAACTTTAGAAGCTTCAGTCTCCATAGGGACCTTTGTATTATGCACATCAAGAGGAATCTGAGTGTCCTCAATTGTATCTTTTTTTTATTCTTCAGTTGCCAGACCAGATGAGACATTTCCATCATGCATTTCTTCAGAAACAACATCAATTTTGTTTCTTAAAAAAAATTCCTTTAAAATTTGTTCAGTTTCTTTTGCAACTTCTTTAGTCTGACCAATCATGAGCTTGTTAACTCTTCTTTTTCTCTTGAAATAATTCTTATCACCATTTAGAATTGACTTCATTTCCTCAATAGACATCACCAGACATAAATCTGCAAGAATTCACTCTCTCAACTGCTCATCTTTAGTTCTTGCATTTACTCGTCTCATTTCTAAAAATTCATAAAGAATTTTGGGTAATGCAGACATTATTTCAATAAGTGCCTTGTTGAAATTATTCAAGTACTTTATTGAGGCTTCCTCAAGAACTCTTTGACCGACATTGTCAAAGGTGTCATACCATTCAAAAAGGGGCCTAAGATTGCCATCCTTAATCAATGCATTCTCCACTTATTTTACAAACATACATGTTTTGTCAGTTTTCATCTTCTTCTTTGTTTTCACTTCTTCACTGGAGGACTTGTCCCATGGGACTGTTGTTTCCTTTGTGCTCTTTTGTTTGATTTCTCTCACTTCTTCTTCAGATTTTGTTTCTTCATCTTCAAAAACAACAACATAAACTCTTTTTCTTTTGTCCTTCTTCCTCTTTCCTTCTCTATCGAATGACTTCATTTGAGTTTTCATAGGACTTGATTTCTTTGCAGGACCAGAGGGAAGAGTAGATCTTTTTGTAGATCTAGCTCAGGCAGAGGGTGCTGTCAGACTAGCAGATTCAGTTTTGACTGGCTCTCCTACTTCAAATTCTTCTCTCTTTCTTCTAGATTCTCTCATAGCTTGTGCAGATATACCCATGATCTCTGCAAATATTTCCACTTCTTTCCTTACTCTTCGAACTATCACACATTTCCTTAGTTCATTGTGCACTTGTATATTCTTTTCTAAAAAAGTACCAAATCTTTCTTCTGTCGGATCCCAAGGTTTGCTCAACAAATGTTCAACATACATTTCCAAAATATGTTCTTCAACATCATAGCCCATTGGCATAATCCACACTGTTCTAGGACTACAGCTTCCATCAGGCATTGATCAATGCCAACCATAAAACAAATAGTATCTTTGTACTTCTCCACAATAGATGGGGGAATCCTTTCTCTAGCATGCATCATACTCTGAAAGTTCTTGAAACAACCCCAGATTGCAGTATTATTTGTCTTATTATTAGCAAATCTGCACAAGAAATCTCTAATTTGAGCAACTACAGGTCTGCTACCTTTCCATTGAACTTTTCCAAATCTTGGAACTTCATTCATGAAGTAAAATAACAAACACAACAAAATATTACCATACTTGAAGGAATTCTTCTTATCTTTATTAATTTTACCAAGATTCTCCATCAGCTGACTTTTGAGTAACTCAGACATGTAATAATCTGCATTCTCCTTCACCATATGTTACACTGCATAGATAGTTGTGTCAAATACAAAATTATCTTGGTTGGAATGATAGATTTTATAATCAATGACCATAGATGAAAATATGACATCCACATCAATAATATCATCAATTGTCATAGCTCTTCTATCAAACTTTGAATCAGTTGCATCAATAACTGTTTGATTCTTCACAAACTTCAATATCGGTAACCCACTGGAGGAATTTAAACCAGTAACAATGATTATAGATTATTTAGTGATCTTAAAGGGTTGATTCAACCACATAAATTCTGCATGAACTCAACTCAAAATAGACTAGACCCACTCACTTTCTTCAAACATGGGAAATTTTACAATCTGCGTGAATTTCTTCTGATCTAGGGTATTAAGGTTTGACACATAAATCCTCTCCAATGATGTGTTTGGAATACAAATTCAACAGCTGTGAGCTCCCTAATTCTTCAATGTTTTCATGAATGTATTCCCTAATGTCTTCAATATGCAAGACACCATATGAAACAAATGAAAATTCACCTAAGGGCTCTTTCTTAACATATTTGAAAGGACGCCACTTGAATTTTAAATGGGGTCTATCCTTGATATCAACTATCAATGGAGTATCCATTTTCACAAATTCACAAGTTCACAAGTTTTCCTGATAAATACCTTTTCACCAATTAGGGGTTTGATCACCGAATCACCTTCACACTTGAATCTTCACCAAATTTCACCAAAGTTCACCTCAAAGCTCTCCAAACTTTTGCTTCTCAAGGTGAAAAGTGACAAATGAACAATACAAATGACCTTTTATCATTTGCATACCTAAATTTTTGTCACAATAAATGCTTTTTCCCTAACTCATTCGGATACCATGTTTCCATACACTGTGAAAGATAAATCTTTTGTGGACCTCCAACTCAGCATAAATAGTCTCTCAAACTATTTTGGCAGCATATGTGGATCATCAATGCAATCACTACACTCATCCATATCTTGGTACCAACTACTGACAAGGGGTTTTAAGGATTTTATTGAAAACTCCCCCTAGGCCAGAGGCCTTAATATAATTCCTGAAGGAATTACCAAAATCTAGTGTAGGAGTAGGATCATTTTCTGTAATAGAGGGATTCTTTTCCACCCATGTCTTCTTCATTTGCTTCCTGATCTCACCTGTAGTGACCTTCCCTTTTCCTTTTTCATCCTTCTGCATGTTTCTCCTCTAATTTACTAGACCATTTTTGCTTCTACAAAATATAGCAATGTGATTAGATTTGTTGCAATTGTAGCACAACACATTTCTTTGTCTAGACCAGTTGTTCCATTGATTTTCTCTTGATTTGCACTGGTTAGCAATATGCCCAAATCTATTGCATGAATAACATCTGACATCTCTATAAAAGTTGGTCATCATATTTATGCATTCATTTGACTTATGAACATACTTTTTGTAGTTAAAGAACTAACCAAGGAATGATGGACCATTTGAATTCATTCTACTTCTACATTGAGAAGCCATATGACCAAATTTATTACAAACAAAATAGTAACCATTGAATCTTAGAGCATTAGGTTGTCTTATCAGATACCTTCCAGATTTGTTCATCTGATTTCCTTGCTTAAATCTCCTTTGTCTGGATTTGGAACTTTCTCCTTCCTCATATCCAAGACCTTGCTTGTCACCTTCTGTCCTTTGACTTTTAATAAATTCATCAAGCTTGGTTGAGCTAATCTTGAACTTCTCCTTGAATTCATTTGTAGTAGCAAGTTCATCTTTGAGGGTAACAACCTATCTTTCAAGCTCTTCTTCATTGTTTCTGGATTGCTGCAATTCAAATTCCAGATTAATGAATCCATCATTAATTATGTTACATTTTTCAAGTTTCTCTTTCAAGGACTGAGAAAGATTCAGTTCATTCTTAATTTTGTCTTCAATTTCCTTGGTCATCCTCATCATAATAAATTCCATCTCATGCTTTAGGACTGTATTATCTCTAGTTAAATTTTCACATTCTTTTGTCTTTTCCTTCAGGGCTTGACTCAGTTGTTCATCTTCCATGGTTTTACCATCATTCTGCTTAATCTGATCATAGATTTCCCTTCTCTTCTCCTTGGAATTATTGATTTTATCTTTCAATGACTCAATGAATTTCTCAACATCCATGAGGTTTGCTTACAATTTTTGAACTTTAGATTTTGACTGATCAAGATCATCTAGGGCCACCAGAAGCTGTTGTTGAAGACTGCTTGAATCCATTGAATTATTTTCCCAGATCTTCCCCAAGCTATTAAAATTATTAGGAACTAAGCTCTGATACCAATTATTGGAATCAAGGAACATTGAGAGGGGGGGTGAATCAGTGTTCTAGAATTTTTAACTTTATTAATCTGATCCTGAAAGTACTTATAACATTCAACCAAAATAAATATGCATGAACATAAGATAAATAACAACAAAAATATAACACAAGGATTTTTACGTGGAAACCTTGAGAGGGGAAAAACCCTGGTGGAAGGCTAATCCACAATATGAGTATACTCATAAATAAGTTTTTACAAAAATGGGAATGCACTTGCATTCAAGCACACTGCCTAGAGCTCACTGCTCAGAAATGAAGACTCACTATCTTACAAAAATATTTAGATTAAATCCATCAAAGATATTTGAAATGAAAGATTAGCATCTACTAATTCCTAGTTATAGTTCCGGTTAAGCACATTAGTTGATTTCTAGACCTTTTGTTTGATTCTACTCTTCTTCCTTGCTATGCTTTAATTCAAATCAAAAATCCTTTTATGCACAAGTGAAACTGTGCATAATCCTTATCCTATTCACAACACACACACACACTTTGCACTTCTATATATCAAAGTGATATAATCTATCTCTTATATATATCTGCCACTAAGGATTTAGTCGCTACCTGTCAACTTCAATAAAAGTATAAAAATGTTTACAAACTATCGGCTCAATCCATAGTTAATTCTCGATGCACACCAACCAAAGTTGGCCATAGCATATTAATGAACCAAATGAAAATTTTTGAACATAAAAATACTTAAACAATTACTCCTCAAACATCCACAATGGCTACATCCATGAAGTCAGCCTTTACGTACTGATAGACAGGAAATTAATCAACCGGATCTTCTAACTTGCACATCTATGAATGAAAACCCTAATGATTCTTGGATAAGATAGTATGTACACCAAAATATCTTCCCTGGGATTCACAACTCAAAATGATAACAGGAAATTGCATATGAATTGATGATCACAATTTTGTCAGATGCTCTGTTCTTGTTTGATAGTTAATTATAGAACTTTGATCTGGCTTCCAGTATGAGCAAATTTTGATGTGTGGATCATATCACTGACTAAGGTTTCCATCAATGAAAACACCAAATAATATTTGTAGTGTCTCTTGCCAACATATAGTAACATCGCCAGGTCAATCCGTCCTATCACTCACTCATCATGCACTAACCCACCCAAACAATACTATATATCAGCCCGCTACTCATGGAAGGTACGATCTCTTTGGAGGTGCACCCGCTCTCCCTGAATATGAACTTGAAAAATATGGTGAACAACCTCTAGAGTAACTGTCATCTCCCTGGTTAGAAGGTGGAATGTACATGTGTCTGCGTCCCAACACTTGTAGAGCGCCATCAACATCGTATCATGGTACCTCATGGGGGGAATGATGTATGCCCAATATATCCCCACAACCTGCAAGTTCTCTTGTTCTTTATTGACAAAGCGGGGGCTAAATATCTCAATAAACTCAACTGCCTGCCACCTAGACATTGTCGTGAACAAGTGGGTACCTATTCAAAAAAACAAAATTATGCTCTATAAACCATCTAATATCTTTCATTTTTTACTCTAATTCATCATGCAAGTGTACTAATGTTGTTCTTGTATTCTTTCTTCATGGCCCTAGAAACTTTAGAACCCATTTGGGACACTTCATGAAGAAATGAGACACTTTGCGAAAAAAGGGAACACTTTGCAAATTTTTTTCCAAGATCCTAAATTAACCTAGATATGCATATAAATCATTAAATAGTTTTGAAAACACAAAGTGAAGGTAGCATAATCGACTCACCTCGTGATAATGCTTGTTGCATGCCACCTGGTCCTGCAACACATCCAGTCTCATAGGTGTGAAGTCTTGTCTACTCGACATCTTTCACTATTCTCTTGTCACTCTCACGCTACAAGAAGCTAAAATGAACAAGTAAAAAATTACTTCTTTTTAACTCTTTTTCATTCTCATGAAAGCACATTAGCACTTTTCCTATCTTAAAAATACTAAAGTGTCTTTCATTCAAAACAAAGTCACATGTGATAGTGAACTCCATTTTTGACACTGTTTGTTGTGTTGAAATCATGTTTCCACACCCTGCATCATCAATTATCTATCGTTATGTGGCATGGTGCTTGAAAATTCCCTCTGATATGAGTTTCCTTATTCGATGTAGCTAGATGGAAGCCTTGATTCCACCTCCGTAAAGAAAGCAGAATCAAAGGGGGGCATACAACTGATGAGTTTGTGTTGCAGGATGTATTTCCTAATGTTGTGGTTTTGTAGATAACTACACTGGGGGCTTCATTCTCCCATCTTCTAAACGAGTATCCTTTTATGAAATAAAGTGTACTGTCTAGAGTCATGTAGCTTGCATATGCACATAGAGTCATATGGGCACTAAAGTGGGGGCTAAATGTGTCACCAAAAATTGTATACTCTTGAAGAAAGAGACAAATTTGTGCCTAATTTGGTCCTACTTTAGACACCCTTGCATCAATCACCCCTAAAAACAATATTTATAGGCCCCTAAGACTCGTTATTTTGGACCTTGAGGCTTATTCCACATAATAAATCATACAAATCCCGATAAACAAAATTCAAATCACTCAAATTTCATAAATCCCACCTCAAAAACCCCTAGTGGTACTAAGCCACCCAAGGTGGTGACTTAGTCCCTTTTAGGGTAATTTGCATTTTTGAGTGAGAAAATCTCCGACAATAAAAATTATCAATGGATGTCGGCCTCTTAGATCAAAATAACCAACAATTAGGTATTGATGCTTATAAATACATGTTTTGAGGTAAATTTTCAAGACCTTTAGTCATTTTTCATAAGTGAATCCAAAAATCAAGTGTTGAACATCTTCCACAAGAAGATTCATTAGTCTTTGTACAACAAAGTTGAAGCTTAGGGCAGCAAGCTAGGGTTTTTGCAAGTCTTCAACCTCACTTTTTGTCCAAGATCTCACATTTCAAAGGGTTGATCATGGATGCCTATAGAGAATCAAATAGAAATCTACGTTGAGGAGATGCAACTAGCCATCAAGTCAATCCTAAAGACTTGTTTTCAAAATGGTTCCATTTTTCATTTTCTCTCTATCTTAAGCCTAAGGGAGGTTTGCATATATTTAAGATTCATTTATAATGTGATTTAGGGTCTCTTGTAATGAGTCTTGCATTGTTCTAGTTTTATTTATGCATTTTATTCTTGCATGGTAGAATAGGGTTGCATCATACTTCAGATTTCCTAGTCTTAGACACACTTAGGGCTAGAGTTTTATGTAGATTTCTTATCTCTTTCAAGGAGTAAATACCAACTAGGGGTTTGAATAAGGTAAAACCTCTATTATAAACCAAACTATACTTTGTTTTGTAGGTGATTTTGTAGATTTGAACCTGGATTTCAATTGGAGAACATATTGCAGACTGTAGGCTTTTGTTTCCACTTTCGGATTTTCAAAAAACCCAGAATGGACTAAGTCACCAATAGTGGTGACTTAGTCCCATTGCATCTTTTTTCAAGGATTTTTGAAGATCTGGATACCTAGTTGGCTGAAACGGGTCCTAGAGCAATTTCCCAGAACTAGGACTAAGTCGCCCAGCTTGGCGTAAGTGTCCGAGTTGACCTAAAAAATAGATTTTTCAAACTTTCAGAGGCATCTGCAATCTTGATTTCAACTCTTGTTTGTTTCCAAGTTCATTTTTCTTATCTTCTTTGCTATCTTGTATTATATAATTATCTCAAGTTTATCCTTTTTCATATCATTGTGTAGGCTTAAACAAGTTGCATTACATTAGGTTTGTATTGATCATTCCTCTGTTCTAATAGTTCATTGCACTTAGGACATCTCATATTAATAATATTAGTCTCATTAACATAAGCCTTGAGTGAACCTCCTAGTTTTGGGGTGGAAGACCTCTCTCCTTTTAGGTGAAAACCCTAGAAGTGATAGAGAGCTCCCTTTCCCCTAAAATTTGCGGTTCACGTGGGATTACCTTGTCCTCTGGCAAATATCATTCCAAAAATAGATCATTTATTTGAAGGTATTGCCAAAATTCATAGAACCATACCTCATAGTTTTCCCCTTAACACTTTGACAAGACCAATGTACACTATCACATCCAACCATCTAGGTGTTAAATCCATTATGCTACTACGAGGAAAAACTTTGAATATTAATAGTTGGTTGATCGAGCCAGAAGAACACAAATATTTTGATATCCTGGTGAATAGATCTAAAGATTTTGCTTGGTAATACACAAATATGAGAGGAATACATCCAAGTGTGTGTACTCATCATATCTACACCGAGAATGTTCAACCTGTTCGCCAACCACAACAAAGACTCAATCCTGCCTTGAAAGATATCATCAAAATTGAAATTGAGAAACTCCTACAAGTGGGGTTTATTTATCCCATTTCTAATAGAAAATGGGTTTCACCTCTGGTGGTGGTTCCAAAGAAAAATTGGAAGTGAAGAGTGTGTGTAGACTATAGGGAACTTAACAAAGCAACCCACAAAGATTATTTTCCCCTACCATTTTTAGACTAGGTTTTGGATAACTTGGCTAGGAGAAAATATTTTTCATTTTTGGATGGATTCAATGGATACAATGAGATACAGATAGCAGCAGAAGACCAAGGTAAAACAACTTTTACTTGCCCTTGGGGAACATTCACATATCAAGTTCTTCCTTTTGGGCTATGCAATGCTCCTGCAACATTTTAGAGAGCTATCTTGGTCATATTTGCTAAGTTGTTGAATGAGTGTGTGGAAGTTTATATGGATGACTTCACTGTGTATGGTTCCACTTTTTATGAAGCCCTCCAAAGTCTAGACAAAGTGTTGAAACGATGTGAGGATCATCGTTTGTCTCTAAGCCACAATTTTTTTTTGATAATGGTAGAACAAGGAATAGTGCTAGGACACCACATCTCAGTTGAAGGGATAAAATTCGATCCTAAGAAAATCAAAGTGATACAACAACTTGTGACCCCAATAACCCAGACTGATGTTAGAATTTTCTTAAGGCATGCTAGATACTATCGAAGATTTATAAAAAACTTTAGCAAAATTGCAAACCCTATGTTTTCCCTTCTCCAAATGAATGTAGAGTTTATCTAGACACCTAAGTGTCAGTCATCATTTGAAATCATCAAGGAGAAATTCATCTCTGCTCCTATCCTTCATGGACCTTCCATATTTATGTTGATGCATCTGATGATGCTATTGGAGAAATGTTAGGACAAGAAGATGAGAATGGGGAAAAGTATGCTTTATACTTCATTAGAAAGAATTTGACTCCAGCAGAATGAAATTATACCACAATAGAGAAATAATTCTTAGTTGTAGTACATGAAATTAAGAAATTTTGACACTACATTACATGATACAAAGTAACGGTGTACACAGATCACTCAACCATCAAATACCTCATGAACAAACCTATAGTGAATGGGAGGATAATCAAGTGGTTGCTACTTCTCCAAGGTTTTAACGTGAAAATTGTTGAAAAACCAGGCAAATTCAATGTAGTTGCAGATTTCTTATCCTAAATTAAACAAGATGATGGTGATTGTGCTCTGATACATGATGATTTCCCAGATGAGAATTTTTTCACCATCTCTACTAAAACTCCTTGGTTTGCCAATATTTCCAACTACTTGGCCACCTCAGAAGTACCACCTAATTTCACATCAAAATAGAAGAAACACCTTGTCAGAGAAAGCACCTCTTTCAAATGGATTAATGGGATCCTATTTTGATGTGGGTCTGATATGGTTCTACGATGATGTGTTAGGGTAGATGATACTTATAGTATCCTAAGAGCTTGCCATGATGATCCTTTTGGAGGGCATTATTCTGCTAAGAGGACATCTGATAAGATTTTAGGTGTAGGATATTACTGCCCCTCTATGCATAGGGATGTCAAGAAATATGTTCACCATTGTGATGAGTGTAAAAGGTTAGCGAGACCAACTACATCTAATGAAATTCCCTTGCAACCCTAGGTAGTCCTTGAACCATTTAAAAAATGGGGATTGGATTTTATCTATCCTATAGATCCTACTTTACAAGGAAAAGAGTACATTCTGGTCTATACCGATTATCTAACTAAATGGGCAGAAGTTCAAGCTCTACGAGTTGTTAGGGAGGAACAGGTAGCTGATTTCCTATACAATAAAATTTTCCTCAGGTTTGCATCCCCTATGATGATCGTCACAGATCAGGGTCCCCAATTCATTTCTAAGGTTTTGTTAGCCTTCATCGATCATTTCTAGGTGAGGCATAAGAAATCATCACCCTATCACCCTCAAACAAATAGTCAGGTGGAAGTCACTAATAGGGAGCTAGAAAATATTTTAACAAAACAGTGTCATTAGGAAGGAAATATTGGGCTAGAAAACTACCTGAAGCCATTTGGAATTATAACAAAACATTGAAATCAACCATAATTTTTAGTCCATATGAGCTATTTTTTGGGAAGAAACCTCTCTTACCCATTGAATTCGAACTCCAAACTCTGAGAACAACCATGGAGTTAGGTATAGATCTTAAACAAGCTTAGGTAGAGAGAGTCTTACAACTTAGTGAGTTGGATGAACTCCATTTGGATGTTGTCCATAAAACTGAACTAGTGCAACAACAACACAAATTTTGGGATGATAAGCATATTAAGGAGAGAGAATTCCATAATGGGGATTGGGTGCTATTATTCGATTTCAGAGACGACAATCATTAGGGAAAACTCAAAACTCATTGGCTCAATCCATATGAAAATTTTGATATATTCTCAAATTGCGTGATATAGCTGAAGCCCATTGATGGTGACACCCAAACCCTCCTAGTCAATGGACATCAATTATACATCTACCATAAACCTGTTAATAAAGAATAATTTACAAAAATGGTAGAAATGCAGGGAGAAATCCAATGCATTGAATCTGCTATGGTAGAGTCAATATAGTTTTAGTTTTTATTGTTATCTAAAAAAAAAAATTGCATGTGTATAAATTCATTTTCCTTCAAATCATTTCTTTTCAATTTTTCATCTTTTGGACTTGGCTAAATTTTGTTTCCATTTTGCAAGACTTCAATTTTATCAAACACAAATTCTGGTGCATCTTGTTGCAATGCTCTGGAACTTGTTGGTTCGGGTGTTGTGATGCTTTGGAACTTGTTGGCTTTGTTGTTGCGATCTTCGAAACTTTCATGGCCAACTCATGTCATTCCTTGCTTTGTTCCTGCAGTCTAGTGCATTGTTCAACAGTGCTTCAGAAAGTCTGAGTCCAAACTTCCACATTCTTCTTCCTTCTTTCGGTGGCATCTTTCGATGATGCTCCAAAAATTTTCTTGTTGCATTTTGGCTACATCTTTCAGTGATGCTTCAAAATTTTGTTGTTTCTTTCTTCTGGAGGAATCTTTTAGTGATGCTCCAGAATTTGTTTGCTTTTTGCTCTAGCTATATCTTTCGACGATGCTTCAAAAATTTTTGGTTGTTGCTCCGACTACATCTTTTGATAATGCTCCAAAAAAATTTGGTTGCTACTTTGGCTGCATCTTTTGATGATGCTTTGAAAATTTTTGGTTGCTGCTCCGACCACATCTTTTGACGATGCTCCAAGAATCTTGTTGCTGCATTTTGAAGAAATCTCTCAGCGATGCTCCAGACTTTTCCACTTCGCTTCTTCCATTCCAAGCGCATATTTTATCCTGCTCTAGAACTTTGCATCCTTCACCCTGGCTGCATCTTCTAGCGATACTCTAGATTTTTTAAAATTCTTTTCTTTTCCCAATGCTTTGATTTTTCCAATGTCATACACATGTCAATTTTCAAAATTTTGTCATCACCTTGGAATCCATGCCCTATATTGTCATTCCACCCTTTCGTCTACATTACCATATCCTTTCATAATAATTAAAATTATTATGACAACTTTTTCGTCATAATAATCCCGCCATTTACTAGTTGTCTCATCCACGTCATAATAAATTCATTGTCACCCTCACCAAATCAAGCAACTATTATATTATGTCAACAAAAGGTAAGTGATGTTCAATTAATGAAAAGACATAAGTTACATACAATTTTACTTAAAGTAGGTAGTTATTTTGAATAAATATTAATTAATTGGCACGAGCCATTCCCTCTCCCAATTTGGTAAATTGTGCCATTGCATGATTGCTTGAAGTACAAAAATATTTGTGCATTTTACCATGCAAAACCATCATGATTATACATCAGAGCTCAAGTAAGATAATTAATTCCTCTCCCATTAGTTGTATCAAAATTATATTCTCCTCCATCTGTAATTTAGTTGTCTAAACAAGGTTTTTTTTAGCGTCATAACACTTCTGCCGAATTGAGCAGAGGAGTGAGGGAAGAATAGAATGGGAGGAGCTAAAAAGAATTCTTAACTAGCTTCAATAGATAAATTGTAGGCATTGAGAAACATTGCAGGCTTGTTTCAAAAAGTTGGGTGGCTAGAATTTATGAAGAATTTTGAGGGGCATAATGAGCAGTTAGTAAAGGAATTTACAAAAAAAATTGCAAATAGACAAACTATAGTGCATGGAAAGCGTTTTAGGGTAAGTTCTAAAATTATTTCCCATCTTTTTGGTCTTGAAAATAGAGGCATTAACTTGATGAAAACTACTCATATCACTTATCAGAGAATGGTAGAATTATTTCATAGGGAAGGAGAACCTCAACCTTTGATAACTATGAGTACTAGGGGACAAAATAAAGGTTTCCAAAGAATGTCTATCCCAAAACCCTAGAGAACTTCTTTAGCTTGGATAATTAAGTATTTTACCTATGAAGGACAAGTAGCAATGGTAATAGCTAGTCCCCCTTTTCAGCTTCTTACACATTTGCGCCATGGCACCGAAAACCCTTCTCTTAGGATTAATTTTCCAGCATTCTTGTGTGACTCTATCACTAACATGATAGAAAAGTATAAAATTGCTACAATTCCACTCAAACGCCATGGCCTTATTCAATTGATATGAAAATATCATTTCCACAAGAAATCAAAAAGGAAATGGGAGAAATTTCTACAGAAATTTGTGAATTTAGAGCCTAAAAGACAATTTGAGGAAGGAGAGTCATCCAAGCAAGTAAATAAACCTTCCAGAGAATATTCCCCTGAAGCTTTAGATGCTCCTAAACTTCAATAGACCACAACAACTCCTGACGGTGAAGCACCAAAATTTTTACCTCATATTGTAGATACCCTAGGGAAAACATAAAATGTAGAAATTATACATTTAGGAGATGAAGAAGAGCGTCCTCACAAGAGGAAATGGAAAACCAAGCCGACAACTCCTCCTTTAAGGAGAAGTAAAATAATATTAGTTGAAACTAGTGACACTATAGGTTGTGACACATTGAGTTCTTCTAAAAAGAGAAGACGAAAAAAATGATGCACACTCACTGGAAACTAGAAATCAGCCCCCTAAGGAAACCCCAAAAGAAAGTGAAAAACAGGCTGAACAATCCCCTAATGTTGAACAAGAGAATACACCATCTTAGTCAAGGAAAGTAGAAGAGAGGGAGCAATCACCGCCTAGTGTGGGTTTTGAGAATGATCCTCTGAGACAGTTGTCCCCTTTAATTGATAGAGTTGTTGAGCTAGGATCACTTGATGTGTTTGACAAGGGTAATGTACCTAGTGTTGAGGAAAATTTAATAAGAATAATATAGAAATCTCTGATATGCCTTTTTTTGTTAATATAGGGGATGAAGAATTTGATCAGAGGGGAGTGGAATTAGAAAAATTAAAAACATAAATTGCTAAATTGAGACGCTAGTTGCAAGGAAATGAGGAAAAAATCAATCAACAACAAGAGGAAATAGAGGCACATACTGCAATCATAGGAAAAGGAGATCAAGAAAATGTGGATTTAAAAATACAGAAGATTATTGAGCAATTACAATATCAAATACAATAATGGAATCAAGGAAGCAAAAAGCATGTGGCTGATTTATTTGAAAAAAATAGGCACATCAAAGATTTAACAAGTAATTTTCTGCAATTGTTTACTACTTTTGAAGAAGAAAAGAATAAACAAAAAAAAGACTTAATGCCTCTTTTAGCACAATTATTGAATTAGAACAGGATTTGAAAGAAAGTGATTCCAAGCCTATAATGGAGTCTAAAGGAACACAAACTAAACCAATTGTAATGGAATGGTTCCAAGTACAAATACCTCCATTACTAATGAAATGAATAGAGTTTCTATTTTTTGAAGGAGGTAGGTATTGAAAATGCTCCATTGAAAAAGGAGTTAGTTTTGTTAAAAGAATCATTTGATAGGGTGTATAGAGCTAAATAAGATGCTTGTCAAATAGGTGACTTGATGTTAGCTTGTAGAAGACCATCCAGGCTATATTCTATGTTCCTTAATGAGAAAATCCTAAGATAGAAATTACTCAGAATTTACAACAACTAGACACATGATCCTGATGGCAAATAATTTGTCAAAATATTTGTAGAATCAACCACCGATCAATAGGACTTGTGCAAATTCTTTATTCATAATTTGTTCCTAAAAAAATACACATATTTTTATGTCAATTTCTTTGTTGGTGAAGTTCAATTGAGGTCATTTCTATCCACCATGTGTAATCAAATCCAATGGCAGGAATGGACAAGGGAATATTCACAAGGAAACAAAGTTGTTGGACTACAAATGAGGTATCCTCACCGAAATCTTTCTACTTTCAAAGAACACTTCCTAAGTATTAGGATTAACGAGGTTGCACAAAGTAAATACAACAATAACCTTCTGCTTTCCTTTAACCACATGTTAGAATTAGATTTTTCCACAAAATATCCTGAATACTTCATCAATTAAAACTCAAAATTTATCCCATTATGTTCATCAAAATTTCCTTAATTTCCATCACAATACCAAAAATGCCTTTTTACTACTACCAAAATGCCCTCCGCTTGAAAATTCCAGCAAGAAAGATACTCCAGTGAAGCAATCCATGGGAAGAATAGGCCACACGGCACACAACCGGAGCCCGGCTAAAAAGAAAATGAGCGTCCTGAAAGGAAGCCCCGATAAGGCACCACGTGGCGATGATAGAACATGCGAGTGGCATCGGTTAGGGAAAGCAAGTGGATCATGGGCCTGTGTTACACATGGGAGTAGGATGCATCTCCACCACAGCTCGCGGACCTCACACAACCTTTGGGTGATGCCACGGATTTCCTGTGCGGCTTGTGAAATATTGCCACGTGGTAAGTGTAGGCCCGACTAGATTTTTTGAGTGGATGAAATTTTAAAACAAGCCCGATGAAATATTCAAAAGGATTCACATTTTAAGAAACAAGAAGAATAAACCAATGGTGGAGATTAAAGATGCAAGACACAACCACATATCAGTTGTTCCCCGCTAGCTCACACTTTAAAGGTGCATGGTTTTTAAGTCTTCTAAGATTAGTGAGATTGAGCCACATGGATTGTGGTAGGTCCGTGCATTTCTTAAAATACAAGGCCTGATGCTTTGATCTAAAAGCTCACATTTGCTTTTAATGAGTAATACTTTTAAAAATTTAAAGCAATCATAGCTCGGCCAAAGTGAAGAAAGGCAGCTCTGGTGTGGCCCCCACTTGAATATAAAGCAAGTTGTTGTGACATGCCACATGTCAAGCAGCCGGATCTTGACAGGAAAGAAAGAAGAGCACTCGAAGGAAAGTCCTGACGAGACGCCACATGGAAAGCTCTGGGCAAGCTACAAGCGACATCATAACCAAAGGTAAAGCCGCAAAGGAGGAAAAACCGTGAATGTAAAGAGCAACAAATTTTTCTCGAAGATTAATGGATTGATTATTGTTATTATCTTTTAGTTGCAGCCTTATTTAAATTCATGCTTTGTTATCAAGCAGTGTGCCTTTTGGTCTGAAGCTTGTTGCCTCTCATAAATAAGAGAGACTGAGATTGAAAGCAAGGTAGAAGATAGATAGGAGATAGGCCGATAGAATAGATAATTCCAAAATTCTTACATCCCAAAGGACCATGATGCATGTATGAAATTTTGAGGAATCAATGAAAGAACTCTGATTTTTTGGCTTCATTCTGGTATCAGTTGTTTGTTGAATTAATCGATAATATTATTAAGTTGTCCCCAAGGCTGATATTTCTTTTTTATTTAAAATTGATATATCAATTATATACTCAATTTATCGATGCACATTTGTTGTATTCTTGTGGTATGCTTAATTGGTTCTTTCAAGTAAAGATTAAATCCTTCTAGTCATTCATAGTAATTTGGAAGTATCATCTGGATCACTAAGAAGAGATTGGTAATTACATTCTTGCATGTTTATACAAGTTATAAACTAATATCTATATGCCAAACAATTAGAATTTCTACCGAATAGAAGCCATTCATCTTAGACTTTCATTTGACTTCGTTTTACCCAACAAGGCACTGGTCTCACCCATCTTATTTATTTAGTTTCATTAAATTCATAAATCTTACATTCGTTAATTGAAAATATTAAGTTTCACCTTGATATTGCTTATACAACTTGTACCAAATTAGGATCATATCTCTCCATTGTCAAATTTCCATTGTGGATAGTGTGATCAAGTAGGAAGCATAGTTAAAATCTGCATCATTCACATAGGTACATCCACCTAGGTTTAGCAAAGCCTGGAGAGAAGAAGTTTCAAATTCATCATTTGGCCTTGTACATTAGCCAAAAATGTTGTGAGAGCTTGGCAACCTCTCATGGTTCAAACCTGTATTTTTGAGACCTAACAAACCATTTTCAAGATTAGGGGCCAAAATTGAAAGGTAGAGCTTGGCATGCATGTGAAGAGAGATATACTCCTCTTCCTATGTATCTTAGGAGAAGAGAGTTAATTTCACCTCTTAGCATTAGGTGGTCCTATAGAAGAGCAGAAGCCTTGGTTGGTATCCTACAATGATTAAAAACTGATTGGTTGGCATGAGTTACACACCTCCTCTACTTCTTTCACCACCCCTTGCAATACATGTCAACACAAATCAGAGCAAAGAAAATTTTGAAAGATGGAAATCAAGAATTAAGTTTCATCAGGGTTTTCTAAGAGAACCTAAGGATCTGGACACAAAAGCAGATGATTTTTATGACCTTAGTGCAAAGTATGAAGAGCTAAGCAGAAACAGGGGAAATGAAGGACATGGGGCACAACAAAGAGTAGGAAGACCTACTCAAGCTTAGGAAGAGGAGGAAATGATGAAATTAAAAATAACCTCATCAATATAATGAACTAAATACCTTTCCCCATATTTTCCAGTCACCTTTACCATTCTAATTAATTGTATTTAGGATTAGTAATTACTTTCTTTTTGTAGAAATATGTATAATCTTTATTTCTTGAAATTAATTGAAATAAGATAACCCACATTAACATAATGGTTTAGTTTCTAAGTATTGTATATGTTAATAAGCATAATTGATCATCAAGCTAGCCAAGCGGATTCAACATAGAATTCAACACAATTGAAGACAAGCGCTAGAAGAATAGGCACTACAACTTTAGGGGAATGCATGGTGGATCGAGTTTTTGAAGCTTTTTTTTATTTTCAGTTTGAAGACTTTATGGCTCATCTCAAGCCCTTTAATGTTTTATGTAGTGGACTGAAGTTCATTAGTTTGTTGAATTTAGTTGAACACTTTTTCAGTGGTAATCTTTACCATCTGAATTATAGGATTTTGTTAACTATTTTTGTATAAATATGTAACCATTAGAAGCAATGATACAGAGAGATCATTATGCTATCATAATTTGTTTCTAAACTATGTTTTTGAGTTATACTTTCAATATGAATAAATCAAGTTTTTCCCATCTCATTCTGAGTTATTAAGTATTGTGAATGGAATCATCTTGAATGGAGTAATCTTGGAGTTACAAAGTTTATGTGATCTAATCTAAGTGTAGGAGCATGTGAGAGTTGGACACTTGAGGGACCATAGAGTAGATAGATAAGTATTGTATTTTTAATTTCTTTATCTTCATTTTGTAAATGATAATTGTGAGTGAAGTTTATTTTCATTTGTCAAGCTCTGTTAAGTCAATCTTGCAAGTTGTAGATTGAGTCTGTAATATTTTAATTCTATTATCTGAAGTTTCAGAGCACCTACTTTCATTGTCAGTTGCAAGTTGTTAAGTTTTTTTCTATTAATCATTAAGTTTTCTATCCATTGTTAGTTAAATGTTTCGTAGTTTCTTTACAATTATTTCCTCTTCAACAACTTACATGCTTCTTAGTTTAATTATCTCCATGCTTTCTAGTTTAATTGTTATGATTTTTAGATTAATCATTTCTTTCTTTCTAGTTTAGTGGCCTCTTATTTTAAGTTTCATTTTAGCTATTCCAATCACTTCTAAAATATGAGAGAGATAGTCAAGATGTTTTTTATTGCATATAGCCTTCGAGCACTACTCAATTGATACAATTGATGCATTTTTAACTAAAGAGATGGGACCTAACGATAGCATATCAAAACTTGTATGAGTTTCACAACCTAGTGTCCTATTGCCAATACTTCAGTGAGATGTAGTTCTAGACTTATGTAATCTTTCTAGGTTGTTACATCAATTATGGATCCCGAGTCTTCTAACTCTTTCACATGACAAGTTCAATACTCAACCCATTTTGGACTCTATACTTGACACTACCATACCAATGACAACCTTACAATCACCCATATTTATAGATGTTGAGACTATGGTTGCCAATGTTCTTGAAGATAAGCTATAAAAAAAGGACAAAGACTTAAAAGGACTCCAAGACTGTTGGTACTGAATCTCTAGCTGGTGTTGCGGTCTCTATGATAGATAACATGAGGAAATTGATTAGTGATGCTCATGGATTAGAGATTTTGTGTGCCTAGCTCACATTATTGATGCCAACATCCCTATTATAGCTAGTTACACTAAAAATTTGATAAACATTCAAAATCAAGGAGGAAATCAAGTCTCCCTCTCTACAACTATAGCCTCTATTCCTATATACACTAATCCAATTGTTGCTTCAACAATCCAACAAAGAAAATTGGTATAACTCCAACAATAGGATTTTCCACTAGAAATGATTTTGGTTTTGAATCTTCCCATGTCACACCTCAATTTTCATCCCCTCTCATAAATTTGTAACATAGTAATATCCCACCAAGAATATACACACTTCCACCATATTCACCCCATTCCCAAAACATGTCTAACAATGATTCCATCATCAACCAACTTTTGTGAAAAGTAACCTCATTTCAACAACAAATCTCAACTTTGAACCAAAACCAAAATGGACAACCATCACAATATGTTAAAAGGAGCCCATTGTCACTTGAATATTGAAAGAACAAATGCCACAATGTTGAACACACACAGGAATATTGAGAGAGGAGGTGAATTGGTATTCTATCAAATCTCAAACCCTCCAGAGAAAAAAAAAAAATTTAACTCTACAACATAAACATGAACATGCAAGAAGAACACAATGCACAACATAACAAACCACAACACCAAATGTACATGGAAAACCCCGAAGGGTAAAAACCACAGTGAGAAATGGTGCTAGGAAGCACTGTCCTAATCCAACCTCACAAATGAATAAAAATTACAAAATTTTTTTAGGGATACAACCCAAGGAAGCTACTGTACACATCTAAAAATGGTCACGGTTAACCAAACCTGTTAATTAATTAAATATAAATTATTTAATTAATATTCTTAAGTCATCTACATATAAATAAATTTAATTATTTATTTATATTGTTCATTTTTCCAATTCTTTTAGTTTAATTAAAAAATAAAGTTTATTTAATTAATGCTATCTTCCTCTTAATTAATTAAATAGATTTCACAATTTATTTATATTAATTATCACAAATTTAAATTCTAAATTTAAATGATATTCCTCTTTCCACATTTAATTAAATATTTTCAATATTTAATTAAAACACTTTCTAAATTCTTCACTCTTCTCAATAATTAAATATTTTTAATATTTAATTAAAAAACTTTTTCTCTTCTCACGTAATTAAATATTTTCGATATTTAATTAAAGGCTTTTAATTTCTCACACATAATTAAATATTTATTTATTTAAATTATGAGAGACAACTTTCAATTGTCTCTTCATTTTCCATCTGTCTCTTAAAATTCCATCTTCTTTTCGAATTCTTGATCTATCACCATTCATTTTAATAGTTTTGAACTCAACCGTCGATCTTGGCCAATTGAATTCATGCCCTCAAAAATCTATAAATACAACCCTCTTATGAGTGGAAAAGAACCTTGAATCCTATATTTTTCATACGTAGTTATTATAGTTGCACCCTAGCATTTCTAGCATTTCAATTTCATAGCTTAAAAGCATATTAGCAATGCACATGCATTTTCATTAATCTCATTCTCTCAAGCTGCCATTCTACAAGTTGTTGTTTAAAACAACTGAGAGCAAGCATCTTGGAACAAATCCTTGGAGATAGAGGACAATGGGACGAATTTGAAGGAGCTGCTTGTGTTTAGAGTTTGCATTTTGCTTTCTTTAATTTAGTTTCTTTAATCTAATATTTCATTGGTGTATTAGTTTAGATTCAATTTGATTTGCACATTCTAACGTACACAGCTACTACTCCTTGAAAAATATTTTAGGGTCATTCCCAAGGAAGCTAAAAATCCTTGCAGACTTTGTTTTTGGGCTACAACCAAAGGAAGCAACTACTCCCTGATCTGAGAATAGACTCAAGAAAGATTACATAATTACATGACCCTTCCACTGCATGAAACTGACAATTAAGCTCAATCCTTTTGATGATTGCAATTTTTCTTTTTCATGTCTCTTTTGATGATTGCAATTTGATTTATCACTTTCTACAAATATCTTCTTTGCAGCTTACTAGATCACTACTTTCAACATTCAAGAAGTCTTTCCTTTGGCTCATTTCCTCCAATAAACAATTAAGTTCTCTTCTTCATTTCCCTTTTGTCACAAATATATGATCAAATTGTATCTAGAAAGGATCTACCACTTATGCTCTTTCTCTTTTAGTCGCTTACACAATTATCATAATGTATTACACATCCATCCAACACCCTTCAACCTAGATCAACTAGGTTTACAATTTATACATGATATCACATTAATTACATTACATGTCGGCCTACAATAATAATAGTATTACATTTACAAGTCAGCCAAAAATCTAAAACATAGTATGAAACGTGTAGATGGCAATGCCCAAAAGGAATACACATAATAACAAGAAGAGGATAGTGCCTTGTAGATTCCAAAACATGCTTAAAATGGTTCTAAACATTCTTCACACCTTCGATCTTCAATGAACAACATTCACATGCTTCACAAATTCAAATTATGTTGGCCTTAGCCAAGAACACATGAAACTTGCAACATGTCAGCCTTCAAAACATTGATGGTACACATGAAATATAAAATATTACTTACGCTTCTCCTAAATGAGTTAGAATGACCCATGCAACACCTTTAAACACTCCATAGACTCTATGTAACCTTGGACTTGTGGTGCATATCATCAACATAACCTTGTCAGTCAGGAAAAATCATAACCCAAAAAAAAAAAAAAAATCCAAACCATAGCTTGTTCTAGATAAGACAAAAAACACCTTGTAAAGAAAAAAAAACATCACATGATATTAAGAACACTCACATTCATTCCTTTCACAACCTCATGCAACAATAAGTTGGCGCAAGCCAACATACACTAAAACCAATCATCGGACAACATAGTCCTGCACTCTATCACCTATAGCTTTCTTCGATGAGGATTAATGACATGAAAATCAAGATATAGCACCCTCATAACATATTGAACTTATCTTATAAACCACATAATCATATCTTCATATGCAAAAAAATGTAGAGTCAACCTTTAAAATTTTGTGAGCATCCTCATAGAAACAAAATTGTCACTATCAAAAACACCCTTTTGGTAACAAAAATGATATGAAACTTGGATCACACATGCCATGATATATCATGAAGCTATCTTCCAAAATGTAGGATCACACCATCACCAATAGATAAATTCAAACCATTTATTTGAGACTCTACAAACCAAACAATTGGACTGTAACACACTACAATTAAATTTTGGCATCAATGACAACCAAATTGAAACACACAAAATATAGAGATACCCTAGTTTGAGAAGTACAATGGTAAGGGAGACCCTAGCAATCATATATCAACATATACAGCCTTGTGTAGTGACTTCATCTTTGAGGATAAGCTCTTGGCTAAACTCTTTCCTAGGTCATTGAAATATATGGTTTTGGAATGGTTTTATTCATTGCTGAATAATTCAATCCACTCATTTAATGAGCCTGTTGATGCATTCCTTAATCATTTCCAAGTAAATATTGTTCTTAAGACAAATATAACTAATTTAATGCAATGTAAATAAAAGAAAGGAAAAAAAGGTCGTAGATTTCATAAGAAACTATCAGTTGCTTTATTCATAAATCAATCTCAGTCTGCTTGATGCGGATGTCCAAAGAGTGTTCATTGAAAACTTGAAATCGGATATAAGGGAAAAAATATTATTAATTAAATTTCCATCCTTCATACATTTGTACACGACCCTTCATGATTATCAAAATTCGATTTGTCATTATGAAGAGATATCTTCATTGGCTCATATTGAGAAGTCTGAATCTGTACCTCAAAATGAATACCAACCATTGAAGAATAAAAATAAGAACTTTATCAAGATAAATCCATCTCAAAAAACCAACCATATTGAGCCTCAAGTTGCTACCATAATTTCAACCCCATTGCCAATTTAGATTGAAAGATAGAAAATTTACCTATTACCCAAATCCCTCCATTCAATCATGTTACAACTTTTGAGTAAGAATTTAATCCAATTACCTCCTATTAGACTTGTGGACACAACCAAACCTTTACCTTCAAACTAAAATCCAAATACCTTTTTTCAATATCATTGTATGAGTGGACATGATAAAAAATAATGCATGCATCTTAAACATCAAGTTCGAGACCTCATTGTTTCTAATCAAATCTATTTGGGTGGTGTTAATGATCAAGGGAATAATTTTGTTTCCCCACCTAACTAAAACTTGTAATTTTTTTCCAACCCAAGGCCTAATCATTCATCCCACTTTGTACAAGCTTGTGATGTTAGGAATGATGAGATGAATGTTGATACGACTATTATTATGAATGATGATTAAAATACTAATGAGGATGGCCTACAAGATATGGTCACCCTCATAGATTTTCAACCTCGAAAGGGCCAAACCACTATGTTACCTGAATTTTCTTTCACCAATAATGAGGTACATAGACATGCACCAGATGGTCCTCTCTACATTGTCGGTTGTATCAATAAAAAACCTATACAACGGACACTCATTGATCTTGTGTGTGTAGAGAATCTAATCATTGAGGAATTCTTATTTTTGCAAGAGATTTATCAAGATTCTTATGAACAATTGAAAGCATGATTGAAAACTCATGATGGTTTTTCCCGCCCTATGATAGGTTCGATCACTCTTCCTCTTAAAGTTGGACCAAAACAATTAGATGTATCATTCTCCATCATCCCAATATCAGACCAATTCCATGTGAAGCTAGGCTACCCATGGCTACACTCCATGAATTTTATCCCATTGGTTATTCACAAGTGCATAAAGTTCCCCTTTGAAAATGAGATATTTATAGCGCATCATAGTGGGTTTAATCCTTTGTCTTCATGTGGGAAATTTTCATTGGATTTTTTTGGCCTCAACCTATGGAACCTGTAAAGCCTTGAGAATTTTTCTTTTTCAAATCATACAATTTTTTTAAGGCAAAGCACATAATAGATTTATCCCTTAACAATATTCCTGAGAATGATAGGTGCATGGTTGTACCTCCTACTCCAATAGTTGTGGATGAACCTATTCCCAAATCCAAGAATCTTCCAAGTAACTAGGGTAAATATGTTGGAGTTCCTCCACCCATCTCCTATAAAATACCAAGAGATGGTAAAATGATTCCTTTTATTCCTTCAAAGATAAAACAAGCATATAGACCTAAAGAGATAGTGGTTTCCCAAACCCTGGTGGTTCCTTCAGTTCCTCCCTTAACGCAAGAAAAGAAACCAATGATAGAGAAACCCTCTCCTACTCCATCACAAATTGAAAATTGTACAAGAAGAAATCAAAATTATAAAGAGTGTAGGTTGAGGTGTCGTGTTGTTTCCCACCAATTGGAAGAAAAGAATAAATAGTGCATGATAATCCAACATCTACGGAAGCAACTCAAGAAGAAATACAACTTTCACCAAAATAAGACATAGAAGAAAAACAAGAAGTGAAACAAGAAAATTCAACTACAATTTTCATAAAACCTACCATTGTGATTAACTTGGATGATGAAGATTAAACTGCTAAAATTGATGAGGAGGTGCATAATGAGCTTAATGTTTTATTTTTAAAGAAAACTAACTAAGATGGGGGAAACTGTGTTGATCCTCCTGATGAGAGTTCCTATCACGTATTGAACTCGAATATTCTCCTAGTACGACATGGTGTATTCCCTTTAGCTAGTTGTCTACCTTCTCTATATGATGAGCAAGAATGGGATGTGGTCGATATGCTTTAGGTTAGCTCGCATGTGCGGTCCTCATTTATGTGTTTTTCATGTGTTCTTTGTGTTTTATTTCACATGATGTGATCTCCCATGTGGTGTTGCTTGGTGTGTCTTAGTGTTTGTGATTTTTCTTTGGATAACCCTTCTTGCTCCATTGGCACAAGGGTACAAAGGAAATGAACCTATCATAACATTTTTATATTTGTATCTTCATTCTTCTATTTGTCATAAACTTTGTCTTTTCTTTGTATCTTTTGTTTTTCTTTAGGGATGATGCAAGGCATTGATACATTTAGGTCTCTTCCTTGTTGACCCAAATGTTTTTATTCCTTCTCTCTTCTATGTGTCATTCTTTTGGATTGTGTTCATTGTTTCACGAGTATTTAGGGAATGATGTCAATTTGGATCTCTATCATATGATTGTAGCAAAGACATATACTGACCCCAGATCTGTGGATCCCTTCCCTATACATATTTTTTTCTTGTCCATGGCATTGCACTTGGAGGCAGCCCCTTGTCATGAGGCAACTTTATTTGGAAAAGTATAATTGGCATATGGCTTTCCAAGTAAGCTATTACACCTCGTTTTTAAGTTACGAGATTACTTTTACCTTTATGAGTAAATATGATTTTAAATGCAAGATTAAATTTTAATGGCATTCAATGGATGAATGAAATATATGAATATGAATTATGATGAATTACTTTTAAAATACCTTAATGATGCAAATGATATGTGATGAATAAGATTTTCATTTTATCAACTAACTCCATGCATGTGGCACTAAGTTGGATGCAGGAAAGGTTCAAACCCTCCAGCGAGGAGAGGGAGAGTATCACCTAGGAGAGGAAGTTGGTATAGAAACCACTAGTGTACCTATCTGAGTCGACACCCACATGCACTGCCTAAGATAGACAAGCCTTGTCAAGTCAGTTTGAGCTTTGTGTTGGTAGGTGTTAAACCATGTTAATAGCTTTTTGGGTTGATAAGAACGTTAGGATGGTTGTATTTAATTCTCTTTGATTGTTTAGTCAATTTGAGTTAGTGTTAAAACCCTTTTGATGAGTATGTGATATATATTGTGAATCAGATATATATATGGGTATGTATATATATTAAATATATATATGTATATATGTGAAGGCACATACATATGTACGTATGTAGGTATGAGCATATGTAGATTGAAATGTCTATGTATACCCATACACAGATACGTAATACATATACAAACATTCACTTATATAGATAAATATGTATTATATATACACATCAATATATAAATATATATTTATATTAATATATATATAATTGATTGTAATAAATATATGCATATATATAATATATGTATTGATATATATATATATATGTATTGATATATATATATATATATATAATATAAATAATGTATATATAATTTTATATGCATATTATTTTAGAATGAATGTTATGGAAGTGTGTCACCAAAAAGTGTAGCATTTGACACTTTTCACTCATTTGGACCCTTGCCTATGGATTTTGGACCTTTTTCAACCTCCTTTTACCCCTTTCCAAGCCTTGTGCCAAAGTGTTGTAGGGTGTTGCAAAAAAATTTCAGACTTTCCTAGGCTTGTCATTAATTAATCAACCCTTCCTTATGCTATAATGACCCCTTAATGCACTTATAGGTCCAACTATAGTGTGTTTTCAGAAGAAAATCCCAACAATCAACAATAATCACATTTTAATCCCAAAAAACCAATGGAAATTGCCCAGGTGGACTAGGTCACCACCTTGGGTGACCTACTTCCATGTGGCTTAAAATTCAAATTTAACTTAGGTTTATTTCAAGATTTTGTCTCCTAAACCCTAAGGTCGGCCTATAAGGTGTTATTTTGGGAAAATTAGGGCATAAATTTTATAAATAAGGGATTTCGTCATCTTTTTCACCCTAATCTCCAATCTTCTAACTCACCTCTATTATTTTCAAGCACTTATATCTCCTTCTTCTCAAGCAAGGTAGGGTTTGAGAATTCCAAGTGAACAAGACATCTTTTTCTGAAGAATTCAAGGGATGATTGCTACAACAACACAAGATATCTCATCATGGAAAGGTAACTTAATTCATTGCTTCATATTTTATGTTTCATTACATTATTTCTATTCATTTTGGTTTAGTTACCTAAAAGGGGTTTGACCAAGGCAAACCCCTAATCCCTAACAATCAACATTTTCTCTTTCTCTCCTTGTGTGTTTGCAAAGTTAGATACATTGAAGATCATTGAATACTTTTTCAAGACCTCTCCTTTCTTGCAAAGTCCAAATATCCACCAAAAGTCACTTTCAAGCCCGAAAATCAAAGTTTTAGAAACGATAACTGTGAAGAACCAAGGTCCAAATGGATGGCTTCCATTCCCCTCTCTGAAATTCAGAAGAGGACTAAGTCACCAAAAATGGTGACCTAGTCCCACTGGACATGTTTTTTAGTGATTTTTGCATATATGGATACCCATTTGGCAGAAACGGGCTCTGGACCAGTTTTCTCAAATCTAGGGCTAGGTCGCCCAAATTGGCACAAGTGTCTCTTTCAGCTTCTGCAACATTTTCATCAGCATTCCAGACCTTCATCAAATCCTTCTTTAGATTCTCAGTGCACACTTTCCTTCTCTCATCTTTCTATTTAGTTTAGTTCATATTCTTACGTCATTTAGTTTAATGTTTGCAACAACATTGTGTTTTCTAGCACTTTGCATTTCAATAGTTTAGCATTCAATAAACCCTTTCATTTTAAGTTTTTTACATTTGGACACATCCTAACACACACAACACAAACCTTATATTTTAATGAACTCACCAAAAGCATATTATTAGGTGAAAGAGAGTCATTCTTCCATCCAAGCTCCTAGGTGGAAAACCCTAGGGGCCTAATTGGAGAATCATCTTTCCCTTTTTGCCTATATCTTTTTGGTGGTTCATTTTGGTAAACCTGACATTCCTAAACTCTTATTTTCTGATTTAGAGTCTTTCTTCACCCTAGGTTTGCATTGCATTTCATTTTGCATTATTTAATTTTCATCCTAGGTTTCATATTTTTAAATGCATGAAAGTGTATATAATTTGCATTCTTGCATCTCATATCATTATCAATCATCTTAAATCTGCACCTATCTTTCCTCTACTGGTCTTCCAACATCATAACCATCCAAACCTAGTTGATTTTTTTTGGAAATTTGTAAAGAACCCTAACCGGGACTAGTTCGCCATTCTAGGCGACCTAGTCCCTGGCCAGATTTTTCACTGTCTATCACATCACTAGAAACCTCATTTGTTTGCTTTCTTAGACTCCTAGTATCATAAACTATAAGTCTAGAAAGTTTTGGGAACATAGGTTGTATGCTTCAAGCTCAAAATCATCATTTTAGGATGGTCATTCTTCAAATCATTTCATCATTAGATATGAAAATACTCACATTTCTGCAATTTTTCATTGAACATTCATAAAAGTACTTTTCACTTTTGCATATACAATGTTTATATTCATAAAAATTTGCATTAGTTTGTTAAAATTTATTTTCCTTTTAGCAATTACATTATTTACATTCTTAAAGCTTAGCATATATTGGATAGAAATGTCTTGTATTTTTGCATATACATTGTTTATATTGTTGAAACATTGCATAAAATGGTTACATGTACTTTTCATTTTTATTCAAACAATGTTAGTATCTTACATAACTAGACATGCTAAGAAAAATTTAATCTCCTCTCCCTATGAGATTGTTGTTGTGAAGGAAGACACAACCTCAGACATTCCTAACAATCATATTTTTTCTTCTCCTAATATCTCTCCCCTTGGTGATGAAGATATTTTGTTAGAAGAACCAATCAATGAGAGTTATGAGAATCCTATTTGTTTCTCTCCTCTTACCTCTCTTAGTGGACAATACCTTAATGACCAAGACCACACAAACATAGCTAATCATGACAATAATATTTGTTTTTCTCCTAGTATTTCTCCTAGTTGTGAAGAAAATACCTTGTTGTTAGAAAACATAATTAGTGAAGGTCGGGAACATCTTAGTTTTCCCCCTTCACCTACAAACATCCTTATTGAGAATAACCATTCAATAATTTATCACTCCTCAATTAGTGATGACACTATTTTAGAAGAACCAAACCTAGATTTCAAGAGCAATTGGTTTGTAGTTCTCGTAAAACTCTTCCTCCTAGAGAGGATATCATGATACCCAATGAGGATAACAATAACAACAATAATATTGTATCCTTAGAAGAAAATAAAGAGACACCCTTAGTCTCTCCCTTACTCAAGGATGTTAATATTATTCAACCTCAACTTGTCCTTTACCCTCTTCACCTCCAGCCAAACCCAAATTCATCCTATACCCACATACCTATAATGTGTTTCAACAATCGAGTCATAATAGCATTGCTCATACACATCACACAAGAAATAATACATGCCAACCACAACCAGCCTCAACACCCTTACCTTCATCACCTCCCATTCTTCTTTCCTCCCCTCGCTTAAATTCAATCCTTAGGGAGTATGACCTTGTTGACCAACTAAGTAATACTCACACCAAAATATCATTATGGGATCTCATTCAAGTCTCCCCTCACTATCACAACAAGATGCAAGCAACCTTACAACAAGTTCCTATCCCTTCTAATGTGCAACCAAATGCTATTATTCACATAATCAATGTTGATATTGTTTTCCACCCAATTGATCTCCCTCCTTTGGATGTGCAAAAATAAAATGAAGCTTTCGTAGTAATCTCTCAATATGAAACAAAAGGGATCAAGTGAACTCTTGTAGATATTGGCTTTACTCTTAATGTGTTTAGTGTGTGCCTATTAGATAAGCTTGGCATTGATAGATCCCACATTAAACCCAATTCTCTATCTATTCGAGGATTTGACAACATCCCTAAGAAACCGCTCGGTGTGATCACTATACCTCTTACAATTGGAATAGCCACATTGGACACAAAAATCCATGGTATGCCTCATGAACTTTCATGCAATCTTCTCTTAGGCAGGTCGTAGATTCATGCAATGAATGAAGTTCCTTCCACTCTTCATCACAATATGAAGTACATCTACAACAACAAATTGTACACACTTGAAGCTGATCCCAAACCCAATAGTTGCTTAAACATTGAAAAATCCAAAGAGAATCACTTCAACACCTTAACAACAACCACCCAAGTGGAACCCGCACAACACACATCCCTAGATGATGATTGGGATTCCTTATACTTCACCCCTCCCTTACTCAAAGAAACTAAGATTACCAAAAAAGACACTAAAAAGGGAACCACGGTCTTGTCCACACAAGACTCAGCTGATCCTTCAAAAACTTCCACCTCAACCACTTCATCCAATGAATCACATAATGAACAATCACCCAATCCAAAAAAGATAAAAAATATTTATGGAAAGGTTACGATCTTATGAAACAACTTCTCTATAGTGGAAAAGGTTGTGGTACTAATGAAAAAGGTATATACAACCCTATCGAGCCTCACACGCAAAAAACACACCATGGTCTTGGTTATTGCCCTTTAATCAAAATCATCAAACCTTCATCCAACACCAACACTATCTCACATCACCCTCCTAACCCAACCTTAGATAGTGATCCTTTGAAACTAAAAAATGACTCTTTGCTTAATGAAAATGTCATCTCATAATTCACTACTGACTCAGATTTTACACACTCCTCCAAAGGAGTATACAAAATCTCACAATCTATAGTGCCTTGTGTAAGTATGACATCCTATACTAAGCAAGACCCTTCTTTGTCACAAACCAAAGGAACACCTTCTCCCCTTGATCAGGAGGGCATCTTGTTGAGACTCCTCCAAGATCAATTGATCTCCCTTCCTCTAAGAATTTGAAAGAAATGTTCCAACAAACGTTCCTTTTGTGCCTACCACCGGGTTTGTGGTCATCACACTAATGAGTGGAAGGCATTGAGTAGCAGAATCCAACATATTAAGGGTTTTAGTGCTCTCCCTTATGTGGGGGCACCTTCTTCCTCTAGATGATACCAATTTTTACTCAACCTTGCATTTCATTCATTCCTTTCAGCTCACTCTTGTTTTGCATTGAGTGAGGGCAAGGGGTTCGTCAACCTTTTCCCTCGTATGTTACTTGTCATTGTCTCTTTCGGCTAGTCGTTAAATTTTCATGAACAATATAAAAGAAAGCTTGGGATGTGGATGACATGTCCTAAGTTGACTCACACATGGCATACACTCCTTCTTCATGATACAACTTATTAGAAACATATGACTCGACATAGGGCTTTCCTAACAAGCTCTCATGTCCTCTTCTTCCTCTTCTACTTTAAAGAAATTTCTCACAACAATGGTGTTAGAAACCACTTTAAATTGGGGGAATACATCACCACTCACATTTCATTGTGTGATTCTCTTTTTCTTGCGATTCCCTCTCTTGGAAACATTAGGTACAATGTTGCTCAGGATGAGACTTTGCATTTTTCCTCTTTTGCATACAAGATGAGTTCTTCCTCTCCTGGATACAAGATGAGTCCATTTTCACTTTTTATCTCTTGGTGGCATTACACATGATGTTCCTTAAGATGAAATATCGCACGAACAAAGTAAAATCCCTTTGAACAAAATCATTCCAAATATCATTTTCTTTTGTGGCGCCTTATCAAAGTTATCAGGAGGTATAACTTTGGTATGGTTTGAGCAGGAAGCCCAAACAATGGCATGAATTTCCCCATAGCTATATTTGTGTACATGTGAGTGCATACCAACCTTGTGTATGTTTCTCACCCTCTTGGGCCTTCTCACTTGGTGGACATCCAAAAGTCTCATCACCCCAGAGTGAGTACACGTCATCTTCTCTTTGGACAAATAGCCTAGATCTTATCCACAACTAGTTGGACAAACGGTCAAAGCTTGATCCAACCCTTCTTACTTTCTTACTTCTCTTCATTCTATTTCTTGTCATTGCATGATCATGCATCTCATCTTGTTTCATATCATTCACCCTTGAATACATGTGTCTTTTGCATTGATGTCTTTTTGACTTAGAATCTCAAATCCTAGGGGCTTGATCGCCTTCTTATTCTTTTCCATTCTTCACCATCTCCATTGAGCTACTTTAGTGTGAGTTTGAAGCAAGTTCATCCTCTGACTAAAGCAGGGGCTAAATGTGTCACCAAAAAGTGTACCCTTTGACACGTTTCACTTATTTGGACCCTTGCCTATGAATTTTTGACCTTTTTCAACCTCCTTTTACCCCTTTCCAAGCCTTGTGAAAAAGTGTTGTAAGGCGTTGAAAAACATATTCACACTTTCATAGGCTTGTCATCACTTAATCAACCCTTCCTTATGCTATAATGACCCCTTAATGCACTTATAGGTCCAAATTTAGTGTGTTTTCATAAGACAATCCTAACAAGCAACAATAATCACACTTTAATCGCCAAAAACCAATGAAAATTTCCCAAGTGGACTAGGTCGCCACCTTGGGCGACCTAGTCCCATGTGGCTTAAAATTCAAATTTAACTTAAATTTATTTCAAGATTTTGTCTCCTAAACCCTAAGGTCGGCCTGTATGGTGTTATTTTGGGAAAATTAGGGCATAACTTTTATAAATAAGAGATTTTATCATCTTTTTCACCCTAATCTCCAATCTTCTAACTCACCTCTATTCTTCTCAAGCACTCCTATATCCTTCTCAAGCAAGCTAGGGTTTGAGCATTGCAAGTAAACAAGACATCTTTTCTGAAGCATTCAAGGACTGATTGTTGCAAAAACACAAGATCTCTCATCATGGAAAGGTAAGTTACACCATTACTTCATTTTTCATGTTTCATTACATTATTTCTATCCATTTTGGTTTAGTTACCTAAAAGAGGTTTGACCAAGGCTAACCCCTAATCCCTAACAATAAACATTTTCTCTTTCTCTCGTTATGTGTTTGCAAATTTAGGTACATTGAAGATCATTAAAGACTTTGAAGATTTGTTGAAGACCTCTCCTTTCTTGCAAAGTCCAAATATCCACCAAAAGTCACTTTCAGGCTCGAAAATTAAAGTTTAAGAAACAAATAATTGTGAAGAACCGAGGTGCAGACCGAGGGCTTCCTTTCCCCTCTCTGAAATTCTCAAAATCTAGAAGAGGACTAAGTTTTCAACAATGGAGACCTAGTCCCACTGGACTTGTTTTTTAGTGATTTTTGCATATCTGGATACTCATTTGGTAGAAATGGGCTCTAGACCAGTTTTCTCAAATCTGGGACTAGGTCACCTAGATTGGCACAAGTGTCCCTTTTGGCTTCTACAACACTTTCATCAGCATTCCAGACCTCCATCAGATCCTTCTTCAGATTCCAGGTGCGCACATTCCTTCTCTCATCTTTCTATTTAGTTTAGTTCATATTCTTAGGTCATTTAGTTTAATGTTTGCATACAACATTGTGTTTTCCAACACTTTGCATTTCAATGGTTTAGCATTCAATAAACCATTTAATTTTTAGTTTATTGCATTTAGACACATCCTAACACACACAAAATAGCCCTTATCTTTGAATGAACTCACCAAAAGCATATCATTAGGTGAAATAGAGTCATTCTTCCATCCAAGCTCCTAGGTGGAAAACCCTAGGGGCCTAATTAGGGAATCCTCTTTCCATTTTTGCCTATATATTTTTGGTGGTTCAGGAAGTAAATATAATATAACATATTATATGCATGCTATTTCTGTTATAAATTTGTGAAAGAAGCCATATTATATGGATAATAAAGCCACTCATATGGTGGCAAGTAAATATGACATGATGGAAAAGTTATAAAGCTATTGTAAATTTTGCTTTAAAATATCAAAGGAAGCCAAATGAGGTGCCAAATAATGCAACGGAATAGTTTCAAGAATGCCACACTAAAATAAAAAGGTAAATAGAGTTCTAAAATTTCTATTTGCAACCCATAAAAGAGGCATTTGATTGAGTATTATCAATAGGTGTAAAGCCCACAACATGGGCAATGTGAAGAAGAGAAGTATACAAACCACATTGGAAGCCATATGCAAATAGGAGTTGGAAAACCGCATGTAGCCTTATAGAGAGCTTTGACCAAGTAAAAACTAAATTGTTAAGCTAGGGATTGGAAGAAGAACAAATTATCTTGTTCGTGAACTCCATACATTCCATTCTATATGAGATTTTAACTGAGTTAATGCACAACAAACAACAAGTTGAAACTTTTAGTTGGATCATGTTATTTTAAGGAAGCTTTAGATATGGTTTAAATAATTTTAGCAACTATTTTTACCTAGAAATTCCCATGGATGGTAGAGAGTACAAAGGTGGCAAGAAACATAGCTTACTTCTAGCTGAAAAGTACTATTCATTTCTATATAAAAAGAGAGCAACAACATAGTGTTTGGTTTCCCATTCATTCTAAAATTAGTCCAAGTATTCATGTGATATTGAGAGAATTGGTTATGTTATTTTTGTGCAACATATTTGTTAGTTCATATGAAGACATTTTCTAGTTTGAGAGTAGTATATTTGTGAGTTTGAAGAGAATAAAATATTTTATTTAGTAGCATCAAGGAAAGTAGAGAAAAAAGGACGTAGCAGGTGAGTTCCATTTGCATTGAGCAAGTAGTTACAGGATATTCATTTAGAGCTATTTTCTACTAGGCATGCTTGATATATCTACTTCTCTTTCTCTTTTTAATTCTAAAACTAAGTATTATTACTATCCAAAAGTGATTGTATTATCATTGTTTGCACACTATAGCTATTGGATAGTTTGAGTTCTTGTAATTTTAGCTAGATTATCTATAAACTAGATAAGGGAATATAAATAGTGTGATAAGCAGCTATCTTGATTATATGGTTTGATTAACATAGTAAAGAGAAGCTAATATAGGGTATTAAGATAATATCCATAAATATAGTATGGTATTTGTATTGCTTGAATAAGTGATGTTGCTTTAAAATGGAAAGGATTGAAATCATAATAGAAGTGTTATGCCACAACTATTTAGGGAATGATGTTATGTTTTTAATAAGGTAACTAGGGTTTTGAAAGGGCCCAAAACCTTATATAAAGCGAAGATAAGGAAACTACCAAACACCAAAGTAACAAACTTTTCCAACGAAGCAGAGAAGTAGACACAATAGAAACACCATAGTAACACAATAAAATAACAACCAAAACTTGGCCACCAAATAACCAAGAGTGATAGAATACTAAAAAAACCAGCAGTCCTAAGTCAAAGGCATAAAAAAATCAAAGGACATGAGCTTGAAAAAACTTACAATTGCAACCACATGATGCAGATCCAAGATCCCATCACCAATCTTAGACCCCACCTCAAAAGGAGATAAGAAAGGGAAATTAGAAATAAGGTAGTAACTGCACCCAAAAACAATTCTAGCTTCCCAAAACTCTTCACCTCAATAGAAGAGTATGACGGAAAAGAAGAGAAAAAGGCAACAAAAATACCACAGTAGCACCACCAAGCCCCACCAACCAAACCAATCTCCACCTCAATAAGAGATTGCTCCACCTCCACAAGAGAAGTTAGAAAGGGTTCCATCTGAAGAATATTACTACTTTCAACTAGATCCACAAACTCCACCTCAAATGGATATGAATCCACCTCAATAGAAGTCACAAAATGAGTAAACTAAAAGAAAGTAAGAATAGTAAAACAAGTAGCAACAATATCCTTTAACCTCAAACCCACTTGAGTTGTGAGAAAAAAGCAATATTTTCAATGGAGCTTTAAAGACAACCCCCACCAAACACATCATTAGGGAACTAGTAGAACAAATCCACAATCCTAGACTAGCTTGCACCACATAAACAACAAAACCACATCTCCCCTGAAGAAAACAAGAGATGGCTTCACAAATCTTCAAACCCAACAACGCTGCAACCACAGGTGACCATAGAGAAAGCCAAAGAAGCCAACAACCAACCAAAAACATAGGCAAGGATCCTGACAGTAAACAAACCCCCAAATATTCTGAGAAAACACCTCCTCTATAATAGTTGACTTTGTTGCTAACAATGTCATGGAAATCCATAGAAACCTCCACAACCCTGAACAAAAAAGCAACCACTAATGAGAACACTTCTCAAATCCAACCAAAACTCTTTGTAGATACCGAAAATTGGTCTAGGCCTGTGAGTACACATTTCAACATAATTTTCTATAGTCCGTCATCTTGATTAAATAATGTTACTTATTTAATTGCTTTTCTAACACATATTTCCTCTATTAATTAAATACCCTTTTTAATTAATTCATTAATTCATAATCATCTTTTATTCAACTTAATTAATTAAATAAATCATATTTATTTAATTATGTTGCAAACTAATTAATTCTTCTTCCTTTATCTATCAATTAAATAATTTATTATGTAATTCCCCTTTATCATACTTTTCCAACTATAATTAAATATCTTTATTTAATTATTCATTTAACCCCTTTTCATCTATAATTAAATATTTATTATTTAATTATTCATTTTATCCTTTTCAATAGCCAAATTAAATAAATTACTTTATTTATTTAATTAAAAGTCTCATATTTCGAATGTTGAATTAAATTAACATTTAATTCATTATTTAATTAATTATGTCACATTCCTCTAACATTCAGTTATCTCTTACATGCACTTATCGTCTGACTCGAGTTATCTCTATGAGAGAACTCTCTGTCACAACTAGTCGATTAACTAGTTCCAACTTATATGCATGATCTATATCTATTAATTAAATATCTTTATTTAATTAACTAACTCAAGTTTGCATTCACATGCATTTATCATGCATTTATTCTCCAACTTCTAACTTTGGCTTTTGCATACAAAGTCTATTTCTTTTATTTTTTGAAGATGAAGATTGGAACTCATGTTCTAAAATTAGTCTTTACCTGCAGTTGAACTCATGTTCTAACTCGCATTCTATCTGTCACATAACTCATCGCATGGCATTCATCAATCTCATTCGTCGATCTCTCTTTCAATATGAGCCGATCATTTGAAAACACAAAATCTATAAAATGGCCTGTCATTATCATTATTCCTCCTCCCGAAATCATTATACACTTTTGAGAAGAGAAACAATCTTCGATATTTTGCTGAGACACTCGACGAAGTTATGCTTGCATTCAAACACACAGAAATCTGAGGGCAAGAATAACAATACAGCAAGATGGAGAAGGGAAATTGAGATAAATCGAGGAAGTATTTGCATATTCTGTGAGATCATTCTAGTTTTTATTAGTTTAGATTAATCATGCTTACTTATCGTTCTTTGTTGTTTTATTTAGATTAGAATTGATGTTTAATCTTGTGCAGCTTTAGCATCTTCCACAATTCCGAAAAATCTGAGTTACACTCTCCACACCAATCTAGCACCACAGAGCATGGTAGTAAAGGAAATAACCCGTGGCACCAAAAATACATCCCAAGTCACCCAACGCACCCCTCAAGATAGAATTACGGGGCCAGAGCAAGGAAAAAGATTGGTATGGTGAGAAGAATCGCCCAAAACAAACAAAAAAATAGTTGCAAACCCAAGGCAAGAATACCACAGGCTCACACAAGAAGAGGAAAATAGAGAAACAACCAACACAATCCCCAAACCCATAGGAAAACCCCCCCAATGGACTCGAGCAAGAGAACAAAGTAGGGCAGGAAGAACCAAACCAACAACATAGGGCACAACGACAAAAAAACCACCACTAGAAAGGCATGGGAAGAGCCAAAACCTCCCCTGAACACCCAGAAGGAAGAAACCTAACTAAAAGCCCTCATAGAGCCAAAAAGCATCATCATCTTCATCTAATTCAGAATCAGCATTACCATCTCCTTTAGAAAATTTTGAAATTCCAAACCTGCTCCCTTTCCTGCTTGGCATTTGAGAATGATGTTATGTTATGAATATCTATTCTAGTAATTTAACCATGGGAGGAGAACATACGTTCTTGATTTTTTATAACCCTTGAAAGTAGGAGATTATTTTATTCCCTATGGTTAGGGTATATACTTGAATAAGATTTTATATCATTTTTCAACAAGAGATTTAGAACACATATTATCATATATTGTTCTTATAATATTAAAGGAGATGAATTTACTTCTTGGCAACCCAAAGCCATAATGTGAGGAGATTTGAAGGTGCAGAAGTACATACTCGTCTCAAGTAGAAAATGTTCTCCAAATTGGATGTTGGCTTACCATATATTTTAACATGTGATATAGGTGTCATATTTAAGGAAAAGATATATGAATGTCTATGTACATACAAATGTAGAAACCTTTTATAAATTATGCAAAGGATAACTTGGAAGGAACCGTGAGGAAATTGGAGATTAGTTGAAAGGTTCTTAGCTGAATTATTAGAAGTTAAATAGCTTATTATGTTGAATTATTATTACTGGACATTACTATAAACATAATATTTTATATGATATTTAATGTCAAGGATAACTAGATTGGTTATGGCATCCTAGAAGGATGGAACCATGCTAGATATGACAACAAAGAGTCTAAAACTCAGTACAAAGAAGTAATCTTCAAATCAAGTTTAATTCTGGATTATTATACATATAAACATATTGACAATTCTTTAGATTGAGACTAGGTGTGTCCAGTTGGTGACATGGTGTCATCAGTATTAATTAACTGTGTATGAACTAGGAGAGTTGTTACTCTCGTGATTAAAAGAAAGAACTTGAATAAGAGGCAAGTTCTAGTCCCAGATTGTTACAAATGTGTAACATGGTATTTAGGAGGTTGGGCCAAACCTAATTGATCAATAAGTCAATATAAGTGTGTTATCATTTTTGAATGAAATATTATTTATGATATTTAAACCTTGGGGTCAAACCTAGGGAAGAGTTGTTCTTAGTTCAGTAGATTTTCCAAGTTAAGGGGGTAGGTGAACAAATGAAACTACTTCATAGAAAGTGGATTTATTATATATAAAAAAACTTGGCCAAAGTAAGTGTAGAATTCGCTGCACATACTTTGTCAATTCACTATGCACTAGGACTGTATAGCTAGTCAAGAGTTTCATACATAGTTGGCGGACCATATCCATAGTTGTATGACCGTACTAGTTATGTTATGGACACAACACCATACTCACGTAGGTATTATTAGAGGTTTCCATACCAAACTCTTCGTTGAAGGGTATGGCCATCTACTAGTTAGGAGATGTGTGGGGGACCACTAGGTCTGTGGTTGGAGGAAAATCAATTGGGTGATGCTCTCCCTCTTGCAGTCAGTAGCAAAGGCTTGTGGAATAGAAGGAATGTGATTCATATGAGGACACCTTGACCTTGAACACTTGTAAGTTATGAATTTTTATGTGAACATGATCATGGACCAATTGTAATTTGTATTTGAAAAGATGAGATTCATCTATTTGGAACTATGTAATGTTATTTCATTTATGTAATGACAAGTGAAAATTATTTATGCAATGTGAAATTATATTATTTAAAAGGAAAAATATCATTTCTATATTTTTGGAAACTTGAGTTATTCACATTAAGAATTAAAACTAAGGTGAAAACTATTGGGTAAACATTAGGTATGTTAAATGAGCTCTCATGACCTTTTATCACATGAAATTTATCATTTTACTACTTTAAAGTAATTTCTCATAGCATGGTGTTTTTCAATTTATTTAAAGTGTGGGCATACATTGACATTTTGTGCTTCACTTTGTTCATGAGCGCTCGACTTAGTGACACATTAACATTGGCATTTTATTTGCTTCACTTTTTTCACATGAGTTGAACTTAGTATGGTGTTGGCATAACATCTTGGTCATTTTGTGTCACCTTATCAAGGTTATTAGGGAGTATGAATCTTGGTGTGATTATGGGTACACACCTAGTGAAAAGTCGTCCTCACTAGACCTAGTGTGTTTCTCATTTTTCCACCTCATCTTGGGGGCTCACCTAGTGCAAAGTGGTCCTCACTAGCTCATGCACCTTCCATTTTGTGATTCACTTAGAAAATATTATGATTTTCTACTGTGTGAGTAATGAATATCTTTGGTGTGGATCCTAACATATCACAACTTGCTAGTCCTCATGGGAGCTAGCATTTATTCTATGGATGCCATTTTGTATTTGAAATAATTTAAGACTGAGGACTCTTTGCCTTACCGACTTGAATCCTTTAGTACTAACCTTGTGTTTCTTTTGTGTGATTTTGTGTGTCTTATGTGTGTTTGTATTGTGTTTGCATCATGTTTGTGTTCATTATTTTTTCATGTTATGTCATTTTCTTTCATCGTGTATGCTTTATGTTTTCTGGTATGTATGTTTGTGTATGTTGTCTTGCTACATTTCATGCATATGTGCGTTCCTTCAAGTGCTAATGTGGGTTTCCAAGGGATCTTGGATCTTGGGGGCTTGATCACCTACCTTGATCCCTTGTCATCATATCTCTTCAAAATTTGGACAATTAGACCCCTCTTGACATATATTTTTCTACTTTAGTGTGAGTCTAAGCGTAAGTTTATAATCTCACTAAAGTGGGGGCTGAATGTAGTGTCAAAAATTGTCACCCTTAACAATTTCACACTATATTTTGTCCCCCTTAATTTATTGGACCTAATTGAGCACCTAACTTCCTAAATTATGCATTCCAAGGCTTATTTTTACCATTTCTTGAGAGATTGCAAGCATTGAACAAATGCAAGAAATTATTTTTTTGTCCTCAATACATTATGTCTAGAAAATAGGGCCAAGACCCATACACCCATGGGTCCCCTATTTTGCTAGGGACTAATTTTTAGTATGTCAGTATTGGAATTTTAACATTCAAAATTAATTTTCAAATGTTGGATTTTGGGATTTAATTTGTGGGAAATTAGCACAATTAAATATGAATATCTATTTATTACATCATTTCAAATCTAACACACACTATCTAGCATTAACAAGAATTCATGAGAAAAATTATTGTCAAGAGCAAGTCAAGAGCAACATTTCAAAGATTTATTGCATCAATTCAAGATCCAACATCATGTCAAATCTTACGTGAGTTTATGTGTGTTCATGTTATCATTTGTTTGTGAAGGCTAATACTTTTTTAGGTCTCCAAAGCATTCAAGTATTCAAGGAAGCAAGATCCAAACCCTTGAGGTGATGTGTATGAATTCAGTCCTTCAAGGAATACATTGAAGGGTGGTGAGTTGCAATGTTTAGTGATTTCATCATTCCTTCCTTTCTGGTGGAACCCTATAAAAAAAATTCTGATTTGGTCTAAGTGGTCCTGGGTTTTGTAGTGTTGCCAAGGGGTTAGGGTTTTATGCTAAAATATTTGGTTTTATAAAATGCATTGCTCCTTTCCTTCAATCCTTGTTCTTTTTTATCTAATTCTCCATTGACCTTTTGGTGTTAGTTTTCGGTTGCATTAGTTACCTCTTGAGTCATTAGATCCATGTGATGACCATCCCCTTGTGTCTAAGGTTACCGTTTGTCCCATCACATGAAATTTTCCTACCCTCTATTCTGTAGAATGTTGTCTTATAAAATTGGGGTTATACAAATATTTTTATTTTATCCTAAGTTGTTTTCATGCCTTTGGTTTTTCCTTTAAGTCCTTATTCCCCATCATGCCTAGGTGACCGCCTTTCAAAACAACCTTTTAAGCATTTGTTGAACTCCAATAACTAAAGGTTTGGTCTATCGTGTGGCTCATCGTCTATCGTGTGGCTCATCGCCTATTGTGCTTACCTCTAAATTACTGAATTCAAAGTAGTGATGATTGATGGCTTATATTTCCTTTGTATTGCTCACTTCCTTCACATATTGAATGTGTTGCAATTGTTAATTTAATTTGAGCGATAATCGATGGCTAAACTTTTCAATGCATCGCTCATGAATCCTTTTTGCTAATACTTACCACTCATTGTTGGCCTGACCATGATGCATGATATTCCACTAAACATCTTATCATGCATCCCATTTTAATTAATGTTGGCTCATTTCAAAAGAGTGATAAGCGATGGGCTATTCCGATCTTTCCATGTGTTTGAATCCTATGCCATCACCTTGTCTTAGTGCATCGCTTTTGCATCTTCACTGCTTGAGTTCTAATGACCGATGAGCAATGGATGAGTTTTAAAAGGTAAAAGAGTATGTTCGAAGGAGGCTAAGTATGTTTCTGTGCCATTCTCTTGTATCGCAAATTCGTATTGAAGGTTCATACCATTTGAGCGATAAGTGATGGGTGTTTAAAGAATATTCTCTCGAATGTTCCGCTGGGTTTCTTCATATTGTTGTTTAATTTCCTCAGCTCAATGGCCTAATAGTGATGAGTGATGGGTTCATGTGAATATTCTCTTGAATATTCTTCTCATCTCTAGTTATTAGTTCATCATGAATTCAGAAAGGAACTTTATGAACAAAATGGCGATAAGTGATGGATTTGCAATTAAAGAAGCGACAATTTTAAAGATGCATGCGTGGCAGTTTCTCAAGGCATAGCTCTTGGTGACCTCATTGTTGATATAAATGAATCGCTAAAAGAAAAAAGGAAATTTGTGAGGATTACAGATAACCATCAATCATGTTTTAAAGAAAATAGATTGACAGTTGGAATTCAAACATGAACTGTTAAACTGTCAGAGCATTCATGTTTGCTCGTGCGAGTCATCTTTCCCCATTAATGGTGAGTCTGGTCGATCTTGAGATCATTAAAAAGGTGTGTTGTTAATTTTTCCACTACTTTCACAATATTTGAAGAGTAGAAGAGCAAACAAGAGCTTTGGACGAGCAAATTTAAAGAACATAACACTTATTTTCTCGAGTAAGTGAAATTCAAACTCCTTTGTGCAAAATTTTCAAAGGAACTGAATTAGTGGGGTAATTGGGGTTTGAAGATAGGGTCTATTGAAATTAGTGTTATATACATTTCTCTGTCTTGTGAGAGAAAATATTGTAGGTTGTGATTTAGTTCAAACAAAAGATAAAAGGTGGTTTTATTTCTATACTATAGTTTGAAAATTCTACAAATTTGTAAGCCAAAGCCCTAGTTTCAATATGAAATAGAAACCCTAGTTTTGTAAAACCTTTCCACCATGAGTCAAGCTATTGAACCCTCAGAGCCAAATGTCAAACCTAAGTAGAAAATGGATAAGGTTTCAAAACCTAAGCCAGAGGCATCAGAATATTCTAGGAAGAAGGGCCAAAAAAGAGATTACACCCATTTCATGGAGGGTGAATTTAGTTTATAGATGCCAAACCAGTTGGGAATTGGCTTATGGGAGAGGGTGTTCTTAGATCACTCTTCCTATACTTGGCAATGGGAATTAGGGATACTATTGTTCCTCATAGTGGATAGAAATTATATCTATATACTTAAAACAAAAGGTTTTCTAGGCACCCAACTTGTCATCTATGGAAGTGTGACATTGGATAATTTTTTGTGCCAAATATTTTTGTGTAGGTGGATAGATTGTTGGAATTGGTTAAGTGTTATGATCCTCAGGATAGGATCATCAAGGATACATAGGGGCGCAGGATGTTAGAAATTTTTAGGAGTAAGATTGTTGAAATCTTCAAACTCAATCCCTTTGCAAATTTCTCCATCAACTTTGTTGACTTATTTCAAGAATATGAGAAGGATAAGTATGGATTCCAGAGAACTGTATTACCAATACATAAGATGGGGAATCAAAGAAAGAAAGACATATGGTTTGGTCCTAAGGATGTAGAGCCATTTGATTGTGATGAGTTCGAAGATTATTTCAATAATACAAATTACTCTTTGTGTCAAGTTCTTGGAAGAAAATATGATATCAAAATGAATGCTCCTTTAATGGTGATGGTAATGGAAATTCAACACAAGTATCAAAATAAAGGATTTGACTATGTACAGGCTATATTATTGAAAAAATGCACAACAAATTTGTTGAATTGAAGAATGGAAACCCTCCACTTGGTTTCAAACATTATTCCTTGTTGATGCATATGCTCTTGTGGGAAGGTAAGAATAATTTTTCAGGAATATTATGAATTTGAGAGAAAAGGAAAAGATGGACAATGAATAGCCTATCCAACTGTGGGCACATATTTGGGATCAAAATTTCCCAGACTCAAATTATGTTGGTTTTTGCAATGGTTTCAAATTTGTTATTTTGGAGCAGCTTAGGATGAAGGCATGTACACACAATTTCTAAAAGTATTAAGGAAATTATACAACCCCTAGAGTTCAAGGAAGGAACACAGTTTAACCATAGATAGGGTGATTGGTATTTGCAGCCCCATTGCACTATTTTCAGGGTTAATGGAGCTAGAGTGCAACCCCATTATTTTCCAATATATGTATATGACAGGTTGGCTATCATGGAGATCATGTGGTAGATGGATGCCATGGATAAGGATCACTTCACAAGTTCCAGAAAAGCTTTTATAATTGTTGAATAGTTTTCTTTCGCTTATTTTGTAGTGCCTTCTGGAAGGTAGGATCATCTTCAGCAACATGAGAATGACTACCTTTTCAATGTACAACTATCTCCTCTAGCATGTGCTCTCCAAGGAATGTGGAGAATCTTCTTCAATGAATTTTTTGAGATGGTTACTTCTTTGAGCTTTTCCCATGTGGATAATTTTTGTCCCTTTTTAAAAATGTAACTAAATTTCAAATGAAAATATGACAAATGCTAGTTATCCTAAATCTTGTTTTTCTCCCTTGTTTTTATAAAGGAATTTAGGTCTGATTGTAGTGGTGGTTAGCTGATCAATCTTAGAGAATTTTTTTAACCAGGTATAGATAATAGAAGTATGAGTTTTTTCTTGGTTTTAAATAGAGTTTTGAGTCTTGTAATGGTGAGTGTTGATAACAGTATTATCACATTTTGAATTATAAATGATAATTATTCAAGGCCAACATTCTCCATTCTAAACTTTGTATAGATTATGAATACAAATGAATCAAAGATTATTTCTATTCATCTTCGTTGTCTTTCCTTTGAATGTTTATTCATTGTTGATACGCTTGTTCAAAGAACGAGTTAAATCTGTTTTAACATGGATAAAGGTTTATGTGAATGTATGCAGGGATAATTAAGTATTGTTGGTTTAGTTTCTAATTTCAATGGTGTAAGATACCGTTGATAAGCTTCGTTGTGACAAGAATAATGTTTTTAGATGTTTTCAATTACATGGTTTAAGAATTTTTGCACCCTAGGTTAAGGCTCTGGTCACCATAGGTCATGTTATGTTACAATTTTCTAGATCTTTCATAACAACTACATTCAAATCAAATTTAATCTTCATTTTCTATGTGAATGTAAGTTGGGTTGAAATTATAATATTTTATCATGCTTTAATATGATATTATCATGAGGATTAGCCAGATCCTTAAGGTTTTCATATGTAAAGCAATTAAAGGAGAATTTATCTGTTGAATTTATAATGTATATGAGAATTGACACAAGAGTATATGAAAATACATTGTATAGATCACCCTCTCAGGTTTTGTAGAGCCCAAAGTGCATAGGGAAAGTGTAGCAAGCTTTCATCTATTCGTTGGCCAATCCCTCAAAGTTATTGAAAATTTAATTTGGAACATTCATAGATAACTGGTGAGATAAGCTTGGTTCATTAAAAATAACCAATAGATCGGTGACTCTGTTGAGGACAAAGCTAGTCCAATGTCTCTAGGTTAGATCATGTACAATTAGAGTCAATGAAATTCCTTGTTCTTTGATATCTGAATAAAAATTCATAAAAATTCTCATCATAGGTTATGTCTAGATATCCTTTGGGTCAAGTTCTAGCTCTCTTTGTGTTTCCTATTAGGGTATGTTCAAAGTTATCTCTATATTTACAAAAGCTTCTCAAAATTATTATATATTTTCATTTCCCCATCTAGTGGGTGGTGACTTTGAAGTCTCTTGTGCTTGTGAAAATTTAAAAATTTAAAGAAAGAAAGAGAGGGAGATCTGTAAAGAGAGATATAAAGCCATGAAAGAAACCAGGAGCAATATGAAGTAGAATCTTGAGTAGAAGTTGGAATCTAAACTACCACAAACCAAGAAGTCATCATGGAAAGCAAAGAATGTCGAAGCAAGTAATTTTACCAATACTCTTGATCTTGCATTTGAAAATTTAGATGAAAATGCTTGTGGAGAAACATTTGAATATGGTATGCATCCTAGCAATGAGGTAAATCTTGATACAAATGTACCCCCTATTACCACTAGTCATCCTAGTTCTAATCCTCCAATTTTAAAAGAATATTAACCATGGAGATTCTAGGATAAAGAATTTGAATCCTCAGTCAGAAAGGAAAATATTGGGGGCAATTATATCTTTAATGAAGATAATTTCAATCCAAGAGGGAGGTCATGTAGTAGAACCTCACACCACTCTTCTAAAAGAGAACCATCGAATCTCACATATTATACCCCATAGCCTAGTGAGTATGATGTCACTCTGGAGGATGAAGAGGATATAAAAATGATATGAAAGATCTACGAGAAGAGGATTTTAGACTTAAGGAGTTGAAAATAAAACAAAAAAAAAGAAAGAGGAAAATATAAAGGTTGCTATGATACAAAGAGATCAACTAAGGAGAAGAGTAGAAAAGATGAGAGAAATGGTGAAAGAAGAACCACCTCTTGAAGATCCCTCTAAGCCAGTTGTTAGGGAAACCTTTGATCATGTTACTTGGTAAATATTCCTGTTGGAACAACTACTACAAGCACATATACCAGTTCTATTGTAGCAACCAAGGTTTCAAACCCCTCTACTGTTGTCAAGAAGCCTCAACCTATAGATATAGGAAAAAGACCTATGGGCCAGCCCAAGAAAGAAACCACAAATTCAAACACAAGTATCTCATCCACTAGTACTTCTACCAACAAGTGCTCAAATTGGTTCCATTCCATCAAATGTACCCCCTAATCTCAAAGTTTTGAGGTTACAATTAGTTAATGAGAAATTATAGAAGGAACTGGAAAAGTTGCAAATTCTTGTTGTAAATGTATAAATGGAAAATAAGATTGCATTTTTGAAAACTTCCATTCCAGACCCAGGACCTTCCAGTTCTGGACATTCCATTCCTAATCCCTAGCCACAAAACACTCAATCAAGTGGAAAAATCGCTAGTAGTAGTGGTGGAAGTGGTGGAAATAAGAATACCCAATTTGGAAGTGGAAGTGGAAGTGGTGTTGGAGGTGGAAATGGAAAAGATAATATACAATCTGGTGACCAAGATGAAAATGGACCTCCCAATAATCAGAGAGATCGATTCACTAGAAGACCTCTACAAGTGGTTAGGTACAAATAATTTTTCTTTTTTCGGATGCCTAGTTATCCAACCAAGCTCCCTGATGATATCATAAATGTATTGGTTATATTCTCTAGGAATAATGCAATAAGTGGTGTGGATCACTTAAGATCATTTGTTAACATGATGGATGATTTTGAGGTGGAAGCTAAAGATTTTATGATGAAACTCTTTATGCAGTCACTTATTGAAGAAGCTAGGGATTGTTATAGATCTTTGCCAGTAGAAAGCACTGGGTCATGGGAGGAGATTAAAAGGATATTTAGAGAAAAATATGGTGATAAAATTGATCCAAGGTTCATGCTGAATGGATTTTAAAATATCTCTAAAGGCTCTAATGAAATGGTTTTTGATTTCAACGCCAAATTTTAGAAAGAAATGAATAGACTACATGTTGACTTGAGGTTAAATGATAATGTGTGTTTGGTCAATTATTGTAACACTTTTGACTCAAAAATGAGTTATCATTTGAGAGACAAGAACCCTCAAACCTTGAGATATGCCTTCAAGATTTCATTACACATTGAAAGTAATAGAAGAGCATTGAGCAAGGTAGGAAAGAGAGATGATGTTAAAATCCTAAAGAATCCAAAGAAAGAAGATAAAATATCTATAGAGAAAGGATCTTCTCTTGAAGACAAATTGGATAAGGTTGCAAGCTCCATGAAGTACATAAGTTGTATACTTTCTAGGCTAGAAAAGGGACTAACAAGTGATAAGCCTAGTTTCCAAAAAAATGAAAGACCTCCTAGGCTACAAGATCATCCTTACAATACCAATTGGCATAATGAAAAGCTAATTCAAAATAATCAAAAGAATACATAGAGCAAAGTTCCCCATGATCCATTGCAGAAGAAATTTACTAATTTTGTTGATGAAACACCTTGGTGTATTGTTTTCCAATTACCGCATGCTTCTCAAATATGTTTAGTGGAAAAACAATTTGAAGAAAGACAACACAACCAAGAAAAATGATGATATTATTTATCTAATTGTGAAAGAAAATACTCAAAATTCAAATGCAGAGTAAGAAAAGAAAGAGGTTGAGAAGAAATGTGAGCAACAAAAGGACAAGATTAAGGAGCAAATTGTAGTGCCTTATGATCTACCTAAGTATAATCCTATTGACATGTTTTAGTTACTTTCCCAAGTCAAGGTGACAGTTCCATTAATGGAGATGATGAGAATTGAAGAACACAAACAAAAGGTAGTGGTCCTTATTAATGGTGTTACTACAACCTGTGATGTTAAAAGGGTGTCTACTTAGCCTAAAGTGAGTGGAAATAAAGTGATTGAAGAATAAGTGGAGGGAGAAATTAGTGAGATCCCTCAGATATACCTAGGCATCACTATCACAACTTTCCTAAGCAATATCGATCCTTTCTATGTGACTTTGATTGTTGATGGTAAGATTCTAAAAAAATGTATGATTGATTCAGGAGCTTCATCTAACATCATGGAAATAGAAATCATGAAGGAGATGGGTTTGAAGATAAATTGTGCCTATAATGGAAAATTTTATGCAATGGATTCAAGAGAAATCCTAGTCATAGGAGTGATTAAGGATGTTACATACAAACTGGCTACTTTTTGAGACAAGGAATTTGTTATGAGTATAGTTGTGGTGGATATCCCACCCAATTATGGTATGTTATTATCAAGAAAGGAGTGCTTCCATGGGAGGAAAAATGTTGTGTGACATGTCTTTCGCCACATTTCCAATTGAGGGAAAATACATTAAGCTTGTGAGGGAGCCAAGGGCCCCACACATGATTGAATTTATGGATCAAGAAGACATAATTCACTTTGTGGTTACTGGTATTGACAACTTCAGGGTTGAAAATTTACAAGAAGAAGATGAAAAACAACCTACATCTCTTGAAAAGGAAGTATTTCTGTAAGAAAACAATGATGAACTGTGGAGCATGCTTTTTGACAATGCTTGCTCAAAGGAAGGATTAGGTGCAAGGGTGATACTCATTTCCCCTAGTGGAAAAAATTTTAATTTTTCATTTTCCTTGTTATTTGCATGTACAAATAATGTAGATGAATATGAAGCTTTGCTACTAGGATTAAGATTAGCTAAGAAATATGGAATCAAGAATTTAAGGGTTATTGGTGATTCAGAACTTATTGTTTCTCAAGCTAGATAAAAATTTACATCAAAGAATAATAGGTTGAGACAATATCAGAATGTTGTTTGGGATTCAATTGAACACTTTGATACTTTTGGTATTGATTGGCTGGATAGGAGTAAGAATCAGGTGACAGGTTTGCTTGCCAATATTGCACTTTGGCCAAATGAAATTACATTTACAGGAATTTCAAAGGTTGAAGTATAGATTAGGCCTTTATTTCTAGATAATATACAAAATTGGTCGGTTTCTAATGATGATAAGGACATTTTGAGGTTATTGTAGTGTGTGGATGAGTATGAAGGTCAAGAGATTGAATTTGGAGCTTTTTTGGAAGAAGTGTATGGCAAAGAAACAATATTTAGCAATGAAATTATTCAGTTGAAAAACAAAAAAATCCCAAAGAGGTTAGTTTCTTTGGAGATGGTATTTGATGGACCCAACAGGACCAATTCCAAGTAGACATCTACTCATAAGGAAAAGATCTGGAAGAGGTCAACCTTGGCATAGAAAATGCTCCAAATAAAGTTTACATTAGAAAGAAAATGAAACCTCAAGTCAAAGCAATGTTGATTTCTTTGTTAAGAAGATATAGGCATGTGTTTGCTTGGTCTTATGTTGATCTAAAGGCTTACAGGGAAGAACTGTTTCAACATGAAATTCCCTTAAAATCTGATGCTAAGCCTTTTAGGAAAAATAAAAGGCCAATTAATCCTACATTGACATTGAAGATGAAAGAAGAATCGGTAAAGTTAGGAGAAGCAAATATCATTAAACCAATTAGGCATTCTACATGGGTGTCTAACTTAGTTCTAGTGAGGAAAAAGAATGGTGATATAAGACTTTGTGTGGATTTCAAAAATCTAAATGTGTCATCATTAAAAAAGAGTTACCCATTACCCAACATGGAAGCCATGTTACAAAAGGTAACTGATTGTGAGCTTCTATCTATGATGGATGGTTTCTTTGGATACAACCAAGTGGTGGTTAAGGATTTTGAGCAATATAGGACTATATTTACTACTCATTGGGGCACTTATGTTTATGTTAGGATGCTTTTTTCCTAACAAATGTTGGTGGTACCTTTCAAAGGGCTATGGACGTGGCCTTTTTCTGATTTTATCGATATCTTTCTAGCTATTTATCAAGATGACTTGACAACATACAACAAGAAAGAAGAAGACCATTGTATGCACTTGGAGAAGATATTTGTTAAGGCAATTGAATATGGCATATCTTTGAATCCCAAGAAATATGTGTTTGGGGTAAAAGAAGGAAAGTTTCTTGGCCATATTGTATCAAAAGAAGGGATGAGAAATGACACTAAAAGGGTGGTTGCAGTAGATAAAATCCCATAGTGAAATAATGTCAAAGGCATCCAATCACTCTTTGGATAGATCAATTTATTAAGGAGGTTTGTGACAAAATTTGCAGAGATTACCCGTCCAATCTCTAAAATTCTAAAGAAAGGAGAAAAGATAACCTAGAGTGAAGAGCCTAGTAAGGAGTTTAAGAGTATCAAACAAGTTATAAAGGAGGCCCTAGTATTGAAATCTCCAGATTTTACCAAGCCAATGATTTTTTTTTCCTTTGCATCATTTCACACAATTGCTACTGTGTTGTTACAAGAAAATGAAGAAGGCTTTGAGTAACCTATTGCATTTTTCAACAAATCCTTGCAAGTCGCAAAACTCAAATATGACATGACAGAGAAGCAGGCTTATGAATTGGTCAAAGAAATAATTTTTTTTAGGACCTATGTAGTAGGAGCTATAATCATTGCTTATGTCCCAAGTGTTGTAGTAAAATACATCTTCACTCAACAAGAAGTCACTGGTAGAAGGTGTAGGTGGATTAATAGGATCCAAGAATTTAATATAGATGTCCAAATCACCAAATTAGTGATATGATAGGGTTTGGCTAAGTTGTTGGCTGGAACCAATTTGAAATCCAACCAAATCAATCAAACATAATGTGCAGATGTTGCACTAATATGTGATATAAAAACATGTGGTTGGTATAGGCATATTGTCCAATATTTGCAAACTATGCAGTACCCTAAAGAAATGGAAGATAATGAAAAAGAACCCTAAAATTGTAGGCTATTAAATATGTAATCATTGATAATGAGCTTTGGTGGAGGAGTCTAGAAGGTATGTTACTTAAGTGTGTTGATGTTAAGCAAGCATTGGAACTCCTAACATAAATGCATAGTGAAGTCTGTGGAGGTCACTACATAGCCAAGACAACTGGCCACAAAGTGTTGAGAGTAGGATTATGGCGGCCCTCAGTGTTCAAAGATGCCTACAATTTTATAAAAACTTGTGATGCTTGCCAAAGATTTATAGGAAAGCTCAAATTCTCAAGAAATTTTCCACTCAAACCGATTTTAGTCAAAGCCCCTTTTCAACAATGGGGTATTGAATTCATTGGTGAGATCTCTAAGAAATTTAGTGGGGGACACTCTTGGATTCTTGTTACCATTGACTATTTTACAAAATGGGTAGAAGCATTCCCCACATGGAAAGCAACAAGCAAGGTTTTGGTTTATTTTTTATGAACAAAATTTTTATCAGATTTGGAGTTTTAGAAAATATTATCTCTGACAATGCAATGTGTTTCAGATTAGATGAATTCGGGGATTTTTGTCATAAGTATGTAATCCAGATATCTTAAATTCTTCTCCTTATCATCCACAAGGAAATGGTTAGGCCGAATCAGGTAATAAGAGTTTGACGAAGATCATTAAAAGGGTGATTGAGAAAAACAAGAAGGCATGGGACTCAAAATTGAAACTTGCACTTTGGGCTAATAGGGTTATTGTCAAAAAGGACACATGACTTTCTCCATTTGGTTTGGTATATGGTTTGGATACAAGGTTTCCTTAGAACAACTTGCTGAAGATGTATAATTTTTTTTAGGAATGTGATGGAGATATTTGTGATGAAATGCAACATAGGATTGATGCTCTGATAGAATTGGATGAGACAAGAAGAGAAGCTCAGAGTAAGAATGCTAAAATACAATTACAAGTCAAGCATCTGTACAATAAAAGGGCTTCTCCAAGGAATTTTGAAGTAGGAAACATGGTGGTGATGTGGAATGTGAAAGAACAATATAAGGGAAAACATGAAAAATTTGATGCATTATGGTTGGGTCCTTATCTGATATCAAACACTCATGGTGAAGATTCCTACTTTTTGTAAAGTTTAACTAGAGAATTTCTTGAATTGCCAATACATGGAAAATTCTTGAAATCATACTTCTCTTGAGGTGTGATTCTTTTCCATGTACACTATAATATTATGTATATTTTGTATAGGTTTGGTGTGCTTTTTCTTTGGTTTGTTTTGACTGCCTTGTTTGGGATTTTCTTGTTTTTTGTTCTTTGGGTTTGGTCTGCGTCAACCATGAGATTTGGAATCTCTCCATGCCTACAAGAGGCATGTGTCCTTGAGCATGAGCCACTGGTGGAATCCTACAAAAAAACTTGTGACTTGGTCTAAGTGGTCCTAGGTTTTGTAGTGTTGCTAAGGGGTTAGGGTTTTATGCTAAAATATTTGGTTTCATTAAATTCCCTACTCCTTTCCTTTAATCCTTGTTCTTTTGGTCTAATTATCCATTGACTTGTTGGTGTTGGTTTCCAATTGCATTAGTTAAAGATTGAGTCATTGAATCCATGTGATGACCAACCCCTTGTGTCTAAGGTTACCGTTTGTCCCATCACATGAAATTTTTTCCCTCTGGTTTGTGGAATGTTGTCTTATAAAGTTGGGGTTATGCAAATATAAATTGTCTTTTATCCTAAGTTGTTTTCACACCTTGGTTTTTTCCTTAAGTCCTTATTCCCCATCATTCCTAGGAAGCCCCCTTTCAAAACAACCTTTTAAGCATGTGTTGAATTCCAATAATAAAAGGCTTGGTCTGTCGTGCGGCTCATCGCTTAGTGCACTTATCTCTACACTGTCGACTTCAAAGTAGCGATGAGAAATGGCTTATATTTCCTTTGTATCACTTGCTTCCTTCACATCTCGAATGTGTTGGTTCTATTAATTTCATTTGAGCAATGAGTGATGGCTAAAATTTTCCATACATTGCTCGTGAATCCTTATCGCTAATACTTACCGCTCATTGTTGACCTAACCGCAGCTATGCGCGATATTTTGTTAAACTCTTATCGCCCATCACATTTTACTTACTGTTGGCTCATTTCAAAAGGGCGATGAGTGATGGGCTATTCCGATCTTGCCACGTGTTTGAATCCTATGCCATTGCCTTGTTTTAGTGCATCACTTTTGCATCTTCACTACTTGAGTTCTAATTAGCGATGAGCGATGGATGAGCTTTAAAAGGTAAAAGAGTATGCTCAAAGGAGGCTAAGTACGTGTCAACATATTGTTCCATTCTCTTATATCGTGGATTCATATTGAAGGTTCATACCATTTGAATGATAAGTGATGGGTGTTTGAAGAATATTCTTTCGAATGTTTACCATCACTGGATTTCTTCATATCGTTGTTTCATTTCCTTAGTTCAAAGGCCTAATAGTGATGAGTGATGGGTTCATGTGAATATCCTCTCGAATATTCTTCCCATCACTAAGTATTATCTCATCATGAATTTAGAAAGGCACAACGTGAACACAATGGCAATAAGCTGTGATGGCTGCAAATAAAGCAATGACGGTTTTAAAGATGCATAAGTGGAAATTTCTTAAGGCATCACTCCCGGTGGCCTCGTCACTAATATAAATGAATCACTAAAAGAAAAAAGAAAATTTGTGAGGGTGACAGATAACCATCGATCATGTTTTAAAGAAAATATATCGATGGTTGGAATTCAAACATGAACGGATAAACCGTCAGAGCATTCATGTTTGCTCACACAAGCCATCTTTCACCATTAATGGTGAATCTACTCGATCTTGAGATGTTCGTTTTTCCACTATTTTTGCAAGATTTTAAGAGAAGGGAAAATAGGAGCTTTGGATGAGAAAATTTGAAGAACAGATTGCTTGTTTTCTTGGGTAAGTGAAATTCAAAATCTACTCGATCTTGAGATCATTAAAAAGGTGAGTTGTTCGTTTTTCCACGATTTTTGCAAGATTTTAAGAGAAGGGAAAATAGGAGCTTTGGATGAGAAAATTTGAAGAACAGAGTGCTTGTTTTCTTGGGTAAGTGAAATTCTAGGGTTTGAAGATATGGTCTATTGAAATTAGGGTTATATACATTTCTCTGTCTTGTGAGAGAAAATATTGTAGGTTGTTATTTAGTTCAAACGAGAGATAAAAGGTGGTTTTATTTGTATATTATAGTTTGAAAATTCTCCAAATTTGTAAGCCAAAGCCCTAGTTTCAATTTGAATTAGAAACCCTAATTCTATAAAACCTTTCCACCATGAGTCAAGATGGTGAACCCTCAAAGCCAAATGTCAAACCTAAGTAGAAAAGGGCTAAGCTTGCAAAACCTAAGCTAGAGGCATCATAAGCTTCTAGGAAGAAGAAGGTCAAAAAAAGAGATTACACCCATTTCATTGAGGGTGAATTTAAGTTTCCAAATGCCAAACCAGTTAGGAAATGACCGATAGGAGAGGGTGTGCTCACATTACACTTGCTAGACTTTGCAACAAAAATTGGGGAGATTTTTGTTCCTTAAAAATTGGATGGGATTTATTTCTATATGCTTACAATAGAAGGTTTGCCAAGCTCCCAACTTGTCATTTGTGGAAGTGTGACGTTGGGAAATTGGTTGTGCCAAATGTTTTTGTGGAGGTCGATCTATTGTTGGAATTGGTTAAGTGTTATGATCCTCAGGATAGGATCATCACTTGGATACACAGGGGTGCAAGATGTTAGAAATTTCTAGGAGTAAGATTGTTGAAATCTTCAAACTCAATCCATTTGCAACTTTCTCCATCAACTTTGTTGACTTGTTTCAAGAATATGAGAAGGATAAGTATGGATACCGGAGACATGTGTTGCCAAAACATAGGAGGTGAGATCAAGGAAAGAAAGAAACATGGTTTGGTCATAAGGATGTAGAGCCATTTGATTGTGATGAGTTTGAAGATTATTTCAAGAATACTAATTACTCTTTTTGTCAAGTTCTTGGAAGAAAATATTATATCAAAATGAATGTTCCTTTATTGGTGATTGTAATGGAAATTCAACACAAGTATTAGAATAGAGGATTTGACTATGCAGGCTATATTATTGAAGAAATGCACAAGGAATTTGTTGAATTGAAGAATGGAAACCTTCCACTTGGTTTCAAAAATTATTCTTTGTTGATGTATATGCTCTTGTGGGTAGATATTAAGATTTTCAAGAATTTTATGAATTTGAGAGAAAAGGATAAGATGGACAATGACTTAATGCCTGTCTAGATGTGGAAACATACTTGGGATCAGAATTTCCCAAACACAAATTATATTGGTTTTTGCAATGGTTTCAAATTTGTTGTTTTGGAGCAGTTTGTGATGAAGTCTATATACAAAATTTCCAAAAGTATTAAGGAAATTATATAACCCCTAGAGTTCAAGGAAGGAACATAGTTTAACCATAACTAGGATGATTGGCATTTGCATCCCCATTGCACTATTTTTAGGGTTTATAGAGCTAGAGTGCCACCCCATTGTTTGCCAATATATGTATATGACAAGCTGGCTATGATGGAGATCATGTGGTAGATGGATGCCATGGATAAGGAGCACTTCAGAATTGCCAACAAAGCTTCTATAATTGTTGCACAATTTTCTTTCGCTTATTTTGCAATGCCTTTTGGAAGGTAGGAGCATCTTCAACAATGTGGGAATGACTACCTTTTGAATGTACATATGTCTCCTTTGGCACGCTCTCTCCAAGGAATGTGGAGAATCTTCTTCAACGAATTGTTCGAGATGGTTACTTCTTTGATCTTTTCCCTCGTGGAAAATTTTGGTCCCTTTTTGAAAATGTAACTAAATGTCAAATGAAAACATGACAAATGTCAATTATCATGAAGCTTGTTTTGCTCCCTTGTTTTTATAAAAGAGAATCCGTGGCTAATTGTAGTGGTGGTTAGCTGACTGATCTCAGAGAAATTTTGTAACCAAGTCTAGATAATAGAAGTATGAGTTTTTTCTAGGTTTTAAAAAGAGTTTCAAGTCTTGTAATGGTGAATGTTGATAACAACATTGTCACATTTTAAATTATAAATGAAATATCCAAGGCCAACGTTCTCCATTCTATAATTTGCATAGATTATGAGTGTGAATGATTCAAATATTATTTCTATTCATCTTTGTTGCATTTCCTTTGACTATTTAAATTCATTGTTAATACACTTGTTCAACTAATGAGTTAAATTTGTTTTAACATGGATACAGGTATATGTGAATGTATGCATGGATAATTAACTATTGTTGGTTTAGTTTTTGAGTTAAATGATGTAAGGCACCATTGATAAGCATTTTTGAGACAAGAATAATATTTTTAGATGTTTTCAATTACATGGTTTAAGAATCTACACCCTAGGATAAGGCACTGGTCACCATAGGTCATGTTATGTTACACTTTTCTAGATCTTTCATAACCACTACATTCAAATCAAATTTAATCTTCATTTCTATGTGGATGTAAGTTGGGATGAAATTATAACATTTGCTCATGCTTTAGGGTAAGTGCAAAAAGTTGGGTCCACATTCAAGGGAAGCATCATTTTTTAGCTTTAAAAGAAATACCCATTCATTTTTAGAATAGGTACACATTTTGAAGTGGGCACTTGTTCCAAAAGGCTTGAAACTCACAAGACATGTTTTTCATTTTGATTTAGGCTTATAATAGGCATGGTAACCCAAAACTTAGGCTTAGCCTTGCAATTACAAGGCCATAGAAATTTCAAGAGAAAAATCTAACTTTAGCAATATAGCTAATGAGGTTTTAAAAAAACATGTTTTATGAAATTAAAACCAATTATATATGAAAATGTCTAGTTTTCAAATATGTAATGTTTCTTATGATTTATTACTTTTTCTATTTTTTAATTAATTTATGAGGAAATAGGTCCATAAACTCAAAATGTTAGATAAATAATTGTTTACACAATGAAAAAAAGAAAATTTAGAAAATGATAAGATTAGGTCAAGTTATGGTGTCTGTACACAAGGGTTTTAAAAACCAGAAATTAGGGGCAATAAATAATTAATAACTAAAAAAATATTATGAAAAAAACTATAAAAAATTATCCTCATCAATATTCATTATAATATACATCTTTCCCAAAAAAGAATTAGAAAAATACTATTATTTATGTCAAATTATGGTGTCCGTACACGTGCATGTTATGGTCCTAAAAAGGTGACTTTTAAAAAGTGGTTTTTGTACATGCATATAAAAATTATTTTGTATTATCTGGGTATTAGAAAAAATTACATATATGAAAACTAGACTCAAAATAATAAATTTCATAGTACTGATCTTTTTTTAGATTCAATGTGTAAGTGCTTTAAATTTTAAGTACAACTATGACAAATTATGAAAATGAGGAAAAACACTTCCACTTTTTGAACATTTTGTGAACCCAACTTCTTGCACCTACCCTTTAATATGATATTATCATGAGGATTAGCTAGATCCTTAAGGTTTTCATCTGTAAAGAAATTAAAGAGGAATTTATTTGTTGAATTTATAATGTATATGATGATTGGCAGAAGAGTGTCTGAAAATACATTATAGGGATCACCCTCCTGGGTTTTGTAGAGCCCAAAGTGAAGAGGGAAATCCTATCAAGCTTTCACCTATTCGTTGGCCAATCCCTCAAAGTTATTGACAGTTAAATTTGGCACATTCATAGATAACTGGTGAGATAGGATTGGTTCATTAAAAATAACTAACACTTAATTATCCATTTATCATTGGTATTGTCATTGTGGAAGTGGAAACACTTACACAGGGTTTAACTAAGGCAAGCCCCTAAATGGCCCAATATTTCCCTCTCTTTGAATGTGCAGGTTATAGGTTTGAAGAGGATTGAAGAGGATTGAAGAAAGATTGAAGACAAGTTGTTCATTGTTACACTCAAAGTCCTAAATTTTGTCAAGCCATAGAAACTCACCTATAGAATTATCCGACAATATTCTGACAAGTTTGTAGACATAAATCAAAAGCTCAGATGTGTCACCAGAGGACCCCAAAAGTAGAGCAGGACACCCTATCAGAGACCCATACACCACTAGGCATCCTAGTCCTCCTATTCAGGTTATAACCAACTTTTCAAGATAGGCACACGGTCTCCTGCATTTTTTAGATCTTCTTGTAAACTGCTATTTTAGTATGTTATTTGTCATGATATTGCATTTTATGTATTAGGTCACATAGTCTAATTAAGTTAATCAATTCCAATTCATTCCAATCCATTTCCACTCCCTCAAAGAAGGAGATCCGAGTTTGATTGGCTCACCTTCATGGTTGGTAATCAATATATTCACCTTTTTGATCTCCCTCTTTAATGAAATATAGGAAAAGACTCCCCCCCTTTTGTTATCCTAGGTTCTTTGCATTTAGGACTTGGGATCTCTTTTTCTATGTTTCATCGTGTATCCAATTTTTTTGGCTTTTCTTATATTTTGTGGTGTGCCCTTACAAGATAATTGATCTAAGAAATTCAATTCAATGGCTTCAATTGAATATCTTTATCAAGTGTTAAATTATGCTCCTATGAATTTTCTTGGGCTACCTCATACAATAATTATTGTATGGTTGAGCTTCATAGTTTTGGTCTTGGTAGCCTATGCATTGATCATTTAATAAATTACGACCTTTTAAAGTATGAGATCAATGATATTATGTGTGAAAAGTATGAGCTTTGATCATATGATACCATGTGCTTTGAAGTGAGGAATGAGCTATGATCATATGTGTTATGTGTTTAGTGGTTATTATAGTAAATTTTTTGTGTTTCCCATGGTATTGAGGATCATATGGTCAATATTGATTGGATAGCTCTAGAAGTTTTAAATGTTGTTAGATCTTTTATTGTCCTTGATTTTTGAGGACCACTAGATGGTGATCAAGATGTGTGGCCCTCAAAAATTCTTGATGTGTTAATGGTCTTAGCGATTTTTTCATGAATACCTACTTAGAAATTAAAAAATCATGACAATTCAAAAGGTATTTACTAGATATTAGACATCTATTTTAGTGTTGATGCAAGTGGGATCAATATGTTGTATTAGGTTTATTCTTCATTGTAGTTCCAATGGCTAGGTATACCTATCACTTTGCATTTAAATTTGTTAAATTAATATTTATTATTGTACCTATTAACCTAGCTCTAGTACATGGGTTAATTTTTTTTCCATTAGTAGCATTTAATTGACGATTCTAAGTAACTCGTTATAAGAAAATATTTTCTTTATAGATGAATTGTAAGGGTGCAGTTTACATACCCATCTTAATTCCAATTTAGTTTTAGGCATGTTTTGGGAGAATGCATTAATACAATCACATAATGGCATGTGACACACTTTTGTGTTATGTTTGGTTCCTTCCCTTTTTGTTATCCACCTTCATTTACTCCTTGTACATATTCTTATATATTTTGTTTTATCCTTGTCATATTCATATTTATTCTCACAAATTCCTATCATTTATTGGCCTAGATTTCCATTCATTCATTTCTAATCTTATATTTCATTTTCTATATCTCAAGGTCATTTTTGTGGTGTCCAAGAGTGATCTTCCACGACATAGATCTGACCCAAACATTAGGTTTTTTAAAATTTAAATGACCATCCCCCACCCTTTTCTCATAGTCATTAAAAGTTGACTTGGTATACACTTATGGAGTGATTTGTTATGTCTTAGTATTTAAAGACATTCAATTATCTATTTATTGATCATCCTAAATCATTAAAAATCCTACGCATTATGAGGAACATCATTCTAGAAATGATTCACTTTGAAGCACAAAAAAAAAATCTATATATACAATTCTATATAAACCCTATTTCCATTTTTCCAATTTTTAAATGTATAAAAAAAAAAATTTAAATGAATAAAAAATTTAATCCATTAAATTATATATAACTTATTTTAAAAAAAAATTAAAAAATCACAATAATATTACAATTTTTAAAAATTAAATGTATAAAAAATATATTATTTTTAATAAAACTCAGCATCTTCTTCACACTATCTTTCCTCTTTCTTTTAGATCTTAAAAGTGATAAAAAATGAAATAATTTATTCTCTAACGTGTGGAATAAACTGACATACCTAATTATTATTTTCTACACATGTGGAATAAGGTAACGATACCTAGATATTATTCTTTATGCGTGTAGAATAAGCTAAGGATACCTAATTATCATTCTCTACGCGTGTGGAATAAGCTAACGATACCCAACTAGCACTTGCACCCTAATAAGGTGCAATACTTATGCCGATAGGCTGAGTCCACAACTTTTTACGGTCGTGAAAAGCAGTGGATGACGTGAAGAAAGTAGTGATTGATCTCACCTATCCCTCTCTACCTCTCCCTCCCTCTCTCCCCCCTTCTCTCTCCCTCTTGATCTCTCCTTCCCTCTCTATTTCTCTCTATATCACATATCTCTCTCTACCTATCCCTTCCTCCATCCCACCTATTTCTCTCTCACTCTCTCCTTCCCTCTCTACTTCTCTCCCTCTCTCACTTATTCCTCTCTACCTCTCTCTCCTTCCCCCTCTAATTCTCTATAACTCCCCTATCCCTCTCTACCTGTCCCTCCCTCCCTCCCTCCCTCTCTCTCTCTCTCACTCTCTCTAGCTCTCTCCTTCCTTCTCTACTTCTTTCTATCCCACCTCTCTCTCCCTCCCTATCTCTATCTCACTTATCCCTCTCTACCTCCCTCCATCCCTTTACCCTCCTCTCTCTCTTTTCTATCCTTCCCTCTCTACTTCTTTTACCCTCCTCTCTCTTTCTCTATCTCATCTATCCCTCTCTACCTCTCCCTCCCTCTCCCCTTCTCTCTCCCTCTTTCTCTCTCCTTCCCTCTCTATTTCTCTCTATATCACATATCCCTCTCTACGTGTCCCTCCCTCCATCCCACCTATTTCTCTCTCACTCTCTCCTTCCCTCTCTACTTCTCTCCCTCTCTCACTTATTCCTCTCTACCTCTCTCTCCTTCCCCCTCTAATTCTCTATATCTCCCCTATCCCTCTCTACATCTCCCTCCCTCTCTCTCACTCTCTCACTCTCTTTGGCTCTCTCTTTGCTTCTCTACTTCTTTCTATTCCACCTCTCTCTCCCTCCCTATCTCTATCTCACTTATCCCTCTCTACCTCCCTCTGTCCCTTTACCCTCCTCTCTCTCTCTTTCTCTATCCTTCCCTCTCTACTTCTTTATCCTCCTCTCCAATTCCTTCCAAAAACAACACTTCCTATACAACTTTAGTTTTTCATTTTTCTATTTGTTTATTGTTTGGATTTTATAACACAAAACAAAATTTATTTTTATTAAAAATTTATTATATTATTTTATTTATTTGATTTAAAGAATCTTTTTTATTTTATTTATTATATCAATTATTATATAATTTTTATTTTTTATATATTGTTTGGATTTTATACCAAGAACAAATTTTATTTTTATTAAAAATTTATTATATTATTTTATTTAAAGATTTTTTTTATTTTTTTTATTATATAAATTATTTTATTTTATTTTATTTATTATATAAATTATTATTTTTTAATTTATTACATAAATTATTATTATATAAATTATGATATAAATAAATTATTATATAAATTATTTTTCATTTCATTTTATTTATTATATAAATTATTAAGCCAATCCACATTGCTTTTAAATTTAATTAGTTATTAATTGAAATTTCGTAAAATTCATTTCTCCATTCTTACTGCAACACGTAAAGATTCCTTTGCAGCAAACTCAATTAATGATGGTCTATCCCACGTGCATACGAAGCAAATATATGGATTAAATAATCCATCATTTATTTATTTAGATTGTATATGTAAAGTTGGTCGTAAAAGATGACAAAAATTTGTATAAAAACGACAAATGGGGACGGTGGACAACACACGTCAATTTTGAAAGTAATATTAATGATTATCTACCCTTCATTTTCATAGGGCGCCATTTTTCCTCTTCCCATGCCGTAAAGTTCGTGGGGTTCTCGCCAGCCTCATGCTGGAAATGCCGGTGGGGTTCCCCCACGTATAATAGCCTATCGGCTAATTATTCAAAGTCTTTCTATGTATGATATAAAAAAGTCAATGAAATAGACATAGTGCGGTGGAAGGAGGACTATAAGTTTTGCCGATTTCTTAGGCCAACTTATTTTTATAACAAAGTCAATGAAGATAGAGGCAGTGCGCCATAAAAGAAATAAGCACTTGGAAAAGACTTAGCCAGCTATCATTACAAATGCAACACTTGGGAGGTAGTCAAATCAATAAGAGATGAAAGAAGCAAGACCATGTTCGTTATTTACTTATTTATAGACAACCAGGGAAGAATTATACTAGCAATCGCACCTTAGTGTGCAATGGGTACGCCGAAGTGTTTTGAATGGTAAAGGAGGGATATATGTGGCAATTTAGCTGTGTTCATAATATAGAAGTACAATACTTTGAATACATGTGGCTATCAATAAGAAATAAATTATAAATGATGTGCTTAAAGGAGGGATATATGTGGGTTTCAATAAGAAAGAAAGTATAAATGTTGTAAACAATATTTCAAAATATTTCAAATAATTGTTGTACTCAATTGTATAACTGTTTTGGAAGCATGAGAAGGTGAATGGATTTTATCACATTGTTACAATATAATATAGAAGTACAATACATTGAATTGGAAAGCTATCGATAAGAAAGAAAGTATAAATGTTGTGAATAATATTAAAAATCATTGCATACATGGCTTTTTTAATGAAATAAAAAACTATTTGTGTAGATTTTGAAGATGAAAAATTATTGTACAATTGTATCGCATTGTTATCATTGGCACATAAATCAAATTTATAGATTTGTATGTGTAGTGGGCGTGGATGACCTGTGAAGCAAAAAATTGAGGAAAGTTAGGAATGAATAAAAAAAGAAAATCTAAAATTTGTAGTAGAAAGAGTGTACATAGAAAAGGTGAATGCCTTTTATCACATTGTTTTTTTTGTATTCCACAAATAGGAACTTATAGTACTACCCCACAAAACATAAACCGAGTGTTAGAAAATGAAGAAACAAAAAAGCAAAATTTCACAAAATGATATGATATCAGTTTGTTATCATACCTCTATATATTGTATCACATTGTTGTCATTGGCACATCAACAAAATTTCTAGATTTGTTTGTGTAGTAGGTGTGGCTGACTTGCAAAGCAAACAAATGAGTAAAGTTAGGAATGAAAGATAAAATTAATATGTAAAACATTTAGTAGGACTGTTAATGATTGAAAAAGTTTTACATTGAAGAATGAAATAAGTTTAGGAACAAACATGCATTTTGAGAAATTCTTTGTGCATCCTAGGCGCTTACATTTGATAGTGACCTTAATCGATCTTCTTCATTTATACGACGAGCAACATAGGGGCTCTGTTGCATGCGGGCATATCTTTGGAATGTGAATGTTGGATGTATTTGAAGACAAGAAAGCTCATGGACTCTTGAAATAGCTGTGAATGTCAACCCTTGACGATCAATATTGCCAATGTCAACTATAGCCCTTGAAAGTGTTAGGCCTTGTGATTTATGTATTGTTAAGGCCCATGCCATTTTTAGTGGGATTTGGCGCCGACCACCACGACTCAATGGTGTTATAGGGACATTTTGTGGGTAGTTTGGATCCCAAGGAGGGCCTATATAATTATTGAATTGGACAACAACAAACAATGGAAGATGGGGTGGTTTTTCAATATCTTTGTAAAGTATTTTTTTGACATATCCAAGCGCACCATTTACAAGGCCCGTTTCAACCCAAAGATTTGAACATAACATAACCTTTTGGTCAATGCACAGAAGGATCTTAGATTGTAGTTGCTCTTCATCTGGAGTTAAACTTGTTGAGCTCCGTAGTTGTTCTGCAATTGACAAGGCAACAGGTTTTTCTAAAGACAAAAACATGCGTCTATTATGCAGTGAGACCATTTCATTTGTTGCAAAGAGATGTATGGAAGATAAGAAAGTGGATTTCTCTATAGAGGAGAGCGAGGAGCTTGAGCGTGACATTAGTAGTTGCCAATCTACAATTGTTGGTTCTGCATTTCGTAAATTGCATAGAAGTTCGCAGAATAGTACTTGGTTAGGCTCCTCTCCGCTTTGCCGAAATATTTTCTTCAATGTAATAACTGTTGTGAAGCTACGCCACAGTGTGCCCCCATATGAAGATGTAGCATACATAGGTATGTCTTTGACTGGTGGTAGTTGGCCAAGGTCACCAAATAGCATGATTGAGCATCCTCCAAAAGGTAGTTGGTTATGTGAGGGGAATGCTTCACACAACCTCATGTCAATGTGCTGCAACAACTTTGGACCAATGAAACTCATTTCATCAATAAGAATGTAGCGAATGAAGTACATTTTTTCCTGGAAGGTTGCAAGCATTTGTCCTTGCAAGGGGGGTATATCTTTTATCGGAATGCGCAATGCAGAATGAATTGTCGATGCTTCTATGTTGAAAGCTGCAACACCTGTAGGGGCAAGAAGCAATAAAGGGGATTGGCTAGTTGGTGATGAACTCAACAGTAAAGACTTGATGCATTTTATAGGGTGTGACTTTCCAGTTCCTGCAGTTACTTGAACAACTATTTTTAGTGGCAGCTAAAAAGTGTTGGGAGATAGGTGGGACACATTAATATCAAATGCTTTTTGTTGTTCAGGAGACAGGTTATTATTGGATTTTTCAGTGGGCAAGTGGGTGATGTGAAATGTTGGGCGAGCTATGTCTATAAATGTGGTAGCCATCATTTGGTGTAGTGGGACAAGGAAAGGAGATCCCCAGTCATGGTTCAAGTCTATTTCACGTAGACCAAGCATATCAAGTTCATTTAGCTGCAATGGGAATCCAGGATGTTGACTTGACAATACTTGCCATTCATTTTGCATGGGCTCTTGCTGATCTTGCCCTTCACCGAAAGTTGTGTCTGAGTCAGTTGCTTGATCAGGTTCTACTGGAGTGTGTAGCACATGCCATGGATGGTACGTGGATGATATCCTCTCCCAATGCTCTACAATTTGAGTAGGCGATGATCCAAATTCATTTTGAATGTTGCAGAATGGTTGGTACAGTAAAAGTTTGGTCAAACAAAAGTTGTGAAAGCACGGGTCATCTCTTGCAGGGATTGTTGTGAACTGTGGAGTGACACGAACTATTGCTTTTGTAGATCTCAATTTCCATCAATTGATTTTACGCGATGCTCTAATGGACCACTTTTGAGTCACATCAATTAGTGATACCACCTCAAGAAAGGTGGGGCGTACCATGTAAGCTTCAACAGAGGACATGGATGTGGGCAAGATCGAAACACGTTGAAATTTTTGAAGGTTAACATTTAATGAAACAAATGTCCTACTAGATAGGGAGAGTGGCAATTTTAGTAGAAGGTGGCAACTTTCTTGGGCTCCAATATCATGTTCAACAAGGCTGTCAACAAGCATTTTGTGAAAAGCTACTAGTGCTGGCTTGTCAGGGTCAAAGGTGGTTGAAATGCGAGAAAGTATCGCATGGTATGATTCGGATTTGCTTTCAAGTTTTGCTGCATATTTTGCAATATATTTGAGGACTGCATCAATTGAGAGAACTAGTTGGCAATCTATGTTGGCTCTCCATATAGAAAGGAGTGTTGGGTTGTGAAGATTCAAGAGGTCATCATTGCGAGCAGGTGTGTGTTTGGCTTGGCCAGTTTCAGTAGTTGTAAGGCTTAATTTATCTTGCATGTTCCAAGGGGCTTTATAGCAACATTCAAGAGAGGTCCCTTTTCTTCGTAGACATTTTTGCAAGGTACAATTTGTGTGGCGTTGAACACAATCGACCAGTTCATTATAGTCAATGGAAGGATTGGACAACATAATCATACTTGTATCCATTAAACAAGGGTTATCAAAAGTAGATCGGAGAAAAATTTGGTTTCTTAATGGAAGAGGGTGCAAGTTCCATGCAGAGACATATTTTTCGATGTAGTCAATTGCACTTTGTACTAATTGAGTTTTATTCCATTGCAATTTGGAAATTTCAGGTGCCTCCATCCAAATAAAACCATGGATATGTGTTGATCCTCTATGTTGCCACTCATACCTGGGGAGAGAGGCAATTTAGGAAGCAACTAAAACAAGAACATTATATAAAAGTATGGAATGAGAAAATTTGTACCTGTACCAATAATCTGTTGTGCAGAGAAGTTTTTCCAACACCTCCTCACGAAAAGCAGTAAATCTGTGGTGCATGTAAAGTGCAGTAAGGTGTGGATTTTGGACTATATTTTGTAGCCTCCACCTAGAAGCTGCTTGAGAATTATTGGGTGTAGTAGATGGCATGACACTAAGCAAGTCTGTCCATTTAGTATCTGTTGCACTTAGGGTAAAATAAAGTGTTGGGCAACCAATTTGAATGACCATGTCTAAAATCTCACCCCTACGTTGGTTTCAAAATGGTTTCGTCCCACGTATTGATGATCCAAAACGCATTAATTGGTCGGCTAGTTTGTCATCAAGGAGGTCCTTTAGTCTTTGGCAAAGGTCAAAAATTGTTGACAGTAGATGACTATCTAGATGTTTGTGGACAAAAACAGATGTTGTTGCTTGGCTACAATGACGCATGATTATATTAAGGATGAAGTACCTAAACCTTGGGTGTTGGCCAAACCTATTATCATGGTACCTTAGAAGATGGCAAGCATATCCATGTAGCTTAACTTTTTTCATTTGTTGTTGATTGAAGATTCCTTCACCTTTTGGAAACAAAGTAGGGAATGCCATCACAAATAAACCTTCAGTGGTGTACTCATTTATGGGTGATAGAGAAACAGGTGGCCAATTAACGGTAGGAGTTGGTCATCCTTCTCCTAGGTGCAACAAATCATGCAACTCTTCAACTTCTCTATGTGCAAGTGGGAGGTTTGTCACAAATGATGATGTGGTTTGCATATTTTCTTGCAACAAGCCATCATCTAGACCATTTGGTTGCATGAATCTTTCTTCGGTGGGATCAGGAATTGAAGTTGTAGCATATAGACTATCGGAGATGTCTATGGATGCAACAGGCAAGCATGACAAAGATGACTCATCTAACTGCACATCTTTGTAGTAAGGGTCATTACAGATCTTATATAGTAATGCCTCATGAACACATCCTCTACTAACATAGAAACTATATTGTTGAGAGTCGAGATTTTTTTTATTCACTATGAGAATATCTAGATCATTTATATGCCTTGACAAGTAAGTTGCAATTGCAGATATATTTTGAGGAAAACAAATAGTGTGGCCACTGTATTTTAATTGCCCCCCCTTTGCATAGGTGACTTGAAGGACAGGGCTAACTCTTGCTATTAACATCTCTTCAATTTGAGTGAGTTGTTGCAAAAAAGTAGGTTGCTCTCCAGGGTCCATGTTGTTCCACTTTGAGAAGCGATGACCATTTTTTTCTGAAATGCTTCTATAGCAAGTACATAAACCATTTAATTGCCTAGTTTTAATTCCTGGGTATTTTTCCATGCAAACTAGACATGTTGGCATGTTTGAAAGTTTGTCCAATTTTGAATGAAATGTATTTCTTGCAGTGTGATAATTTGTAGGGAAAGGTGAAGGATGGTGTATTTCAAAGAATGATATGGGATGAACTGTAGGCTGCATTTGAGGAGCTGGTGTTTGTAAGTGGGGTGGGCTATATGAGTGACCAGGAGCAGTTGTGGGGGTTGCTTCTAGGAGGATGTGACGTCTTTCACGTCTCCTTGCATTAAGACTATCTTTCTTTGCATGGTATCATAGGCGTTGCATTTGATTCCGATGACAACGTTTTTCTTGCATGATTTCATCTTGAACTTCCATTACAAGGTATGTTGTGGATCAAAGTAAGTTGATTTTAAAATGTGTATTTTCATACTGGGGAAAACAAATTATTGCAAGATTTTAATTTGACTTGAAAGGTATAGAAAGTCAAGATAAAACATTGAAATAACATGATAGTTGAAAGAGATAGCATGGTGTGAAATTAAAACTTTGAATATAGATAAAGGAAAATTAGATAACTTAAATACCAACATGTCTCTAGGTTCTACAATGACATATAGGAAGGCTATAATTGTACAATCATATGGCAAATGCATGCAACCTATGGAAGGCTTTAATTTAAATAGTAAAATAAATATAATCAAAGGCATGGAACCTATCCTCTAGTAACAACATAGCACAATTTTGGTCAACCCTTCAATTTCATATGGCAAACGGCTACAAGAATATAACTCTACGGAAGCAATGCACAAAGGAGAACTTTCCCACTAACGCATCCCAATTAGAGTGTAATAATGATTGGTATTACACACCCATTTCAAACTTGAGCAGTCGTTGATCATATAATTATAATTTTACAAAATTTACATTATATATAACATTTATATAACTATGATACTTTGGGTGAGCATTGATAGCTGAAATGGATTCAGAACCATTAAATAAAATATGATCAATAGTCCATTACTATTGAAATTTGAAATGGGGAGCTATCTACTATAATAATGAAACAAACCAAGAGATACATCAATAAAAGATTATTTGATGCAATCTATGATATTAATTTATTGTTGTACAAAAAAGCCATCTTCAATGAAAAGTTCGAAGTCATTTAAGCCCCATGGACAACTACTTAATCCATTTATGTAATTCTATCATAACAGCATGGTAGCCCTGAAATTGTTTCAAGTCTCTTATCTTGATGAGCAAGATGCGTCCACTATTTCATACTCTAACAAATACTATCTCTTTGGAGTAATTCATAAGTATTGAATGCTAAGGTCGTGCTAAGACACCTTTGATCATCCAACATGTCATTGCCTTTATATGATTGTTAAATCCACTACATGCTTTTAAAATTTAATCAATAGGGAGTATGTTTGAAGTGCCTCCATTATGACAACGCAACATGTAGGCTTGAAGTTATTGTTTTTTTTTCTCCCCAGATCTTTTGTAAACATTTCTATCAGATGTAAAAGAAACAGCTATGTTTTTCCTTTAAAAAAAAAAACCGAGATTATTATTCAAATACAAACTACCCAACAAAACTGTCAATAGAGTAGCTGTAGGATAGCACAAAAAATTTAGTATGCACAATATTTTTAATAATAGAAAGGATTTAAAGGAAAGTCAGCCAATTCAATGGAGAGGTTGGCTATACCAACAATACAGGGACCTTGTAACAAGTAAATGAAAGATAGGCCAGAGCAGGGGAATGAGAATTTATTAAAAATATCCATATTGGGATTGAAGGCATTACAAATAAGGAAAGATATTTAACAAACAATGGTGGTTGGGATTATCATTTTAACTCTCCCTTAATCAAAACTACCATCATCTAGAAAATCCAAACTATCATTATGAAAAGGTGTCTAATGTCAATATCTGGAGATGGAGGAGAGGGGTATAAAGAGAATGAGAGGGAGAGATAAAAGAGAGAAAGAGATGAATACATAAAGATGGAAGAGATAAATATTCGAAGAGGGAGAGGGAGGGAGATAATGAAAGGGAAAGATAGAGATGTAGAAAGAGGTAGGAAGTCATATAAAGAAAGGTAGAGAGAAAGAGATATATGGGTAGAAAGAGACAAAGAGATGGAGATAGAGGGATAAATGAAAAAACAAATATGGAGAGATAGAAATTGAGAGGAAAAGATGTATCAATAGAGGTCTTGGAATAAGGAGGGGGACAAAGAGGGAGGGAGATGGATGGATAGAGAGAGGGAGACATTTGTAGAGAAAGAGGGGGAGAGAGGAAAATAGAGATAGATAAAGAGATAAAGAGAGGAAGATAGATAGAGAGGCATACAAACAAGAGAAATAGATATAAAATATTAAATACTTTTTGAATTAAATACATTAAAAATTATATTGTGTAAATAAATATAAAATATAAAAAATAAAATAATATATTATAATTTATAAAAATAAAATGTTTAATTTAAATATAAAATGCTTACTTTAAATATAATTATAATATAATCATTATTAAAATATTAAAAAGTATAATTAATATAATATATAAAGTATATTAGAATAAATTATTATTATATATTATAAGATAATCATTAACAGACATTATTAAAATCTTAAAAATGTATAATAAACATAATATATAAATTATATTAAAATAAATTATTTGTATGTTAAACAAATTAGTTATATATGTTATATATTATAATAATTATTTAAATAATTAATAATAAAAAATTTAAAAATTAAACATAATTTATTATTTTGAAACTACGAAACCGTACCACCAAAAAAATAAATATACAAACCAAAACCGATTTCCAAACAATGTTTAAATCTATTCACATTAAATGAAAATTACTATATGTTAATTAGGCGTGGGGTGCGGAATGTTTAACTGACTGAATTTTTTTCCCCGCGTGAGATACTTCATTAGTTCAGCTTATAACTAGCAATCGCACCTTGGTGTGCAATGGGTACGCCGAAGAGGTGTGATAGGTCAATTAAGAAAAAAGTTGGTCTATTTTTTGTATACATTTGTGTAATACATGAGGTCAATTGATAGGTTGATTAGCAAAGGATGTTTTTGAAACAAAGTTCTTATTAAAGAAGTGATAGCTTCAAAGTAATTATGCATTCACTTAGAAGGATTGAAACATGATTGAAACAAAATTCATAACAAATATGCATCTTCTTAGAAGGCAAATATTATCAAATTGAATGGAAATATAGTTAAATATTATCAAAGTAGGCATACAAGTTAATATAAGATACAAGTGATTTGACGGATAGACAATACCACATAATAAATAATAGATTATGTATTTAGAAATTTTTAAAATATATTTTTTTGTTTTTAAGATTTTAAAATTAAATTCATAAATAATGTAAAGATATAATAAAACAAAATAGATACAAAAGACTTGATGGATAACAATAACAATGTATAGATAATTAATTATATATTTAGAACTTTTTAAAGATTGTTTTTATTTTTAAGATTTATAAATTAAATTTATAAATAAATAAAGCTGTAATAAAACAAATTAAATATAAGTGATTTGATGGATAGATAATACCACGAAATAAATAATAAATGTAATGTATAAATAATTAATTATATATTTAGAATTTATAAATACTATTATTATTTTTTAACATATATTATTATTTAAATTTAAATATTATATATAATAATAAATAAATATATTTATTTTAAATAAAAAAATTAGCTCTAAATTTTAATTTGAACTTTAATGAATGGTATAATACCTCTCTAAAAAACTTACTCGAATGGTTGACTTCAATTGTATTAATTATTTTGGCTACTTAATATACATATGTGTTCAATGATATACTAATCGTGATTGTAAATGTGCAGCATGTCCCAAGACAAGTGAGAACAAGAAAAAAGGCAATGATGAACTTGTTGTGAAAACCTAGTGAGGCCATCTGATTTATTTGGAGTGAGACCCATATTATCTCTGTAGGATATGTGCATTCTTGTAAATATTCCAATTGTCTACTATGGTGAAATTATTTGGTCTTTGAAATATAATGATGACCTCGTGGCTGCTTATTATGATGTGACCTAAGGATGGTGTTTTAAAATAAGTTGAAATTCAAATAACTAAGGTGCCTTGAAAGCCTATGACATAGGGCTAGGTATTAGTAGTCTTTGGAGGGGTAACATTTTATGTAGCATAAAGATTTAGCTCTTTTATGTCAACGTGTATTAATGTGACGAAAATCATGCCTTGAAAAGGGGAATGTTGGAGAATGGAAAGAGAGGTGTAAAGCTTGGAGGAGGACTGGTGTCACCCTCACTTTGGTTTGGGAAGAGGTAGATTACTATTTCCTAGGAAGTCCCCTTTTGAAGGAAAAAGGTAGCCACATTTGGGAGTTTTGTGGTTGACTTAAACCTATCTTCACCAGAAATGAGTGTTGATGTTAGGTTAGTAATATAAACCTTGTGAACATACTGTTGAAATTTTTAACTATGTATATTTTGATGATGTGGTTTTGGGTAATTAGATGACATGTTATGTAGTAATAACGTTGTAAATTTTGTACCTTTGTTATGTGGAGTATGCTAAAAATGGTAATGTAGTTTTGTTGAATGGTAATGTGTTGTGAAATGTTGAGCCGATTAGGAAATAAAATGTAAGTTATATGATAATATGGCTACAGTGTTGTGTTTGTGTTGTTATGGCTATAGGAAAGAAAAAAACAGGGGATTGTTGTGTTATGTGTAGGACTAACTCAATAAAATGGTTTCAAGTTGTAGTAGCTTCTTCCTTTCATGAACTTGTACAAAAAAAAAAAAGAGAGAGGTATCTGCCATGAGGTTACTTTCATGGGATAAGCTGTCATGGGTGATTCACAATATGATACATTGTATTGCATTAGTTTTTGTCTTGTTCTTTTAAATAATAAACAAAAGATACATACTGCAGAATGGCTTCATTCTTCAAAAAAATCTTTAGACCACTGCTATTAAATATAAAGAAGCTAGGAAATATTGACTGCATGATTAAGGTTATTTTAAAATGATCTAGTTAAAGGAAGTTTGGCCCAAATTCTTTGTAGATTTTCTTATGTGTAATTAGAAAATAATGTTATTGTTGTGTTATTAATTGAATGCATGATTTCAATTCTAATCTAGACCGATTTTGTAGAGTTGAGATAGTATTCTAGATTTGATACCAAATCTGTTTGTGGCTTTATCTAAATTCAAGCCCATTAAGTTTGGGGAAACTATTGGAAGTCATTGGTCCACAAGATGTTAAATATTTATTGAGTTCCATTGAATAGGGCATAGAAGAGATTGATCTTAATTTTGTTGATCTCACCATATAATGTTGGATTAGCTGTATAGTTTCAGGCTATTTACTATAAATCATTTCTCTTGGATCTTATTTGAAGTCTTAGTAGTTTTAAATTTACATTTAACAAAAATAAAACCCCAATAGAATATTTGCAGGTGTTAGAATATTTGTTATGTCGAAATATCTCACAATTTTTGAGTGGACTGGCTACCCAGATTATCTCGATTGTAAATCTGTATGAGTGACTCACTGACCTTTGTCAATATAGTATCTTTTAGTTTTGTAGCTACCGCCATCCTAATTTCAAGGTTTCTGGTGATGGAAATATTTGGAAGTTTTTTAAGACCAAGGCCCTCTTTTTCATCAATTCAAAGCATAGATGATAGAGCTTTAGTTCGAACCCATATGTACTTACTGGATAAACTTGACCATTCATCTGCTATAATTATGCATCCAAGTCTTTTTTTTTTTCCCATTAAATTTTGATTGAAATACAAATCACCGAGTTTTAATCAAAACTACATGAATATATTGTCATCTTCCAAGATTGAATTAATTTTGACACCAGATCCACAACAGGTTTAGTCAGTAGAGAGTAAATTAATTTTGTATGGACTCATGTACACATACCACTAATGCATGAGAATTGCTCTTTTCATAAACACACATTGGTATAAGCTTTTATGATTACAAGATCCGACATCCATCTATGGTTATGCAATTGCAATTCAATCAAACAAAAAGATCAATAACCAGTAAGACACGAACAGGAGGTAAAAGGGAAAATAGACGATATTATAGGATCAAGAAGGGATAGCAAGTTAATTACAATTGTGGTGTTTCAAAACACCGATTATTGAAGTGTGTAAAGCCGCAAATTTATTTTTGGGAGATTGAGGCTCTTTGTTTGAGCAGCGGCGGACTTCTTGGGGAGGAGAACCTGGTGGATGTTGGGTAAAACACCGCCATGGGCAATGGTCACTCCACCTAGCAATTTCCCCAATTCCTCATCATTCCTGATCGCAAGCAGAAGATGCCTAGTAATGATTATGTTCTTCTTGTTATCTTTGGTAGCGTTGCTAGCAAGTTCTAGCACTTCTGCAGCCAAGTATTCCATCATGTATTTCATCACAGCAGCAATGTAAATGGGGGCGCCAGAACCAACTCTCTTGGCATATCTTCCCATCTTAAGATATGTGGCCACTCTACCCATAGGAAATTGAAGACCAACTTGAGCGACTTGGAGACGCTTTTTTTTTAGTGTCTCCCTTCTACCCTCCTTTCCCAGCCTTAGCACCTCCTGACTCCATTATTTTGAATCTGTGAATACTAAATTGCGCTACGCAGCTTCGGTTGAAAACACGGTGCCCTCAAATTTAACCACCGGAACTTGTGTTGAGTTTTATTCCTCGGTACCTTCAAATTTAACCACCAAAAAGGAGAAAAAATGCGAATAGATAAGTCAAATTGAAAATGATGAACGACCAGACTCATTTTCATCATCAGGCATCATTTATCCATAAATCTGTGCCGTTGATGGACCAAATCAGCTCGGCAAACTTCAAATAAGTAACACATTTAGCGTAATCAAACTGAAGTTAATCTGCAATCAACGCCTGGCGAGGAACGAACTATCAACCATGCCTTCTAGTGTGTTTATATCCGTTGATGGACAAAATGAACTTTGAAAGTTCATATAGGGACACGCCTTCCGCGTAATTAAATGAATGGCATGTTGTGAATGACAACGACGGGGATGAGAAAAAGCCGACAGGTAAAATATCGCATATAAAACAGGATAAAACAGTAAAAATATCGAATGGACGAAAATGTTTTCATGGTCGGACAATCTTCATTTTAAATAAACATACCCTAAAACCCTGTCAAAATCTTATTTTCAATGGAGCTCGCCAAATTGGAGAAGTAAAGGGTCAACACCAGTGAGGAAGAGTTTGAAGGAGTGGAAACCAACAGCATCGAGGAAAGCAACAAAAAAAAAAATGCGCATGGCCATTCAAAATATTTGGCTCATCCACCGATGGAATACATCATAGTTTCAAAAGGGCATTGAAATAGTTGAGAATCTGCTAAAGGTATTACGCTCAACTTTATCAATGATACAGTTGAGAATCTGCTAGTGAGCCACCCAAAATGGCCAGCTATAACCAAAAAAGGCCATTTCACATCCCAAAAGATTCAGCCATTTGTAAGACCTATTCTTCCACAGTAGCTTGCAAAGCACACTGTTACAAATTCTTGATAGTCTTGGCGTACAGAAATAAGCCAAGCGAATAAAGAAAAACAAATCCATATGAAATTGAAAGAAGTGTTAGCAAAAGTATTTCTTCTATTGTCCTCAAACAGGGTATAATACATATGAGATAAGAAGCAATAGTGCATATCTGTGTGAGTTTAGTTCAAAGATGAAAGTAGAGTGTGATGTGAGTACATAATTGTGAAGGACTGTAGAACAATGAAGGTGGAAGGTTGCACCAAACATATTAGCAGAGAGTGAGCATGACCATGCCATATTTTTTATGATTTAATAAATTTGGTTTCCAGCCCAAATATAATCAGATTTAAAGATAAGGATGAAAAAGTAAAAGAAAACCTGGTTGAAAGCAAAGCTCAGCACCGCCTCCAAAGTCTGAAGAAGAAATTTGTTGATTTTTGTGTCTTCAATGCCGAGAAGTACTGAGCAAAATATCTAATTTGCATTCGTATTCAGCTGGGTGAGAATGCAACCAAGATATTTCTTGGCAAAGTAGCTGTACAAAACTGACAAGGAGTCGGTAGGATGCAAGGATTACAGGCAGGGAGTAAGTGACATTTCTTGAGAAATTGAATATTTATGTCTGTAGGACACGATTGTGCTGGAATAAACCTTTCCACAACTGAGTCATTTGTCCTTGCTACCGACAGCTGTAAGGTGAAGATTCAGACTCCATCCCAAACATTAACTGACATGTAATCTTCCCGAACAAGACCACCGACACAATACTCTAAAGCAAAATCCTTGGGTGTTTCGGAGAAAGGGATTTTGTGCTCAATAAATATGAGTAGCTGGGGGAAGATAAAAAAGAGAATATGCTTTTTGACAGTGAGCAACCAATTAAGGCTTTAAGAAATTAATGTTCGTATGTGGTCAGGATCGAACGGTCTATATTAAATTTATGGTCCTCCATATCTGTTGGGTAAATTAGAGACCTTGATTTAAAGATTTGATTGAGATTTGGGGGAGAGACTCCATAGAGGGAACGCCTTCGGCGTAATAAAAATTCACTCTTTTAACAGTTGGTGGAAGAGGATAAGAATGTATCCACTTTAGCTCAAGATGTGTGTGGGCTGTGAATTTTTGTTGATATGGATAATAATGTTGCAAACTCATTTTCCATTTTCAACAGCATGTTTGCAAGATGAGAGAAGTTACTTGCTCGATTTCAAGGCTGGTCTTAATCTTTCCTCATTTCGCTTATCCTCTTGGCGGGGGTTCAACTGTTGTCAATGGGAGGGTGTTACCTGTGATTATCATACATCCCATGTCATTCGCCTTGATTTAAGTACTGACCTCTATTGAAGTGTTGATTACGACTGGACGAGGGAGTTTCGTCCATCGCTGTTTAATCTGCACCATCTACAACAGTTGGATCTTAGCTATATTCACTTTAGAGGTATTTCTATTCCTCCCCAACTGTCAAAATTGCAGAGACTTACATTTCTTAGCTTATCAGATGCTAGCTTTGAGGGTGAAGTCCCTCTAGAGTTGGGAAATATGTCGAGCTTGCGTCATTTGGATTTCTCATAAAACTTCATGACTATTAGTAAGTTTGATGTATGGGTAAGAAATCTAAGAAGCCTGGAATTCTTAGGAATGGATGATGTGAACCTGACAATGGCATCTGAGCACTGGGGTGAGGCCCTTAGCGGTCTTGCCAATCTTACCCAGATTTACCTGTATCAATGTAGGCTCTCAGGAAATATTCCAGATCTCTTAAACCTTACACGTTTATCACATCTGCGTATAGCTAGGAATTCATTCCCGTTTGAACTACCCTCTTGGTTTGAGAACGCGTCCTCATTGGTGTCACTTGATCTCCGCAGCTGTGATCTGAAGGATTCCATCCCTTCCAATTTCATGCCCCGTTCAAAAATGAGCATTCTTAAGCTTGGAAAAAATAACTTGAAAGGAAAGCTTGCTTTCTTTCTAAACCATTCCTCCTCCCTTGTTCAGCTTGACCTCCGTTATTGCAATTTAGGTAGAGTGATTTCCCCCGTCATCGCAAACTTTTCGAAACTTGAGATCTTGGACCTTAGTAACTGCCAGCTAACTGGTCAGATTTCTCCATCTTTGTGTGAGCTTCCAGAATTAGGTGAACTCCAGCTATATCATAATCAGCTGTCGGGAACAATTCCAGATTCCATTTCAAAGCTGGCCAGTTTACAAGAATTGTCACTTTCTTCCAACGGATTAACAGGCAACATTTCACTGCAGCTACTCGACAATCTAACTCGCCTTCAAGTGCTGGACCTTACTGAAAATCAGTTTCTCATTAACATCTCTCCAAGCTGGATTCCTCAGTTTGCCGAACTGGAGTTCCTTGGATTGGGGTCTTGCAATATAGAAGGCGACTTGCCTGCTTTTTTGTCGCAGCAATTTCAATTGGAAGAGCTAGATCTTTCAGATAACAACATTGTGGGAAATCTTCCCTCGTGGCTATGGGATCTTCCTTATCTTGACACGCTCAATCTTTCAAATAATCAACTGGAAGGTTCTCTACCCCGCCAGATATCCCATAAGTTTGATGTTGTGGATTTGCATGGGAATAGATTATACGACTCTCTTTCAGCTCTTGATTTTGTTTCTGATATGTTAGATCTGTCAGATAATGAGTTTGATGGCTCTATTCCTGCAACAGCTTGCACATTATCTTTTCTATCATTGTCAGGGAATAATCTCACTGGAGAAATTCCAAGTTTTGCATGTATCTATCCAGATGGAGATTCATTTCCACTTGAGATGTCGAAGTTGTCAAAGAACAAGCTGACAGGTATGGTTCCTGCAAAAATTGGGAGTTTTTCTTATTTATTAGTTTTACAATTGGCTCAAAATGATTTGCAAGGGGAGATTCCAGAGGAGCTGGGAAATCTGCAGGCTCTTCGCACTCTAAATCTCAAAGGCAACATGTTGCAAGGTATTCTTCCATCATCCATTGCAAATTGTTCGAATCTCCAAGTAATTGATTTGGGGAATAACAAATTTGAAGGTAGTATTCCTGTTTGGATTGAAAAGCTGACAGATTTAAGAATTCTCAGCATAGCTTCCAATAAGTTTAACGATAGAATTCCATCCCAGCTGATGAGGCTGCGGAATCTTCAAATTCTAGATCTATCTGGCAACCACTTATCAGGAAATATTCCTGAGAATCTAAGCAAATTATGTGCTATGGTGAATCAATCACAAAGTATTGATGTGCAACGTACCTCTCAATTTGTGTTTTACCAGGTTGCCGAGTTTGAACATGTTGCAAAATTTGAGGATGAAGTAATGGTTTGGATAAAAGGAAGGGCAACTCCATACACGAAGATAATCAGAGCAGAAAGGTTCATGGATCTGTCTCGCAATAATCTGTCAGGTAATATTCCTTCAGAATTGGGACATCTGAAGGGCTTAATTTCTCTAAACATATCAAAAAATAATTTGAGCGTTTCAATCCCAGAATCTTTGGGAGCCATTGTTCACTTGGAATCTCTGGATCTTTCAGAAAACAAGCTGTCAGGAAAGATTCCTTCCCAACTTTTAAATCTCACATTCCTTGAAGTGTTGAATCTTTCCGACAACATGCTTTCTGGGTTAATACCGCAGGGAAGCAGTTTTCAACTTTTGAAGCTTCTTCTTTTCTAAAAAATCCCAATCTTCATGGACCTCCTCTTGAAAACAGGACACTGAGTTTTGGTTTGGGGGATAGAGATAATCACAATAATACAGTTGTTGAAGATGGAAATGCAGATACAGATGTAATGGATCAATGGTGGGCAGTAGGAGTGGGGATAAGTTACGGAATGGGATTTGCCATTGTGGTTGCAGTATTGTGCTTCCACGTAAAATGGAGATATATATGCTTTGCTCTGATAGATAATTTAATCTAGTATCTTTTCCATCGGTGAATCCCTAAAGCTCTTCACAAAGGATGCTTCCAAATCCTCCTATCATAGATATGTATAACATTGTGTTGTTGCTCATATCGGTTTGTTTGCATTGTTGTAATGTGTGCTGAAAATTGTTTTTAGCTTAGTTTTAAAATGAGTAGCAGAGGGAAGTTAGTGTGCAGTATAAAAAGCCTCTGGTTTATCTTATATCTCTATGCGGCTGTTTAACTCTATTTTCTACTTAAATTTAAGCAGAGGGTGTTCCCATGCATAAATTTTATTTTTGGGAAAGGATAATTTGGAATCTTTTCCTATTTTCATGGAGCAGCTAATGTTTAGGAATTGAAAATAAGCTGTGGAAAAAGAGGGGGGGCTGGAAATAAGCAGCAACTGCATATTTCTAAAAATCCATCGTGGTTCCACCAGCTTCACAAATAACTCCTAAATAAGTTGAGCAGTGGCTGCTAGCCAAAATAAGCTAAGCAGCAGCATGAGGACATAAGATTAGTGTTAGTAATTATTACTACACAGTGATACATTGTTTCGTATATTATAAAAATTGTATACTATCGTCTACCACCTTGTCTTAACACTATGCATGAGTCCATAAATTATTCTCTAGTGTCATCGACTCTTTTTGAGTGCTTCAGATAATTATGGGCATCTAAAATGAGGCTCTAGGTATTCAAATTTAGTAAATTTATTGTTTTAAAAATTATTATTTTACATTTAAAAGAATTTTAATTTATAAAAATGTATACAAAATATTATTTTAATTTTTTTAATTATTTTTTTTAAGTTTTTCACAATCATTTTTATTTTTATTATTATTTTAATTTTTTTAAAGTATGTAAATTTTTAATTTTTATTATTTTTCTTTTTAAATCTTATATTACAAATATTTTTTGTAATCTTACAACATAAAATCTAAAGTTCATAAAAAAGATAGATCTACACATACTCATAATAGCAAACACTAAACATATAGTCTTATAATATTTAATATAAATATATTTACAAGTTATTTTTCTATACGTATGCAACATCTAACTCTTGTATTGTTCTACAATTTACAACATCAAATACATATAAAATTTGATATAATATTTCTTTTCTACTCTATTTTTTTGTCTCATATGTGAAGAAAAATAATAACTTATCTTTTTCTACCACATTATTTAAAATGATATAGATCTAATCTAATTATCAAACAATGAATACAATCATAGCCTATATTAAAAATAGTCGTGACTCAAAAAAATAGAAAATGGTAGAATTGCTTCTAGCTATTTGGAATGATGTAACAATTTTGATCTTTTAATGGCATTTAATTGATATACTACAACTAACGGTTAAGATCTGAAAATTTTGAATTGTTTTGTCATTCTTTTATAGCTCAAACTAGGACTAATTTAAACTATCAAATTCAGTGTACCTTGTCTTCTACCATGTGTTTAGGAATGGGTTGAACATAAAAGTATAGTGGGGCTTACTTATAAGGAAATAATTTAATGACTTAGACTTTTTCTTAATAACAAGTCAAACCCCTAAGAATTTGGCATATAAATTCTAGTGACACATCAAGCAACATAACATGTGAGATGCCTGAGGCCTTAGACATGATATTTATAAGTGTTATGTAGTTGATTGTTATTTCAAATGGTCTTATTATTAGATCATTATCCAATACAGTACTAATGACCTAATACTATTTAGGGTAAGTGTATGTAAATGAGGCCAAAAAGGGAGTTAAAAGTAGACACTTTTTTTTTCTTAAAATTAGCTAAATTTAAATTTGGACATGTAATTTGAAGATATGTCAAGAACAAGAATTATAGTAAATTAAATGTAGTTTCTAAACAAAATGTAGTTTTTAAACTAATTTTTTTTTTTAAATAGTTAAGATTAAGATGGTAAAATGTCAAGTGCACACAAAATTACTTATAGTTTCATCACTAAAATATAACAATTTCTTGTGTGTGCCCTTTTTTTTCATGATAGGTATTTTTTAAAACTCATTGGTAGAAATATAGCCAAGAGTGAGTATTATAAGTTATGCATGATTTTTTTATTTTTCAAAGAATATTTGTGTGTGATCTTTTGAAGTGGATGTATCTTGAAACTTGTATCATTGAGCATGCACATTACATGATTTGTTAAAAAATAATAAAAAATATAATATTTTTAATTTGTATAGAATGAAGTGTAGAACAATCTTATATTTTGAAAAAATTGAATAACCACATTAAAATTTATAAATAAATTTTAATAAATATGTATTTTAGGATAATGAAGAAATTGTTCAAAGAAAATAAAAAATAGACACCCTAATTTATTCAAAATATTATAAAAAATGACTAGAAATCCAAGATGTAGCTCATCATTTTATGGTGGTTTCATCAATTTTTGTTTTAAACTAGGTAAATTTGATAATATCGAAGTTTAAAATTATTTTGAATATGAAAAATACATCTTTGTGATTTACCATAGAGGTCTATTTCTCTCTCTCCTCTCTCTATCTCTCCATCTATCTCTACCATTTTCTATCTCTCCTCCCTCTCCCTCTCTTTCTATCTATTTCTCCCTCTTCTTTCCCTTTATATCTCTCCCTTTATGCCTATATTTCCCTCTCTCCCTCTCTCTCTATCTCTCCCTTTATCTCTATCTCTTCCTCTTGATGCCTCTTTTCCTTTCTACCTCTCCCTATCCCTCTCTCTCCCCCTCTCCTTTTGTCTCTCTCTTTATATATCTTTATCTTTATCATATTCTCTCTTTATCTCTCTTTATGTATTTATTTATCTTTCCTTATTTCTCTCCCTATCTCCTTGTCTATCTCCCTCTCCTCTCCTTCTATCTCTCACTCTCCATCTCTATCTCTCATCATATATATATATATATATATATATGATTTAGTATCTCACTCCTTCTATCTCTCACTCTCCATCTCTATCTCTCATCATATATATATGTATTAGTATCTCACTCCCTCTCTATCTCTTTATGGGTGAGTGCAGGATCATGATGGGCCAAACAATGGTGATGGGAAAAAATGTGTTTTCAACTAGGCAAAAGTGTAAAAGGCATCTTTGAATTTTTACTCGGGTTGGGTAAAAAATACAATTTTCTATGGTAAACAACAAATCAAAATGGATATCCACTTTTTAAAAAATGATATCCTCTTTTTAAAAAGTGGATGTTCAATAGAAACGATTATCTAATATTAAATCAAAATAAGGGATATTTGTTTCTTGCACAAAATGGATATCCATTAAAAATAAAAATCTATTTCTTGCACATAATAGATATTTGTTATTATTATATAATATATATTATAATAATATATTTTATGTATTAATGATAGTACAAATGCTCAATAGTTACATTCATGCATACTAAACTTATAACTGCATATATATCGAGAATGCTATGAGCTAACTTTTACAAATATAGTGTTGTGACTACATATATGCCGAGTATGTTATGTATTGAATACTCAAAATATAAATTGATTGAATACAAAAAAATTACAAATGTTGGTGTCTTGTACACTATAGACACCTGATGGGTCTAGTTATTAGCATTTTTTCTATTAATTTCATGCATACTTTTAGACGTGCTTTTAGATATACTTTTCACAAAATAATCCTATATTATACTACCTTTTCATACTTATTATGAAGACTTGGACCTAAATTATAATGATGGAAATATGGTTATGACATAATAGTATTGCATGGTTTCTATGTGAGTGTGCATGAAATGTGGATGGAATTCTATGTTTCAACTATGATATTTAGTCTCGTGTACATGCTTTGTGAATTAACCCTTTTTGTAGCCAAGGAGGAACTGTAGCACGTAACAGTTGGAAGTTGAACCCTTAGCAAAAGGAAGATTGGGATAACAAAATAGGGGAGTTCCAGATTAAGTTGAAATGAAATAACTATTGTTGAAGACACCTGATGGAGATTGAAGTGCATCAACAAGTTAATAAGCGCTAGAAAAGGACTCCTTTACTGATAGGATTTTGACAAATGTTTGTGTGTTTTACATGAAATCCTATTTTATAGAGTTTTAGTCCTATTAGGATTCTTCTTCCTTCTCAATTATGGTTTGAACAATTCAATCTTAACTATACACTCTAATATCTAGGAGTGGAAGTTAATGATTATAGTTACTCATTGCTTAGAATAAGACTCCCTCGAGCTTGTATATAGCCGATGGTTGATTCCTTAGATTAGTTAGTTGGTTTTTTAAATTTCTTTATTAAATTAGTTATTTTTTAGTCTCAAAATATGATGGATATTCAGAATGATTGAATACAATCTATGAAATGATCTTATGTAATCTTTCATGATATGCAATGAATGAAGTCAATTTTATTTGGGTGCATAGAATATGTTAATCAAATTTGGTTCCAGTTAAAGTGAGAATAGCCACCTGAGTAGGACACTTAAGGTAACTACTCTTCACTTCATTTTCCAGTTGTTTATCTTTGTTTAAATAGTTGTTCTTTATTTATCATTACTTCATGAATTACATGCAAGTTAAATTAGAATCTCATACCTATTTTTTTTTGTCGTGAATGTCCATGAACAATGCATATAATGGTTAACCAATAATACTCTGGAGGTTAAATTAACTGAGTTACTAGTCTTAATCAGTTTTGAGTCATTATAGTAATATTTCATTAGTATCAGTTCAGTTACAGTTTCAGTTGTAGGTATCCATAGCCATTAGTTCTAGCTTATTCTTTCACTATTATGTAGTTTTGTGATTTCCAACAAATAGAATAACTTGAATAGGATAGCTTAAGTAGTTTCAAGTCTTTGAAGGAATATACAATGTTGCACCATCATAAGTTTACAAACCTTGGGTTGACATTTTAATGTAGTCTTTATAATGTTGATTGGACTGTTCAGTCAAATAAACCCTTTGAATTGTATAAATTCTACCAAGTTTATAATACACTAGTTTAGACTCTACATTTTTGGTGTCGTTGCCAAGGATCGTGCCATCTTCGTAGACTTGTTTTTAAGAACTTTCATAGTTTATATTTTTTTTCCAACATTAGGATTGTTAGATTAAATAATCTTTTTCAACACTAAAGATACACTTACATTGTGCAGGGCCACTGCTATATAAAGCCATATTTCATGTATGTGGAGGTAGAGAGATTCTTTGGGCAGATTTCTTCCCTCTACATGCCAAGAAGCCATAGCATAAATTGGCGAACCTAGTACTCAAAGCAAGGGTAATATTGAAGAAGAAATTTCCCTATCACCAATATCTATCACACAAACAGGGGGAACATACCACACTATGGGTGATGCAGTGGATGATGATCTTGAGCGTGCAACATTTGAGTAGCCAATCACTAACTAGGAAAGTGCTATAATGTTGAAGAACATTCCTCCTTTAGCCTTACCAGTCTTTTATGGGTTAATGATTGAGGACCTAGATACATTTCTGTTTGAATTTGATGTCATGTGCAGAAGTTATGACTATACCTTTGATGCTTATAGGCTCAAACTCTTCCCTACCACTCTAAAATATGCAGCCCTAAGATGGTTCATGGGATTAGGCTGGGATGTTGTTCTTGATTGGGATACCATGAAGACATTGTTCTTGGAAAAGTACCAATACTATTGTAGGGGACCTAATAGGAGGAAATATATGACATTTTCAAAATGTCACAAAAGGATGATGATCCATTAGAAGATTATGTGGAGAGATTTCAATTTACTTTAAATAAAAATCCACAGAATAAATTTTCAGAAGAATCCTTCAAGTTAGTCTGTTTGAGGGAAGTCAATGATGATTGTATGTATTCCCTTAATCTCATTGGACAAGGAGATATCTCTCAGATACCATTTCAAGACATTTGTAAAATTTGCAAGAATTATTCTAGAACCTTCACTAAAATACCAAGAGGAGAAAGGACATCCACTAAATTGGTAAATCAACTACAGGGGTTTCAAAGGTAGAATTGAGCAACCTTGTTGTCTAACATGAAGGAGGACATTATCAGCCACTTAGCAACTCAGTTGGATACTCTCCACATCAAGAAGTAGGAGGAAGCTAAGGCAATGCTCATTGAATACTGCCCAAGTTGTAGGCAAAAGAAATAAAATTGTCAATGCAAAAGGGTGGCTAGTGTGACCAATTTGACATAGTATAGGTTAACTACACCTGATCCATACAAATTCAAGGCATACTTAAGCCATTATGCATCAATCCCAATAAATCATTCAATTAAACAAAGACGAATAAGCCATTAAAACTAGCATATTAGAACATGACAGTTTAATAAACATCAAATCTAAGACATTGAAACTTATCCTATTGGGGGATTGGTGTCACATTGATGTGGAATGGTGACCCTTTCCCAATCCCTTGGATAATGAACTTGTTTTGATTGATTCTATTGAAGAGAATCGACAAAATATATGAAATATGTGTGATAAAACATGATTTAAATGCTAAATTAACATGATGAATGCGAAGATGATCGATATGGGTGTATGCAAATCTACTCTAAATTAATGCAAGCTTCAAAATATTAAAGCCCTAATTATAAATATGCTAATTGTATGCACCTATGTTATCATGGAAGCCATTAATGGATGCTTTAAGCTAATGATGGAAGTAAATTAAGCTAAAACAATGCTAAATATGAGTGCAAGTGAAAGTGATTTTAACAACATAAGTTTTCTCTTAAAAGATGGATCCATTTGTCTCCAAATAGTGACTTATTTATAGGAGGACAAATGAGAAATGAAGGGTTGAGATTAGAAAATGTAATCAATGGTCAAAATTGGAGGAAAGATGAAACATGGATCAAGGAATGGATGAGAATCAATGATCATATGGATCAAGAAAAGAATCGCGGGTTCATATTCTTCCAAACAAACACACTTTCAAAATTTGCACAAGAAGTCTTGTTGTAAGGAGGAATATTCCTTTTTTCAAATGAGTAAAGAAAGAGAATATTCTCAAAGAATATTCTCATGGATGAGGAAAATTAGATATTTAGTTAGTTAAAACCAAAATAAATTGTGCAAAGGGGAAGGAATACTCCATGGGAATATTTCTTTTGGAGGAATGTGCAAAGGAGGAATATTCCCTTGCAAGTGGGAGAATTAGATTTAATTAGTAATTTGATAATTAAAATAAAGTTTAAATTATGCAAATTAGGGGAATTATATGATATTCATTAAATAATTGATTTAATGAAGATCAAATGAAAAAGCAATGGATGAGATTGATTTGATCTATCAGTGGTCACAAATGAAAGGAGGAAGAAATATGGATCAATGATTCTCATCAATGGATGAGAATCAAAGATCACATGGACGAAGAAAAGATCAAGGGCTCATAATCATGCAAATAAACACACTTTGCAACAGTTCTTTTAAAATTTATTTCAAAGTTTGTTTGGAATAATCATTACCTTTTTTTCGAGGAAAATAGGAGAATATTAATTTGGAATATTTCCTATGCAAGTGGAGAGGGAAATTAAAAATTTAGTTAATTAAAACTATATGTGAAAGTGAAAAATGAGCAATGTGAGGATATTCATTAAATTATTGATCTATTTAATGAAAAGGGGATGCAAATATGATATTTAATTAAATAGTTTAAGTTATTTAATTAAATAAGAGGACTTAGGGTTAAAATGAAATAATTTGCATTATTTAATTAAACTGAATGAAATATCAGTGTGAGAGGGGGTGAATTAACCCAATTAGGTCAATTAGATTAATAGGTAAAAATGAGGCATTTAATTAAATAATTAGGATTATTTAATTAAACAAGTGAAAAGAAGATGGATTTTAGGATGAAGCGATCTTAATATATCGGATTCAAATGTGTATATCATTCAGGACAATTTTAAGTGTCTACATTTTCCCCCTCTTTGGAGCGAGGTACCTGTTACGTTGGTTCAAAGACTGACACTTATTTAGATTAAAATATTGGGTAAGTGCACAAAGATGGTTCCCAAAAAGGGGACTTAAGTGGACAGCTTTTTTCTAAAATCAGGAAATACTGACCTTGGACATGAAATTGAGGATACTTACACTTAAATTTTTGAGATGGAACAAACAAAAGGATTCAAGTGCTCCAAGTCTACTTTCTAAACTACTAATTTATTTTGAAAATGGTTGAGATTAAGGGGTTAAAACGAGGGACGTACACAAATTGGTGTTGTTTTTGTCAGAAAAACATAACACAGCAACTCTTGTATGACCCTCGTACGGTGAGATTTTTTTAGTATTTTTAAAATCTCTACGGTCAGAAGTTAGCTAATAGTATGTACTTGATGCACGATTATTCTGATAATTTTTTAATGAATATTTTATTTTTTACTAATTTTTGAAGTAGAAATTTCCAGAAAAACAGAATTTTGGCCGTGCTACCCCTACAAATTTTGGAAACTAATTGATTTTTTTATTTTTATTTTTAAAATTTGTAGAATGGAGTCTAGTTTCTAAAAATGTAATTTATTTGAAAAATTGATGAACCGTTAATTTATAACGAAAAAAATACCAATCACTGATTTTTGGCAAAAAAAACACATACAGATAAAATAAATTATGGATGAAAGGCTTAACATTTTCAGAAAGTGAAAAAAATTACATCTTTGGATAGCTAAGAGAGAACCAACATTACCCATGTGTTTGATTTTTTTGATATTGAACCACGTGCAATCTTGACGGTGAGCACGAACTCGATTATGAGAAATATGGTAGGTTTTTTAAAAACACGTCTCTGGTCGTTGGGAATGCCCTCCAAGCCTTTGGGTTGGTATTCCAAGGCAAATACCAACCCTAAGGCTAGGGAATTCCCAAAGCAAGATATATCACGAGCGCGTTATAACACACTCGCGTTATATCTCACTTTTCACAAGGTTTTTGCTTCTGCGACAAACATGTCAACTAAGACATAACGCGAGTGCATTATAACGCGCTCGCGTTATGTCTTCCTTTATGTTAAATGTTAATATATTGAATGTATGTTAATATATTTGTATGTTTGTATGTACACGTATGCTTGTATGTCATGTATGTATGTATCCATGCATCCATGCATATACATGTATGCTTGTATGTCATGTATGTATGTATCCATGCATCCATGCATATATATTGTATGTATGTGTCTATGTATGTTAGATTGTATCTACACATGTATGTATGTATGCTTGTATGGATGTAAGATTAGATGTACATATGTATTATGCTTGTATGTATCCATTTATGTATGTCTTTAGATGGAGGGAGAATTTAGAGAGAGAGAGTCTGGAGAGATGGATAGAGGGTGGAAGTGAGAGTTTAAGAGAGAGGGAGTGGGAGAGAAGGGGTTGGAGTGAGAGGGACTTAGCTAGGTAGGGTGGGAGGCAGAGAGGGAGGGAGAGAGAGAGAGGGGGGGTGGGAGAGAGAGAATTGAGGGAGAGGGAGGGAGAGAGAGGGGGGAGAGAGAGGGGGGAGAGAGAGAGATGGAGAGAAAGAGAGAGTTATGTAGGTAGGGTGCCAAAGGGATAGACTTGAGAGCGTGAGGGGGTGAGAGGGAGAGACTTGAGAGATAGTTAGTGAGAGGGAGTGTGAGAGAGATGGGGTGTGAGAGAGAAGGAGTGGGAGAGAGAGGGAGTGTGAGTGAGAGACCTGAGAGAGGGAGAGACTTGAGAGATAGGTAGTGAGAGGGAGTGTGAGAGAGATGGAGTGTGAGAGAGGAGTGGGAGAGAGAGGGAGAGTGAGTGAGAGACCTGAGAGAGGGAGAGGCTGTGGGAGGGAGTGACCTGATAGAGGTAGAGAAAGAAAGGGGTGGAGTGAAAGGGACTTATCTATGTAGGGTTGGAGGGATAGATAGAGAGAGGGGAGAGAGACAAAGAGAGAGTTACCTAGGTAGGTTTCCAAAGGGAGAGACCTGAGAGAGAGAGGGGGTGGGAGGGAGAGACATGAGAGAGAGGGAGAGAGAGGTAGTGGGAGAAGAGAGTGGGATAGAGTGGGAGGGACATAAAGAGAGATAGATAGAGGGAGCGAGAGAGGGTGGTAGGGATTGATTGAACGAGAGGTACGTAGAAAGAGGGAGATGGTAGATAGAGACAATTAAAGAGGGTAGGAGGGAGGGAAGGAGGGAGAGGTGAGATGTATAGATAGGGACAAAGTGATAGAGGTTGAGGGTATAGGGTTGAGGGATTAGGGTGGAGGACCTATAGGGTTGATGGTTTCTAGGATATTAGGGTTTAAGTGTTAGAGTAAAGGTCTTAACTTAATTATGTTGATTAAGTTACCTTTATTCCCTTCTTAAGATTTCACGTTAGTTTGCATAAAGTGACATTTAATAATTATATTAATTATTAAATGTTTTCTTATTAGGGCTTCTATTAGGGTTTTTCCTATTAGGGTTTTATCAGGGTTTGCATGATCTCTTTTTTATAAGGATTGATCTCATTGTATTTCATATCAATTCATTCTCTCATTCTCTCTGATATATACATTTTCAGTTTTCAGAGAACCCTTGCTTGTTTGTCTCCATCTCTTCTTTTGTGACAAGTTATTTGCATGCAGGTGATCTTCGGGGTTTGTGAAGTTGTATTTTCTCAACTCCTACATGGTATCAGAGCATGAAGTTGTTATTTGCATGCAGACCTGTGCAGGCCCGTACCTGCGCAGTCCCCTGCGCAGGAGCCTGCTCCCACATAGGGTGCGGTGGGGGTGGCCCCCACCATAATTTTTTTCAAAAAAAAATTGTAATATTTTTTTTCAAAATTTTTTTATTTAAACAAAAAAAAATTGTAATATTTTTTTTTTTAAAAACAATTTTTTCATGTACAAGTCCAATCGTGCATTTACAGTGACGGTAGTTTGGTCGTCAAATTTAACCCAGTATTTTTGTTGCGATGGTCGTATCACCGTCAAATTTAACCCAATGTTGGTTTTTTCCCTCTTTGGAGTTGTTTTCTTCCAGAGGTCGTAACTTGGGCATACGATATCATTTTTTGGCAAATGAGATATCGTCGGAAAGCTGGTTTTCTCATCTTTCTAGTGGTGTGGGTCTCATCACTTCTTTTTTCCATTGGTGCATTCTATAGCCAGTTGAAGAAAAAGGGGCTATTTTCAGTCCCAAGCTCATAACTTTTGATCAGTTTCTCCGTTTTTCACAATCTCAGCAGCGTTGGAACCGTATTTCAGAGCTCTTCAGTTTCATCGATGCAATTTTTCCAAATTTCACTCTAGGTATATTTTATTTAGTTATTTGTGTTTTCACACTCTGGTGGATTACCTGGACATATTTGCTCTTGAAAAAAAAATTTTTGCATGGGATGCTTTGTTTTTGGCTGTTCTTCATGTATTTCCAACATTTTGTCCTTTTAGGATATTTTGAGCATCATTTGTAAGCAATATTTTATGTAAATGCACTGAGATAAAGTGCCACACTATTGTACATGCATCTTTTGGGGATTTTGCACATAAGATTGTGCCATATTTTGTACTCGCACTGATATTATAAAGTGCCATGAGGCGTTGTGTAGTTTTCCTTTGTTTTTCCATCACATCTTTGTCCGGTGAGTGTCCCTCCACGACAACAGTGAATCCATACCATAGGGGGTTGTGTAGTTTTCCTTTGTTTTGCCATCACATCCTTTGTCTGGTGAGTGTCCCTCCACGATGACCATGGATCCATATGATTCCAGCCTCATGCATGTGTGTTTTGTTTTGCACACCACTTTTTCAGTTACAGGTGCTATCTTGCGCACTTTCATATGTTTTTTCTCCTTCATGCACTACAGGGTGTTTCACATCATTTCAGTGGATCTATCAGGCTCTCCCAGTTCAGCATTATGGGGGGTTATTATATTGTTCATGCTAATTCTTCTTTGGTTTCACCTTGGAAGGGATCTTCCATCTTTAGCGGAGGTTCTTCAAGACCATAATAGTCATCTTTCGACAGTTGTTTACAACCTCTTCTGCTTCAGTGATGTTCTTCTTCTTGGCTTTCTGCATCTCTTTTTGGAGTAGAGCTTTTTCCCATGAGGTTTTCTCTATTTCTTCACATTACAGAGATTTGGTTGTATTTGGGTACCTGATCTGGCCTAGTTTTCGGGACCCATGTTTGCCTTCTTGCATTGTAGTTACCTTTGCTTTCTTGCATTTGTTTTTAGTTGCACTATTGCTCATCTTAAGGGGGGGTGTTAGAGTAAAGGTCTTAACTTAATTATGTTGATTAAGTTACCTTTATTCCCTTCTTAAGATTTCACGTTAGTTTGCATAAAGTGACATTTAATAATTATATTAATTATTAAATGTTTTCCTATTAGGTCGACTTCTATTAGGGTTTGCATGATCTTCTTTTTATAAGGATTGATCCCAATGTATTTCATATCAATTCATTCTCTCATTCTCTCTGATATATATTTTTAGTTTTTAGAGAACACTTCCTTGTTTGTCTCCATCTCTTCTTTTGTGACAGGTTATTTGCATGCAGGTGATCTTCAAGGTTTGTGAAGTTGTATTTTCTCAACTCCTACATTAAGGTTTGAGGGTTGAGGGAATAGGGTCGATGGTAGAGGGTATTTGGTTGAGGGTATAGGGTAGAAGGTTTAAGGGTTTAGGGTTGAAGGGTTTGTGGTTAAGGGTTTAGGGTTTAGGGTTAAAGGTTTACTTAGTTGAGGGTAGAGGGTTTAGGGTATAGGTTTGACGGTATATGGTTGAAGGAATAGGTTCAGGGTCCAACGTAAGGGGTAGAGGGTTTAGGGTCTAAGGATTGAGGGATGAGGGATTAAGGGTTGAGGGTTGAGAATTGAGGGTTGAGGGTTTAATGTATAGGGTAAAGGGTAGAGGGTAGAGGGTAGAGGGTTTAAGGGTTGAGGGTTGAAGATTGAGGGTTTAAGGTATAGGGTCGAGGGATTAGGGTTGAGGGTAAATTAAATAGGGTAGAGGTTATAGGAGTCAAGAGATTAAGGGTTGAGGGTTTAGGGATTAGGGTAGAGATTTTTCTTGGATTTCACGGTATAAGGGTTGAGGAATTAGGGTTGAGGGATTAGGATTTAGGGTAGAGAGTATTGGGTTGATGGTTGAGGGATTAAGAGGGTATAGGGGTTGAGTGATTAGGGTTTAAGGGTTGAGGGTTGAGGGTTGAGGGTTGAGGGATTAAGAGGGTATAGGGGTAGAGGGATTAGGGTTGAAGGGTTGAGGGTTCAGCATTGAGGGTTGAGGGATTAATAGGGTATAGGGGTAGAGGGATTAGGGTTGAAGGGTTGAAGGTTGAGCATTGAGGGATTAAGAGGGTATAGGGGTTTAGGGATTAGGGTTTAAGGGTTGAGGGTTGAGGGATTAAGAGGGTATAGAGGTTGAGGGATTAGGGTTTAAGGGTTAAGGGTTGAGGGTTCAAGGATTAAGAGGGTATAGGGGTAGAGGGATTAGGGTTGAAGGGTCAAGGGTTGAGGGATCAATAGGGTATAGGGTAGAGGGATTAGGGTTGAAGGGTTTAGGGTTCAGGGTTCAGGGATTAGGGTTGAAGGGTTCAGGGATTAAGAGGGTATAGGGGTTGAGGGATTAGGGTTTAAGGGTTGATGGTTGAGGGATTGAGAGGGTATAGGGGCTGAGGGATTAGGGTTTAAGGGTTGAGGGTTGAGATTTGAGGGTTTAGGGATTAAGAGGGTATAGGGGTTGAGGGATTAGGGTTTAAGGTTTGAGGGTTCAGGGTTCAGGGATTAAGAGGGTACAGGGGTTGAGGGATTAGGGTTGAAGGGTTGAGGGTTGAGCATTGAGGGTTGAAGGATTAATAGGGTATAGGGGTAGAGGGATTAGGGTTGAAGGGTTGAGGTTTGAGCCTTTAGGGATAAAGAGAGTATAGGGGTTCAAGGATTAGGGTTTAAGGGTTGAGGGTTGAGAGATTAAGAGGGTATAGGGGTTCAGGGATTAGGGTTTAAGGGTTGAGGATTTAGGGTTAAGGGATTAAGAGGGTATAGGGGTTGAGGGATTTGGGTTTAAGGGTTGAGGGTTGAGGGTTCAAGGATTAAGAGGGTATAGGGGTAGAGGGATTAAGGTTGAAGGTTTTAGGGTTGAGGGTTGAGGGTTGAGGGATTAAGAGGGTATATGAGTTGAGGGATTAGGGTTTAAGGGTTTAGGGTTCAGGGTTCAAGGATTAAGAGGGTATAGGGGTTGAGAGATTAGGGTTTAATGGTTAAGGGTTTAGGGTTTAGGGTTCAGGGATTAGGAGGGTATAGGGGTTTAGGGATTAGGGTTGAAGGGTTTAGGGTTGGGCATTGAGGGTTGAGGGATTAATAGGGAATAGGGGTAGAGGGATTAGGGTTGGAGGGTTGTGGATTGAGTGTTGAGGGTTGAGGGATTAATAGGGTATAGGGGTAGAGGGATTAGGGTTGAAGGGTTGAGGGTTGAGCGTTGAGGGATTAAGAGGGTATAAGGGTTCAGGGATTAGGGTTTAAGGGTTGAGGGTTGAGGGTTGAGAGATTAAGAGGGTATAGGGGTTGAGGGATTAGGGTTTAAGGGTTGAGGGTTGAGGGTTCAAGGATTAGGGTTTAAGGGTTGAGGGTTGAAGGTTGAGGGATTAAGAGGGTATAGGGGTTGAGGGATTTGGGTTTAAGGGTTGAGGGTTCAAGGATTAAGAGGGTATAGGGGTAGAGGGATTAGGGTTGAAGGGTTTAGGGTTGAGGGTTGAGGGATTAAGAGGGTATAGGGGTTGAGGGATTAGGGTTTAAGGGTCGAGGGTTCAAGGTTCATGGATTAAGAGGGTATAGGGGTTGAGGGATTAGGGTTGAAGGTTTGAGGGTTGAGCGTTGAGGCTTGAGGGATTAGGGTTGAAGGGTTGAGGGTTGAACGTTGAGGGTTAAGGGATTAAGAGGGTATAGGGGTTTAGGAATTAGGGTTTAAGGGTTGAGGGTTGAGCGTTGAGGGTTCAGGGATTAAGAGGGTATAGGGGTTGAGGGATAAAGATTTAAATGTTTTGGGTTGAGGGTTCAGGGATTATGAGGGTATAGGGGTTGAGGGATTAGAGTTGAAGGGTTGAGCATTGAGGGTTGAGGGATTAATAGGGTATAGGGGTAGAGGGATTAGATTTGAAGGGTTGAGGGTTGAGCATTGAGGGATTAAGAGGGTATAGGGGTTCAGGGATTAGGGTTGAAGGGTTCAGGTTTGAGCGTTGAGGTTTGAGAGATTAATAGGGTATAGGGGTAGAGGGATTAGGGTTGAAGGGTTGAGGGTTGAGTGTTGAGGGTTGAGGGATTAATAGGGTATAGGGGTTGAGGTTTCAGGGATTAAGAGGGTATAGGGGTTGAGGGATTAGGGTTGAAGGGTTGAGGGTTGAGGGATTAATAGGGTATAGGTGTAGAGGGATTAGAGTTGAAAGGTTGAGGGTTGAGCATTGAGGGTTGAGGGATTATTAGGGTATAGGGGTAGAGGGATTTGGGTTGAAGGGTTGAGGGTTGAGCATTGAGGGTTGAGGGATTAATAGGGTATTGGGGTAGAGGGATTAAGGTTGAAGGGTTGAGGGTTGAGCGTTGAGGGATTAAGAGGGTATAGGGGTTCATGGATTAGGGTTTAAGGGTTGAGGGTTGAGGGATTAAGAGGGTATAGGGGTTGAGGGATTAAGGTTTAAGGGTTGAGGGTTGAGGGTTCAAGTTAAGGTTTAGGGTTGAGATTGAGGTTGATATATTAGAGGGTAGGGGTTGATGGATTTGTGTTTAAGGGTTGAGTTCAAGGGTTCAGGATTAAGAGGAGTATAGGGGTAGAGGGATTAGGGTTAGAAGGGTTTAGGGTTGAGGTTGAGGGTTGAGGGATTAAGAGGGTATAGGGGTTGAGGGATTAGGGTTTAAGGGTTGAGGGTTGAGGGTTGAGGTATTAAGAGGGTATAGGGGTTGAGGGATTAGGGTTTAAGGGTTGAGGGTTGAGGGTTCATAGATTAAGATGGTATATGGGTTGAGGGATTAGGGTTGAAGGGTTGAGGGTTGAGCGTTGAGGGTTGAGGGATTAATAGGGTATAGGGGTAGAGGGATTAGGGTTGAAGGGTTGAGAGTTGAGCATTGAGGGTTGAGGGATTAAGAGGGTATAGGGGTTGAGGGATTAGGGTTTAAGGGTTGAGGGTTGAGCATTGAGGGTTCAAGGATTAAGAGGCTATAGGGGTTGAGGGATTAGGTTTTAATGGTTCGGGGTTTAGGGTTCAGGTATTAATAGGGTATAGGGGTTGAGGGATTAGGGTTGAAGGGTTGAGGGTTGAGCATCGAGGGATGAGGGATTAATAGGGTATAGGGGTAGAGGGATTAGGCTTGAAGGGTTGAGGGTTTAGCGTTGAGGGATTAAGAGTGTATAGGGGTTCAAGGATTAGGGTTGAAGGGTTGAGGGTTGAGGGTTGAGGGATTAAGAGGATATAGGGGTTGAGGGATTAGGGTTGAAGGGTTGAGGGTTGAGGGATTAATAGGGTATAGGGGTAGAGGGATTAGGGTTGAAGGGTTGAGGGTTGAGCGTTGAAGGTTGAGGGATTAAGAGGGTATAGAGGTTGAGGGATTAGGGTTTAAGGGTTGAGGGTTGAGGGTATATCTATCAACCCTAATCCCTCGACCCTATATCCTTCAACCCTAATCCCTCAACCCTCTCTCTTTCTCCCACTCTCCCCTTCTCCTACTCTCCCACTCTCTCCCACTCTCTCCCACTCCCACTCTCCCCCTCTCTCCCTCCCTCTCTATCTTCCACTCTCCCCCTCTCACCCTCCCACTCTCCCCATCTCTCCCTCCCTCTCTATCTCCCACTCTCCCCTTCTCCCACTCTCTCCCACTCTCTCTTTCTCCCACTCTCCCCTTCTCCCACTCTCCCACTCTGTCCCTCCCTCTCTTTCTCCCACTCTACCCCTCTCTCCCTCCTTCTCTATCTCCCACTCTCTCCCACACTCTTTCTCCCA